>SJXQ01009982.1:122268-187469 GCA_006408695.1 Aepyceros melampus
TAGTGTCTGTACTAATTTGCATTCCCACCAACAGTGTAAGAGGGTTCCTTTTTCTCCACACCCTCTCCAGCATTTATTGCTTGTTTACTTTTGGATCGCAGCCATTCTCACTGGTGTGAAATGGTACCACAGATGTCCTTTGATAGATGAAAGAATGAAGAAGATGTGGCATATATATATATATATATATACACACATACACACAATGGAATATTACTCATCCAATAAAAGGAGTGAATTTGTGTCACTTGAACTGAGGTGGATGAATCTAGATCCTGTTGTAGAGAGTAAAGTATGTCAGAAAGAGAAAAACAAATATTGTATGCTAATGCATATATATAGAATGTAGAAAAAGGTACCAATGAACCTATTTGCAGGATGAGAATAAGAGACACAGAATTAGAAGACAGTCTTTGCACAAGTGGGGAAAAAGAGGGTGAGACAAATTGAGACAGTAAAATTGACATATATACATTACCATGTGTAAAGTAGTAGTTAGTGGGAAGCTGCTATATAACACAGGGAGCCCAGCCTTTTTCTCTGATAATCTAAAGGGGTGGGATGGGGGAGATGGGAGAGAGTATATATATTTATGGCTGATTCATGCTGTTGTACAGCAGAAACCAACACAATGTTGTACAGCAATTATCTTCTAATTAAATTTTTAATTGATTTATAACACTGTTAGTCCCTGAATTGCACAACATAATGATTCAACATTTCTATACATTTCAAACTGATCATCATGATAAGTTCATTTACAACATGTCACCATACAAAAGATATTATGTAATTATTGACTAAAAAGCCTCTTGATGAAAGTGAAAGAGGAGAGTGAAAAAGTTGGCTTAAAGCTCAACATTCAGAAAACGAAGATCATGGCATCTGTCCCCATCACTTCATGGGAAATAGATGGGGAAACAGTAGAAACAGTGTCAGACTTTATTTATTTGGCTCCAAAATCACTGCAGATGGTGACCACAGCCATGAAATTAAAAGACATTTACTCCTTGGAAGAAAAGTTATGACCAATCTAGTTAGTATATTCAAAAGCAGAGGCATTACTTTGCCGACTAATGTCCGTCTAGTGAAGGCTATGTTTTTGCCTATGGTCATGTATGGATGTGAGAGTTGGACTGTGAAGAAGGCTGAGCGCAGAAGAATTGATGCTTTTGAACTGTGGTGTTGGAGAAGACTCTTGAGAGTCCCTTGGCCTGCAAGGAGATCCAACCAGTCCATTCTGAAGGAGATCAACCCTGGGATTTCTTTGGAAGGAATGATGCTAAAACTGAAGCTCCAGTACTTTGGCCACCTCATGCGAATAGTTGACTCATTGGAAAAGACCCTGATGATGGGAGGGATTGAGATCAGGAGGAGAAGGGGACGACCAAGGATAAGATGGCTGGATGGCATCACGGACTCAATGGACATGAGTCTGAGTGTTACTTTGCCGACTAATGTCCGTCTAGTGAAGGCTATGTTTTTGCCTATGGTCATGTATGGATGTGAGAGTTGGACTGTGAAGAAGGCTGAGCGCAGAAGAATTGATGCTTTTGAACTGTGGTGTTGGAGAAGACTCTTGAGAGTCCCTTGGCCTGCAAGGAGATCCAACCAGTCCATTCTGAAGGAGATCAACCCTGGGATTTCTTTGGAAGGAATGATGCTAAAACTGAAGCTCCAGTACTTTGGCCACCTCATGCGAATAGTTGACTCATTGGAAAAGACCCTGATGATGGGAGGGATTGAGATCAGGAGGAGAAGGGGACGACCAAGGATAAGATGGCTGGATGGCATCACGGACTCAATGGACATGAGTCTGAGTGAACTCCGGGAGTTGGTGATGGACAGGGAGGCCTGGCGTGCTGCGATTCATGGGGTCGCACAGAGTCGGACACGACTGAGCGACTGAACTGAACTGATTGACTATATTCCTCACATTGTATGTTTCATATCCATGCTATTTTTATTGTTTTTTAAAGATAATACTATAGAAAACTTAACAGAGTACAATATAGTGTAAGTATACCATTTATAACTGGAAACTCCCCAAAATTCTGTACTTGTTTCATTGGATATTCACTTTATTGTAGTTGTGTGGAACTAAACTATCTTCTAGGTACCCATTGAGGCTAACTGTTCTGTTTTGTGGTAGACACATTAGAATTTTTGCATATAAATATCATCTATAAACAGAGACACTTCATCTTAGAGGAAAATATTCAACTTTTAACACTGAGCAGGTGGTTAACTGTGAGATTTTCTTATGTGGTCTTTATTATGTTAAGGTATATTCCTTCTATGCAAAATTTTTAAGAGTTTTTATTATGAAAGAATGCTGAATTTTGTCAAATGCTTTTTCTACATATATGGAAATGATCATATAAGTTATATCTCTCATTTTTTAATGTGGTATATAATAATGATTAATTTGCAGATGTTGAATTATGCTTGAATCCCAGGGATTAATCCAACTTGATTAGGTGTATGATCTTTTTAATGTGCTGTTAAGTTCAGTTTGCTAGAATTTTGCTAAAATGTTTTACATTTATATTCATTAGGGATACTTTCCTCCAGTTTCCTTTTTGTGTAGTGTTCCTATCTGGCTTTGGTATCAGAGTGATGCTGCCTTTGGGAGAAGGGGTCATGTAGGTAAAGGAAAACTGTTCCTCTTACCCTCTTCAATGCATCCAATTTTGGATTTTTTGGTTTGTTTATCTAACAGTGTGCTGGAATATCTGTGCTGGACTCCTGGATTTGCACAAAAAATCTCTTGTCTTTGTTCATCAATGTTCTTTAATGGGAAGATGGTAGGAAATTTGGTTCTGCTGTGCTGATGACATCACTCTTCATTACTAAAAGAGATTAAAGCTAAGGCCTGAAAAAAAAATAGATTATGTTTATATTTTCATTGGGCATACATTTACCACCATTTCAAAAATGAATAAAATAACTTTTCAATGTCTGGTTGGCTTTAGTTCTCTTAGAGTCTTTTCTGTGTTGGTTACATTTCTAAGCACTCAATACTACTATTAATAAAAGTAGCTGACTCTTATTGAATGTTCACCATGTACTCTGCATTTGCTAAGTGATTTTCAAGATTTTTTCACAGCCCAGACTCCTGAACAGAAACTCAAGCATGTGTATCGGCCTATTGGACATCTTACCTTAGTTATTTTTAAGGCCTCTTATCATCTTTAACTCCAAACTTGTTCTTCTTCTGTGATTTCTGGGTTAGTAAATTGCATCCTTATCCATTTAGCTCCTCAATCTTGGACCTAGACATTGTATTTGGCTATTGTTCTTTCTCTCCAACCAATAGCCTGGCAGGCTACAGTCCATGGGGTTGCAAAGAGTGGACACAGCTGAGTGACTTAGTATAGTACATCTTTAGACAAATTAAAAATGTGTTTCTGGCAAAAGATTTTGAATATTGACATTTCCTGAAAGGAAAAAAAGTAACCTTAATAGAAAAATCAGAAATTTATCAAACTTCCTAAAACTCATCTCAGTGTTTATTAATGCTACTTTTAATTAGACAAGAGGGCACACTTAAGGCCTTAACAGGGCTCAATTTTTGAATAATGTTGTTAAATAAAAGTGCTTGTTTTTCTACATTTTATAAACCATATTTCTTTCAGTTGTTATGTCAATAATAAATATTAAGAATTGTATCTCAGATACTATGGTAGATATTTCACAGGTATTATCTCTAATTCACATCATCATGAAAGTTAGGTGTTATCCCCCAGTTTTATAGATGAAAAAATTGGATTTAGAATGGATAGGTAATACCATTAGCTCTCTGCCTGCACGTTTCTGCCAGCTCACAGTGTTCACTCTGTGTGACAGGGGATAGGGCTTCTTCCTCTTCATATTCATTCTGATAAGACAGTTCCAATGCTGATTATGCATCAGAATTGCATATATTGCTCCAAACTGTTTAAATTGGCTCTTATGTAAACCTGAAGTGAAGCCCCAGCAGCTCAATAAGAAATCTATATTGTCCAACAGGATGCCCCACAGGGAAGATGCAGATCTCTAATTTGTGACAATCAGTGTAGCAGGGCTGCTTGAAGAAATGTGCAAGAGTTTCAGTCACTGTATTGACAGAAGAACTGAGATTTAGTGTAGGAACTGTTTTCTTTAGATTCAGCCACTGCGTTGGTCTGCAGCTAACTTTCCTTTTTTCAGAGCCTTGTTATGTTTCTAACTGGCCAAATGATATTATTTAGACAGAGTCTAGTATTCATAAAGCTATGGATAAAGTTTAAATACAATGGTTCTCATAGTAAAATCATTTTGATCCAATAAACTGAATTGAATAAATCAAATTTATTTAAGAAAGCTTGGAAATAGCTAAGATGAATTGGGAAAATGCTACAACTGTAACTTGTGGTGTATACTCCTTGAAAAGGTGGTCTATTTTAACCCTCAGAATCTTTGGTTTCTTTCCCTGAAGTTTCCTTCCCTTAAGAGGCCTACATCAGTGCCAGCTATTCCCCCTTGGGGGCACTGAAATACCCTGGATGCCCAGAAAGAATGCTGCAGCTGAGTAGGACCTGGATTAGCATCAAAGGAAATCCAATGTGCACAAGTTTGTATAAGTTGCTGAAGAAATGCATAGGAAAGACAGTGAGGAAAGTTAATAAATCATGTGGTGAAGGTAAAGTAAAGTCGCTCAGTCGTAGTTAAAACTAAGGGAAAATGTTATTCCTTTACCTTTGAGGTAAAGGTGGTTCATCGGTTTTTTAGATATTCCTTTTCCATTGACTAAAGCACCACATGATTCAGTCAATGGAAAAGGAATATCTAAAAACCAATGAACCACCTTTGCCTCAAAGGTAAAGGAATAACATTTTCCCTTAGTTTTAATTTACTAGAAAATTTCCTTTTAAAAAAATCTTTTTCCTTTCTTTTTTTAATTTTTATTTTTACTTTATTTTACTTTACAATACTGTATTGTTTTTGCCATACATTGATGTGAATCTGCCATGGGTGTTTTCCACTCACCTTGCTGATTAGTCACCCTCCCTCACTTCCTTAATGCATCCTGGTCTGCTCAAAAACTGCCCGATGGACTGACTTTCCACTTGATGCCTTCTTACTTCATGTGAATTTCAATGATCATAGTGACTGTCTATTTTAACAGTTCAGCATGAAACTAGTTTTGTAGTTACAAATGGATTGACTTTCTCCATATCAAGGAATGTGATGATGAGAATATGGTGTTAATAAAGTCAAATATGTTTAACTTAATCAGCATTAGAGAAATATTATTATTATTAAGCTCCCTTGTTTGATAGCTCAGATGGTAGAGCAGAGGACTATAGACGAATGTCCACGGTCATCCTTAGGTTGCTGGTTGAATTCTGTCTCGAAGAAGAGGGTCTTAATTTAACTTCCCTGGTGGTTCAGATGGTGAAGCATCTGGCTACAATGTGGGAGACCCGGGTTCAGTTCCTGGGTCAGGAAGATCTCCTGGAGAAGGAAATGGCAACCCATTCCAGTATTCTTGCCTGGAAAATCCCTTGGACAGAGGAACCTGGTAGGCTACAGTCGATGGAGTCACAAAGAGTTGGACACTACTGAGTGACTTCACTTTCTTTTCTTTAGGGATTGTATCTTTGACACCAGGGATGGAGCATGCCATGCATATAAGGTAAAGCCATGATTGCCTTTGTCTCCTGATATCCATTCTCCATTCAGTTTAGTCAGAACAAATAAGTACAAAGAGAAAAAGCTTAGGACAGCATTTCCCAGCTTTCTTTGCAGTAAAGTGTGGACCTGTGCCCAAAGCTAGGGATGAGAGTAATATTGGAAAGAGCCTGGGTACTTGAAGCTTCAGAGCAGGAGAGCTGAACCCTTCACTGCTTGTGTCCAGATTTCTCTTTGAGAAAGAAATTAACTCTTGTCTTGTTTAAGCCACTGTTATCTGTTGTATTTGTTACTTAGGATTGAACCAATTCTAATTGATTTTTAAGGCAAAAGCATAAATGCCCCAATGACTGTTAATAAAACTGTTAGTTTTATTTAGAACTTATGTATCATTATATTATTATTAAGCACAATGCTTAATTAGTGAGCATTCAGGATTACATTTTGCATCAACTCTATTTAACAAAAAATTACTGTAGTCTGTCAGATTAATTAAATGAGAACATATATAGGTTGGCTGATTAAGTACCAAGTACATAGTGAGACCGTGTATGCTAAGTTGCTTCAGTCATGTCCAACTCATTGTGAAGCTATGGACCATAGCCCATGAGGCAAGAATACAGGAGAAGATTGCCATGCCCTCTTCCAGGTGATCGTACCTATTCAAGAATTGAACATTCATCTCTTACATCTCCTACATTGGCAGGTGGATTATTTACCACTAGCTTCCACTGGGGAAGCCCACATAGTGAGTGGTCAATAATAATTATACTATCCTCCTAAATAAATGTACTGTGTTTCCTCTGTAAAGCTCTTGCTGATTATTTTTATTATAAATATCATTATAAAGTAATAAAATAGGGACTTTTCATGACCTGAAATCTGACCTACTATTAAAAAAGAAACATTCAGATATTCTGGTTATACTCCTCTGGTATAATTTTGTCAAAACACAAGTTATTTCAAAGTAGTAATTTTCCCCCCACTATACTATATGTTTGTAGTATAGTGAGTGCTGAGGAATTTATGATTTTGAACTGTGGTGTTGGAGAAGATTCTAGAGAGTCTCTTGGACTGTAGGGAGAACAAACCAGTCTGTCCTAAAGGAAAGCAGTCCTGAATATTCATTGGGAGGACTGATGCTGAAGCTGAAGCTCCAGTACTTTAGCCACCTGACGCAAAGAGCAGACTCATTGGAAAAGACCTTGAGGCTGGGAAAGATAGAAGGCAGGAGGAGAAGAGGATGACAGAGGATGAGATTGCAGGATGGAACCACTGACTCAATGGACATGAGTTTGAGCAAGCTCTGGGATCTGGTGATGGACAGGGGAGGCCGGCGTGCTGCAGTCCATGGAGTCGCAAAGCATCAGACATGACTGAGCCACTGAACTGAATTGATACTATATGTTTACACTAGTGGCCCTCACTTTACCATGGCTCTTGGTAGTCATACACTCATGTCTTGATTGTCCCTTCTCATTATGACACTGGGCTTGGCTACCTGATTTACTTTACCAAAGAGACATTAGCAAACATGTGGCAAGCAGAAGACTAATATATGAGCACATTGGAGCTTGATCTTTTGAAATGTTGCTGCTCCAAATGAGGACACTTGGATTAGCTTCCTCAAGCATGAGAGATCACATAGAGAAAGAACACAGCTAACTCCAGTCTCCAATAACCCCTCAGCCAGAAACAGCTGTTTATGTGAGTCTAGGTGGGATTATCAAAAGATCTAGACTTATAAGAAATGATAAATTATCATAGTACTCCGTTAGTAAGGTTTGGGATACTTTGTTACTCAGTCATAGATGACAGATTTATTCACACACAAACTTCTTATATGTTGTTATTGTTTTTCAGTTGCTCAGTTGTGTCCAACTGTTTCTGACCCAATGAACCATAGCACATCAGACTACCCTGTCCTTTACTATCTCCCAGATTTTGCCAAAACTCATGTCCACTGAGTAGATGATTCCATTCAACCATCTGATATTCTGTCACCCCCTTTTCCTTTTACCCTCAATCTTTTCCAGCATCAGGGTCTTTTTAAATGAGTCAGCTCTTTACATCAGGTGGCCATAGTATTGGAACTTCAGAATCAGCATCAGTCCTTCTAATGAATATTAATGTTGATTTCCTTTAGGATTGACTGGTTTGATGTCCTTGCTGTCCAGGGGACTCTCAAGAGTCCTCCAGCCCCACAATTCAAAAGAATCAATTCTTTGGCACTCAGCTTTCTTTATGGTGCAACTCTCACATACATACATGAATATTGGAAAAACCATGGCATTGACTCTACAGACCTCTGTCAGCACAGTAATGTTTCAACTTTTTTTTTTCAACTTTTTAATATGCTGTCTAGGTTTGTTATGGTTTTTCTTCCAAAGAGCAAATGTCTTTCAATTTCAAGGCTGCAGTCACTGTCCTCAGTGATTTTGGAGCCCAAGAAAATAAAGTCTATCACTGTTTCTGTATTTTCCCATCTCTTTGCCATGAAGTAATGGGACCAGATGCCATGATTAGTTTTGTGAATTGAGTTTTAACCCAGCTTTCTCACTCTCCTCTGTCATTCTCATCAAGAAGCTCTTTAGTTCCTCTTCACTTTCTGCCATTAGAGTGGCATCTTGCATATCTGAGGTTGTTGATATTTATTCCAGAAATTTTGATTGCAGCTTGTGCGTCATCCAACCCACTATTTCACATGATGTACTCTGCATATAAGTTAAGTAAGCAAGGTGACAATATTTTTTTCCCGATTTGGAACCAGTCCTTGTTCCATATCTGATTCTAACTGTTGCTTCTTGAAATGCATAGAAGTTTCTCTGGAGGCAGGTAAGGCACTCTGGTATTTCCATCTCTTTAAGAATTTTCCACAGCTTATTGTGATCCACACAGTTAAAGGCTTTAGCATAGACAATGAAGTAGAAGTATATGTTTTTTCTGGAATTCCCTTGCTTTTTTCTATGATCCAAAAGATGTCAGCAATTTGATTTCTTCTTCCTCTGCCTTTTCTAAATCCAGCTTGTACATCTAGAAATTTTCCAGTTCATGAACTGTTGAAGCCTAACTTGAAGGACTTTGAGCATTATCTTGCTAGCATGTGAAATGAATGCAATTGTGTGATAGTTTTAACATTCTTTGGTATTGTGCTTTGGAATTGGAATGAAAACTGACCTTTTTCCAGTCCTGAGGCCATTACTAAATTTACTAAATTTGCTAGTATATTGAGTGCAGCACTTTCACAGCATCATCTTTTAGGATTTGAAACAGATCAGCTGGAATTCCATCACCTCATCTAGTTTTGTTCATAACAATGCTTCCTAAGGCCCACTTGACTTCACACTCCAGGATGTCTGGCTCGAGGTGAGTGATCACACCATCTTGGTTATCTAGGTCATTAAGACATTTTTGAATAGTTTTTTTCTGTGTACTCTTGACGTCTCTTCTTGATACCTTTTGCTCCTATTAGGTGCATACCATTTTTTGTCCTTTACTGTGTTCATCTGAATGAAATGTTTCCCTTGTAACTCTAATTTTCTTGAAGATATCACTCACTTTTCCATTCTATTGTTTTTTTCTATTTCTTTGCATTGATCACTTAGGAAGACTTTCTTATCTCTCCTTGATATTCTTTGGAATTTTGCATTCAGATGAGTATATTTTTTCCTTTTCTCCTTTGCCTTTTGCATCTCTTCTTTTCTCATCTATTTGTAAGGCCTCCTTAGGTAGCCATTTTGCCTTGTATTCCACCCCACCCCCCACCCCCCTTGAGGATGGTTTCAGTTACTACCTCTTGTACAATGTTGCAAACCTCTGTCCATAGTTCTTCAGGCACTCTGTTTTTTGACCTAATCCCTTGAATATATTTGTAACTTCCATTGTATAATTGTAAGGGACTTGATTTAGGTCATACCTGGACAGCCTAGCAGTTCTCCCTGCTGCTAAGCTAAGTCTCTTCAGTCATGTCCAACTCTGTGTGACCTCATAGATGACAGCCTACCAGGCTCCCCATCCCTGGGATTCTCCAGGCAAGAACACTGGAGTGGGTTGCCATTTCCTTCTCCAGTGCATGAAAGTGAAAATGAAAGGGAAGTCGCTCAGTCGTATCTGACTCTTCACGACCCCATGGACTGCAGGGTCCTCTGTCCATGGGATTTCCCAGGCAAGAGTACTGGATTGGGGTGCCATTGCCTTCTCCGAGCAGAGCAGTTCTTCCTACTTTCTTCAATTTAAGCCTGGATTTTGCAGTAAGGAGCTCATTATATGAGCCATAGTCAGCTCCCAGTCTTGTTTGTGCTAACTGTAAGGAGCTTCTCCATCCTTGGCTACATAAAATATAATCAATCTAAGTTGGTATTTACCATATTTTTATATGTGTATTTTATATATATATATATATATACACACACATATATTTATAGTAAGTGAAAGAAAAGCAAGGTAAACTTTACTTTTCTCCTTGTATGTTGACATAAACATAGCAAAAAAAATTGCTCAATATTTTGTCTGATAGAAGAAATTAGAGGAAACAATGAATTATTAAATTTGTGCACTGTGTAAGCTTTGACCAGTGATTTATACACACATATATTTATAGTAAGTGAAAGAAAAGCAAGGTAAACTTTACTTTTCTCCTTGTATGTTGACATAAACATAGCAAAAAAATTGCTCAATATTTTGTCTGATAGAAGAAATTAGAGGAAACAATGAATTATTAAATTTGTGCACTGTGTAAGCTTTGACCAGTGATTATGCTTTTGTAAGTGGCCTTAGGAGCCTATCCATATGATAGGACATCTTAAATGATAGAAAAATGTATTATAATAAATTTTAAGTCCTCTCTATTTCAATTTCAGGAACTTCAGTGGAAGTTAAAACCCAAAGTCGGAGGGAGAGAAAAAGAGAGAAAAAGACTGAGATTATCATTCTTATTAAATTTTTAAGAAGCAAAGAAATGAGCAGCCAATTGTACAACTCATCAGACTACTTCCTGATTTCAAACAGTCCCCTTTGGGTTGAAGAGGAGCAGAATTTTTCACTATAAAATATGCCTCTTTGGTATGTTGATTATTTTACCTGATTATTTTTAAGAAACACTACTTAGGCAAAGCTCTTAAAACTGAGTAAAACATATCCTTCTGAAAGAGATATTTGCATTTATAAAAAAAAAAAAACCTCCATTTGTAGTCTATCTCCTCCCTTTGAATCACGAAAAGAAGATGACTCTAGAAATGTTTGATCAATGAAGAATACAGTGATAAATTTGCATAACAACTTCACCCTTGTTTATTGTGTTTTTCCAGGTCACTTGCTATACTAGCTTCCTCCTTCACACTGTCTCTCAAACTATATATATTTTTTAATTTTTAAAATGTATTTATTTTAATTGAAGGATAATTCCTTTACCTAATTTTACAGTTTTCTGTCAAAATTCAACAGGAATCAGCCATTAGTTCAGTTCAGTTCAGTTGCTCAGTCTTGTCCAACTCTTTGCGACCCCATGAGTTCCAGCACACCAGGCCTCCCTGTTATCATCGTCTCCTAGAGTTCACTCAAACTCATGTCCATCGAGTTGGTGATGCCATCCAGCCATTTCATCCTCTGTCATCCCCTTTTACTCCTGCCCCCAATCCCTCCCAGCATCAGGGTCTTTTCCAATGAGTCAACTCTTCGCATGAGGTAGCCAAAGTATTGGAGTTTCAGCTTTAACATCAGTCCTTCCAATGAACACCCAGGACTGATCTCCTTTACGATGGACTGGTTGGATCTCCTTGCAGTCCAAGGGACTCTCAAGAGTCTTCTCCAACACCACAGTTCAAAAACATCAATTGTTCGGCGGTTGGCTTTCTTCCCAGTCCAACTCTCACATCCATACATAACTGCTGGAAAAACCATAGCCTTGACTAGAACGACCTTTGTCAGCAAAGTAATGCCTTTGCTTTTTAATATGCTATCTAGGTTGGTCATAACTTTAGTTAGTTAATGCATTAATTTTTAACTAAAATCTTTGAAGACTGTATTTGTATAGGGTCCACTTTATCACATAATAAAACATTTCTCTAGAATAGTTATTCTCAAACCTCAGTGTACAGCAGAATTACTGAGATGTCTTGTTAAAACAGAAACTCCCGGACTACCCTGGTGGCTCAGTAGTAAAGAATCCACCTGCTCTGACTTCCCTGTTGGTCCAGTGGTTAACACTTCACCTTCCAGTGCACAGGAGCTGAGGGTTCGATCCCTGGTCAGTGAGCCAAAATCCCACATGTCTCACGGCCAAAAAACCAAAACATAAAATAGAAGCAATGTCATAACAAATTCAATAAAGATTTTAAAAATAGTCCATGTCAAAATAAATAAAATCTATTTTTTAAAGAAAGAATCCACCTGCCAATGCAGTAGCACAGGTTCCATCCCTGTTCTGGGAAGATGCCACATGCCATGGGGGCAGCTAAGCCCATGCTTCACAACCACCGAGCCCACAGTCAGGAGCTGAAGAGCCACAACTACTGAAGCCTATGTGCCCTAGAGCCCGTGCTGCAATGAGAAGCCACTCAATGAGAAGCCTGTGCACCACAACTAGAGAGTAGGCCCCACTCGCAGTAACTAGCACAGCCAAAGAAATAAATAGAATTAATCCATTAAAAACATAAAAACTCGCAAATTCTCTAAAATGGTTAGTCTGGTCCACACTTGAAAACCCATTGCTCTAGAAGAAAATAAAAACGTGAGAAACTGCATATGTTTATAGAAAAGTCTACTATGATGTACAGTGCTTTCCCTTCCCTCTGCACAACTGAGATAGATACATAGATAGGTAGGTAGGTAGGTATATAGTAAAATGCTTCTGGGGTAGAAAATGGGGGGATTACCAGAAACTCAGGGAATTCTGAAAACAGAATGTCTTGATGTCATGCTTGAGCAACTGATGAGTGGACATATACAGTGCTTTTCGGAAATATTGACAGGGGAAGCAATGACCATTAAGACACAGAACTAGGGGCGGTCCTAAGGTGGCAGAGGAATAGGACGGGGAGACCACTTTCTCCCCCACAAATTCATCAAAAGAACATTTGAACGCTGAGTAAATTCCACAAAACAACTTCCTAATTCCGGCAGAGGACATCAGGCACCCAGAAAAGCAGCCCATTTTCTTCGAAAGGAGGTAGGAAAAAATAGACCAAAAAGAGAGAGAGAGAGAGAGAGAGAGAGAGAGAGAGACCAAAGAGGTAGGGATGGAGCTCCGTTCCGGGAAGGTAGTCTTAAAAAGAGAGAAGTTTCCAAATACCAGGAAACACTCTCAATGCCGAGTCCATGGCGAGCCTCATATATTCCCTCCCTTTCGAACCTGCCTCCTATTTCCCTCCCCATCCCAACCCTCCAGGCTGACACAGAGCCCACGTTTCAGTTTCCTGAGACATATAGCAAATTCCCATTGGCTGTCTATTTTACATATGGTACTGCAATGGGTGAATTTAGATGACCATTACACCTACCATTTGAGCATTACTTTACTAGCATGTGAGATGAGTGCAATTGTTCGGTAGTTGGAGCATTCTTTGGCATTGCCTTTTTTTGNTCTCCTGTACAATGTCACGAACCTCATTCCATAATTCATCAGGCACTCTATCTATCAGATCTAGACCCTTAAATCTATTTCTCACTTCCACTGTATAATCATAAGGGATTTGATTTAGGTCATACCTGAATGGTCTAGTGGTGTTGCCCACTTTCTTCAATTTAAGTCTGAATTTGGCAATAAGGAGTTCATGACCTGAGCCACAGTCAGTTCCCGGTCTTGTCTTTGTTGACTGTATAGAGCTTCTCCATCTCTGGCTGCAAAGAATATAATCAATCTGATTTCAGTGTTGACCATCTGGTGATGTCCATGTGTAGAGTCTTCTCTTGTGTTGTTGGAAGAGGGTGTTTGCTATGACCAGTGCATTTTCTTGGCAAAACTCTATTAGTCTTTGCCCTGCTTCATTCCGCATTCCAAGGCCAAATTTGCCTGTTACTCCAGGTGTTTCTTGACTTCCTACTTTTGCATTCCATTCCCCAATATAAAGGACATCTTTTTCCCTCCTTACCCCCCCAAATCATGTATTTATTAGCAGTTAGTCCTAATTCTTTCCTTCCCACATTTTCTGGCAACCACTAACCTACTTTCATCTCAGTGGATTTACCCATTGTGGACATTTCATGTAAATGTTATTGAATAATAAGTCATCTTCTGTGTTTAGCTTGCTTCACTTAGAATGTTTCAATACTTCCTTTTTATGGCTGAGTAAGTATCCCATTGTATGCATATACCACATTTTGCTTGACCCTTCATCAGTTGATATACATTTAGGTTGTTTCCACTTTTTGGCTATTATGAATAATAATATTATGAACAAATTTTTGTGTGAACATGTTTTTAATTTTCTCAGGTACATTCCTAGGACTGGAATTGCTGGGACATTTTTTACCCATCTCTGTAATGTTTAGTAGAGAGTCTGGCACAGAGAAGGTATCAGTAAATAAATAATGGTTCAATTGAATTAAAGTAGATGGCTGTCATGGGCCATGGCCAGGAGGTCACTGGGAGGACACAGTTGACTTGGGAGCTAGATTCCCTATCCGGCCCTCTGTCCTTTGGAGGCACAAGCCGCCTACAAACCTATTTTTATACTAGCAGCCACTTCACGGATGTAGCCTTGTGAGAATAATGTGGTTTGGAAACCCTCTGCAAGGTATACATGACTGAACCCACTGAAGCCTCTATATAGACTTTTAAGGTTCTGGTGGGCAGGTATGAAGATTTACTTGGAGCCATCAAAGGCAAGCCTCATAAGTAAGTACCCTTGACCCACCACCTAACCAATTTGGTGTGGTTGACTCTTTGGTCCCTTCCTTCCCTTCAGGTATGAGTGTGAGGAAGGCCAGTTTCGAATTCCCCCTCGGACTCCCAAGGCTGTGAACCAACATCAGTCTACTCATAGAAACACTCTGGGAGAGAATAATGGGAAGATTCTTATGTTTTATGACAATGTTGAAATAAGGGAAGGTGGCAAACCTAGGCCACAGAAAAGGGAGGTTGAACAGCTGCTGGTGAGGCTTCCCAGGTGGCTCAGCGGCAAAGAACCTGCCTGCAATATAGGAGACATGGGTTTGATCCTTGGGTTAGGATGATTCCCTGGAGAAGGAAATGGCAACCCACTCCAGTATTTTTACCTGGAGAATCCCATGGACAGAGGAGCCTGGCAGGCTACATACAGTCCATGGGGTCTCAAAAGAGTTGGACATGACTTAGCAACGAAACAACAGCTGCTGGCTCATCAGATTTTGGAGCATGGAGCTCAGACACAGTCTTGTTGTTAAAGGCATTTTGACAGCAGCATTACTGCTTTATGGGGAAATGTCTAGCACTGACTTCTGACTTGGCCCTCTTGGCAGGACTTGGGTAAAATTCCAGGAGTGCTTTCTTTAGGGACTGGGGAACTGGTGAATCTCATTCTTTTCAGGTTGCTGATTATTATGATCACTGTGGACACTTGCTTGTCAAGAATAGAAAGCAGAAAATAGACTGAATGTTCTATGTTCATAGAAACTCTTTTTTTTTTCTGTGTTCTCATATATTTTTTGATGTTTAGTATGACTTTCAAATAGAATGGATTTTCCCCCAATAGTTTTAAGTTCACCATCAGTAAGTCCAATTTTCTCAGACCAGGATCTGAGACAATAATAGCTGAAGCACCACAGACAAAATGATGCATACAGTTGACCATCTCAGTTCCACAATTATGAAGGTTGTCTTAATGTTCTTTTTAGAGCAAAGCTCCTTAACCTGTGGTTCATAAAATGAGTGACAGAGAGTTCAAGAAACCCTAGAAACTGTATGCATAATTATACATACATGTTTGGAAAGAAAGAGTTTATTGCTTTTTTACATATTCTCAAAGATATTTATGAATACAAATGAAGGACTCCACCTCTAAAGTATTGTCGAAGGAATCACATTTCTTCATTAATTTAATAAACATATATTGAGACTGTAATGTGGGACAGGCACCATTTTGAGGCTGAAATACAGCTGTGAACCAGACATAGATTCGTCTTTTGCTGAACTTACATACCAAAGAGAGCCACATTTCACAAGAAATGTCATGGAAATCAGTTAAAGAAAACACAATGAAAGCAAAATGCTCAGATTCTAATCTCAGATTATACATATGTCACCCAAGAATATATACAGTGGAAAAGTCAGTCCCAGGGTTCTTATTTATGTCAAGATGTATGCATAATTATACATACATGTTTGGAAAGAAAGAGTTTATTGCTTTTTTACATATTCTCAAAGATATTTATGAATACAAATGAAGGACTCCACCTCTAAAGTATTGTCGAAGGAATCACATTTCTTCATTAATTTAATAAACATATATTGAGACTGTAATGTGGGACAGGCACCATTTTGAGGCTGAAATACTGTGAACCAGACATAGATTCGTCTTTTGCTGAACTTACATACCAAAGAGAGCCACATTTCACAAGAAATGTCATGGAAATCAGTTAAAGAAAACACAATGAAAGCAAAATGCTCAGATTCTAATCTCAGATTATACATATGTCACCCAAGAATATATACGTGGAAAAGTCAGTCCCAGGGTTCTTATTTATGTCAAGTCAAATATCTGGACAGTTGACCTAATTTTTCACTTTCCACTAGATTCTTTACACATTGTAGACATAACTGCGGTGTCTCGAATGATTTAGTTTCCTCGTTTTAAATCGTCTTTCATCTTTGAGAGTGGTTGAATACTCTAAAATCATGCATTTTGGTACAAGGCAGTTTTCCTGTGGTTGGAACCTGACCATCTGCAAAAAGAAGCCCCTTCCCGAACACTGTGAGCGTTTTTGTTCTTTCCTTTGCTCATATTTGCCCCTGAGTCCAGCTGGTCATGTTACCGTTAACTGCCACTGGAGGGAGCTGTCGTATCAGGCAAATGATCTTTCCATAGCTTGAAGGAATAATTTCCCTGACTTGTAGCCATCCATTTGCTTACCTATAATAGGTAATAATTGTTGATTTCCTGCAATTTCAAAGTGTAATATTTCATCTTGGCTATGTTCCCTGATTTCTCTTGCAGTCTTCAGACATATTTTTCTAAAAATTAAGGATGTTAATTTTGTTTTGATAATTTCCTGACATCCTTTAAGATTCGTTGAGAAATCCTGGAGTGTGGCAAATCAATACCAGTAATTAATAGTGTAGGTGTATGAATGTTGCTGACAGGTGCTTTATACAACCTTAATAAGAAATGACATGATTTAAATTTTCCTTACACTGGGGACCATTTAGTGGTTTTCTGTTGCCTTGAGATAAATTGCAGAAATCATATATTGAAACATAACTCAAGTTTTACTAATGTTTATATAGTGGAAACTCTGCTCAGGAAAATTAGTGTTATTTTTAACACCATATCAGAAAGCTTACAGTTTATCTGAATAGCTATCTAGGTATGATTGTCTATCATCTGTTTCTTTCTATCCAAAATCTACCTGTCTTAACTTCTACTGCTCTGTAATCACCATTAATGGAAGATTTTTTTCATGAAAAAAATGTTATTTCTAAAAGCACCTACTAAATTATTCATTTTTTAATTGCCATATTGGATACAGAATCAAGATCTTAACCAAAGGCTAATGAAAGGCTAAGCAGACCTATAAGTGGTATGTTATTGTTATTATTTTCTTTATATTATTATTAATTTAAGATTATGACCCCCCTAGATAGAACCTTCCCTCTCCCTGTATTCTTTTCTTCTAGCTTCATTGTCCCCTGTTTTTCAAGAATGATGTCTCAGATCAGAGGCATAATCAAAGATTGACTTGCTAATTGTAATGTATAATTTTATATTCCTGATTGAATTGAATTGGAAATTTTTGTCTGCAAAAACCTTTATTGCTTCCATTTGGTCCAAGATTTGTGAGAGGACTCCAGGGTGGTTAAAAAGCTGCCTAAGTGGCCATAGAGAGGGGCTTCAAGTTGAAGCCCTGACACCTGAGGGCTCCTCGAAGGCCTCGGAGCTTTGGAGGGTCCTAGTTGTGTTCGACCATGAGCCTTTCAAAGAGAGACCGCCCAGCCCAGCCTGGGATCAGCCAGCCTGCAGAGGGTGGTCAGGTGGGCGCCCATCTTTTTAGTGAGTTTCACCTGCTCATCTAGGCGGTGGCTCTCCAGGAAGTCACACAGGTGGTGGTCTGCACGGGCAGAACCCAGAGTGTGCAGATCCTAAAAGGGCCTGGTTCAGGTTCTTGTCCATGAGAATGCGGCTTCCACGGCGTCCTGGGTTTTCCCTCACTCATCTGGAGGTGGCTTCTGCATGTCCTGGGAGACGTCGTGGCTGCCGCGCTGGTTTTGCGTTTTCAAGAGACTCTCAGCGCCCTGGTGCTTCTCCTTGGCCAGTTCTTAGGAAAAGTGGCTCATGCCCTCTGGAGTCCCATTGTCCTGGTAGAAATAAAAGCCCAGAGAGAGGTTGGTGTAGGAGACTTCGGGTACACGTTGACCAGGGGGTTGATAGCAGCCTCCACCTGGGTGGATTAATTCTGAGGAATTTGGGAGCTCCTGGTTGATTGGTAATAGGAAGCTAAGTAAAAAAAAAAAAAATAAATGGTGTTGGCCTGTCCCAGAGTGGAGCATAGATGAGAGGATGGTTCAGAAGTTTGCACCAGGAAAAGAAGCTGAAGGGTGGTTGGCCCTTGGAGCAAGGGGCATCCCTGTGTCTACACCATCCAAACTCTGTTGAAGCAAGAGACAGATCCGCGGGACTGCTGAGCACACTGCCAAACTGAAGTGGAAATTTTGTGATTTTGGATTAGAAATGATTGTCACCATTCTCTAAACATATTTTTCTAGGTTTTCTTTCTTATTCTTTAATCAATCAATGGTGAATTTTCAATAAAACTGTTCAAATAAAACATTTGAACATGCTGCTGCTGCTGCTGCTAAGTCGCTTCAGTCGTGTCCGACTCTGCGCGACCCCAAAGACAGCAGCCCAACAGGCTCCCCCGTCCCTGGGATTCTCCAGGCAAGAACACTGGAGTGGGTTGCCATTTCCTTCTCCAATGCATGAAAGTGAAAAGTGAAAGGGAAGTCGCTCAGCTCTGTCTGACTAGTAGCGATCCCATGGACTGCAGCCCACCAGGCTCCTCTGTCCATGGGATTCTCCAGGCAAGAGTACTGGAGTGGGGTGCCATTGCCTTCTCCAACATTTGAACATACATAGTGCAAATACACCATTTATTACTTTGTGATTTAAAGGTTTTTTATAAAATAGCAAAATCAATTTTATGAAATAGGTTAGACAAGTGCCCCATTTCTTGTCTGTTGTTGATTTTTCTTTTTTTAAAATTTTTAATTGGAGGACAATTGCTTTGCAATTGTTGATTCTTCTGGTTGCTTGTTTTCCTTAAAGAAGATGAAAAGAAATGGCTCTTTAATGTCAAAAGATGTCAGGACACCTTCACAATGAACGAGTAAATTCTCATTTGAAAGGCATGTTTAGAAAATTTAAACACATCTTGTGACTATAATATCCCTTATATAATATCCCTTATTATAGTCATATCTTGTGACTATAATATCAGTTCCCCAGATTGTAGGGTAAAATAAAAACACATCTGCCCAACCCACTAATTCTTTTTTGTCCTATTTTGCATTAGTTGCCACAGGTAACTAATCAAAAAGACAGTGGCATATATGGCCAGGACATGGGGTTGTTGTTGGACAGACCTGACACTGAACTCTAATTCCAGTTCTTAATTAGTCTAATTATAGACAAGAAGAATCTAGAAAATCTGGAATGTCAATCCATGAAACTTATACTTAACAGGAAATACCTTAATAGGCATCACCGATGGATTCTTGAGACAAGTAGTCATACGACCGAAACACGTTTCTGTTTGTCATTCCTGCAAGGTTCAAAGTGGAAGCATACAATTGTCTGGAAATAGGCCATAGTTTCTGCCACTGGGCAGAGACACAGCTGATTTCTTCTCGTTGCTCTTGTGATAAAAGGTGAGGACTCTGTATCCTGCCAATACTACAGGAAAATTGTGAATGGAGAAGAAGGGATGGATGTGAGAGGCACAGTGGTGGTATCTAGGGTTTGGTGTCTGGCTGGGCATGGTGAGGAGATGGAGAAAGAATGACATAACAAAAGATAAAGAGTGATGCAAACCAGAAAAATGTTTCAACCCTCAGTTAAGAACCCATTGTAGACCCTGAAAAGTACAGCTTCAGTTGAGTAGAGAGGTTAATAGCTAAGTTGCCCCTCTTTAAACCTTCTTAGACTGCTGCTGCTTAAACAGATTTTCACCTTTATGAGCAATCTACAATTTACAGTCATGGTTAGATTAACACACTGTTCTCCAATTGTGTGTGTGATCATGATGCAAGATCTTTTATTGTTTGTTAACTCTACAGGGTTGGGAATGTTGGAAAAGAAACACAGATTTTACAATTGTTGGATTATGATATCAGTTGAATTTACATCTTCGCCAGGCTCTGTCCAGTATTCTTGGTATGTTGGTTTTCTTGCCTAAGCTAGAAAGACAGCAACTTGAGTATAAGGACATTTTAAGGACTTCTTGCTTCTTTGTTGTTACTCAGTATATTCAAGCAATGCTTGGCAAATGGTTCTAAATGGCTCTTGTTTGAATGTAGTAAATACACAAGAAACTTACATTCACCACATCTCAGATCTACTTCATTGCAGGGTAATGAGCTGTACAATTACAGTGGCCATTGTAATTATTTGTCCAAATGTCTGTTTCCCAATTAGGTTGTGAAGTCTTTGAAGACAAGATGGCATCTCATTCACTTTTGAATACACAATACCTCAAATCCACAGTGTCTGTTATATTTAACTAAATTTGAGTGTTCTTGTCCATCTTTCTTTTTCTTTCTGAGCCTGTGCTCTTGGCAGGGTTGTTCTTCAGCCATGAATTTTGGGGCAATGGACTCTGGTTTCAAATTTCCTGTCTGACTTCATTTGTTTTCAACATATGCTAGGGATTCAATGATTTATTGAACAAAGAAAGATGTAGAGGCTACGTTGCAATTATCTTCTCTTCTGATGGCTATGAAAAAAGTGAAAGTGAAGTCGCTCAGTCATGTCCAACTCTTTGCGATCCCAAGGACTGTAGCCTACCAGGCTCCTTCATCCATGGGATTTTCCAGGCAAGAGTACTGGAGTGGGTTGCCATTTCCTTCTCCAGGGGATCTTCTCCACCCAGGGATCAAACCCGGGACTCCTGCATTGCAGATAGACACTTTACCATATGAGCCACCAGGGAAGCCCTCTTATGACTATAAATATTACTAAATGGCCATCAAGTTGAAGGTAAACCCAGAAAGATATGTTTTTCCGTCCATTGACTATTCATTTGGTAATTAAGAAATTTTGCTCCATGATACAGATTTCAATATGGCCACACATAATTGATGCTATACTTTAATCTGAAAGGCCATTTAGGAGTTAGATATGGAATGCTTTCCATTTAAGGACTCTCCTCCATAAAGATTCAGAGGATTAAGATTTAAAGATTTAAAACTCCTAGCTAAAGTTGCACATGACTCATACTCTGAAATGTTTTCCATTAGGAACAAAATTGATCTTATAGGACTTGGACTTCTTTTCTAAGTTGCTTTTTATGCTCTCAAAAGTCACTAGTACTCCATTTTATTTTCATACGTACTTTGTGCTAACAAACTTAAAAATTTATCCATACTATTACAAATGGCTAATAATCACTGAAGTGACACTTCAAACAAAGAAAAATGAGAATTAATTGCTTCTCAGTTCTTGCTAGTCCTAAATACTAGTAAAAAATAATTGGTATGAGTGTGGGAAAAACTTATGCCAAAATATACAGCCTCAGTAAAACCAGAATAAATTGAGGAAAAGAAAGCTCATACCTTCATGTAGAAGGAACAGCAGCCTTTACCATCCGCTTCTCTCTAATGACATCAGCCAGTTAGGAGCTGTCTTAAAGTTAGATTTTGAGAAAATGCAGCTGAATTAGACTGGCTGTGTAATGGCCTGCAGGCAACCAGGTTTGTGACTTAATTCAAGAAGGTAGAAATTGACCACTCAGTTTGGTGTGGTAATTAGATTCTTAACTGCTCTCTCTAAATATACCTATTTTTAATTGAAGGTTTGTTGTTTCAGTCTACAAAACCCAAGAGTGTATAACTGGAGTTCTTAAATGTGAGAAAAATTGTATTTTCTCCCTCTGTTTCTCTAAAATAACTCTCATTGAGATTAATGTAACTTTGCACTAGGGCAAGTTTGGCTGTCTTTTGGAAATGTATTTTTCCAAATGTTTCTATATTTAATCCTTTCATAACATGCCGTTTATCTTTAACTTTGCTCGTAAGAAGTCACTTATATTTTTCTTAAGATTCTGAGACTTACCAGATCATAAAGATTCATAGAAAGCTGTTTGTCAGTTTTTAAAGTCCTGGCTTTGATTTTGGGAACTCTGTTTTTTTTCCATTTCTCATTAACAGACTGATAAGACAGATATCTTATGATAACCATGGTGGGAAATTTTTATTTACGGTATTTAAGACTGCGCTGAATGTTTCTTTAAAAACGTTAATTACCTTAGCGCCATCTTGTGGACCAATTGTGTTGTCTGTATGGATCAAACCCATTACATGTAATAAACTACAATTTTTGGGGTTATTTTGTTATGATGATGACCTTAAACTTCTTTAGTAAAATGGTAAAATTAATTCTTATATTTTCCAATATTTACTCAAAAAATTCTACATATTCTATAGTTATTTTTAGAAGGCAATCCAAAGGTTAACCTGATAAATCTGAGATTATAGTAATAAATAATTCAAACAAAGACCAGCCAGTAGAAACAGATGGTGCTTCTGGAAAAACTTGAAAATTTTCCACTCTTAAATGAACATAAACCTTCTGCTTGGAGCTGTGCAACTACATGGACTTATGAGCATGCCTGTAAATCTGTGTAGTTACTTTTTTTTTTGTGGTCTCGACTCACATTCTTTTAATTTGATGCCTCTCAAGGTATGGGAAGCAGAGGCTAACTCAAAACACAAGAGAACAAGTTCTGGTTATTCTCAGTTGGTAGTGCTATCTTTCCTCTTTTTGTGATTGCTTCCTGCTTCTCTGTTTTGCATGTGAGACTATGTATTCCAGTAGAGGACAAAAGACACTTTAGTAAGCTTTTTATTATACTTAAGCCTGGGTTTAACTCCCTAAATAACTGAATAGGCATATAATCCTATGGATTTCTTGAGATAGCGAGTTGGGTCTAGATGGATTACGACATTTTTTTTTTCCTGAGTCTTTTCAAATGACTAGCAACACTTCTGTGGACAATTATGTTTGAGAGATAGCACTGGTTTAGATGAATAATCTGAAACAAAGAGAAAATAAATCTTCAAAAAAAGAAGAAAAGAAAGAAAAAGAAGTGAATGCATGTGGTAACACACTATTTTGAGCCATCTGTTCACATCGATAGATTTCTTTTGACTGACTTTTTACCCAAAAAACACAAAACTGTTGGTAAAGCTGTAAATTTAAATATGGTTGGTGAAGATGAGCTTGTCAAGAGCTTTTTAAAGTTAGAATAAGTCATTGACTCATACAAGTTATGTTAGAGAACCATATGAAGTAATATATTAATAGTATATGTAGTTGTTAGCTAATTTATTATTTTCAATTTTAGTAGTTTCAGTTTTTATTCTTAATTTTTTGTAACGGCCACCTTGTAGCTCAGTCAGTGAAGAATCTGTCTGCAATGCAGGAGACCTGGGTTCAATTCCTGGGTCAGGAAGATCCCCTGGAGAAGGAAATGGCAACCCATTCCAGTATCCTTGCCTGGAGAATCCCATGGACAGAGGAGTCTGGCAGGCTACAGTCCATGGGGTCAGAATAGTTGCACAAGACTTAGCAACTAAACCACTACTATCTTTTATTTTTTCTATAATTGAACAAATCATTTCTCCAGGAAATGGAATTACATAAATACACTGTCTGAATATTTATGTCCTAGTAATATGCTGACATTAAAAACTATAGTTGGGTTTACCAAATGCTGGCCAAGAAGTAGGAAAATTAGAACAATCATATATTGCTGGTGGGAATGTAAAACAGTACAGCCATTTTGGAAAACAGTTTGGCAGTTTCTTAAAAAAATTAAATGTCCAGCTATAATATGACCTTCTGGGCATTTATCCCAGAGAAATGAAAACTTCCATTCACAAAGAAACCTGTGCATGATGTTTATAGCAGCTTTATGTATAACAGCCAAAAACTGGTGAAAACCCAGATTTCCTTCAACCGTTGAATGGTTAAACAGACTGTGGTACATCTATACCATACTATTCAACAATAAAGAAAACAAACTGCTGATGTATGAAATAATTTAAATGAATCTTCAGAGAATTATGCTGAGTGAGAAAGACAGTCCCCAAGGGTTGTGAGTAGTATGATTCCAGCCACAGGCACACCAAGCTTTATTGTGCTTTGCTTACTGCACTTTGCAAATGCTGCGTTTTTTTGTTTTCCTTTTTCTTTTAACAAATTGAAAGTTTGTGGCAAGTACATCAAGCACGTCTGCTGATGCCATTTTCTCCAACAGTAGTTGCTCACTTTGTGTCTCTGTCACATTTTGTCATCCTCACAATATTTCCAACTTTTCATTATTATTGGATTTGTTTTGGTGATCTGTGATCGTGATCTTTGATGTTACTTTGATCACGTTTTTAAGGCTCAGATGATGTTAGCAGTTTTAGCAATGAAGTGTCTTTTAATTAAGGTATTGCATTTTTTTAGACATAATGCTACTGCGCAGTTAATAGACTACAGTATAGTGTAAGCATAGCAAGCACTGCTCCTAAGTCTCTTCAATCATGTCCGACTCTGTGTGACCCCAGAGACAGCAGCCCACCAGGCTCCCCCGTCCCTGGGATTCTCCAGGCAAGAACACTGGAGTGGGTTGCCATTTCCTTCTCCAATGCATGAAAGTGAAACGTGAAAGTGAAGTCGCTCAGTTGTGTCCGACTCTTCGAGACCCCATGGACTGCAGCCTACCAGGCTCCTTTGTCCATGGGATTTTCCAGGCAAGAGTACTGGAGTGGGGTGCCATTGCCTTCTCCATAACATGCACTGGGGAGCTAAAAATTTTAGTGTGACTTGCTTAATTGGGTATTTGCTTTATTGCATAGTCTGGAACTGAACCCACAGTATCTCTGAGGTATGTCTGTTCTTGAATGACGAAATTATGGAGGTGAATAGTAGTTGCAGTGGTTTAACATGGGGAAGGACAGAGGAGATGTGGGAGTAGTTATTAAAGGGTAACAGGAGAGACCCCTGTGGTAATGGAAATGGCTTGCATCCTGATTATATGAATTTAGTCCTGGCTGTGATGTTGTCTATGGTTTTGCAAGATGGTACCATTGGGGCAAAATGTATAAGTGATTTACACTCTCTGTTATTACCTACAATCAATCTACAGTCATCTCAAAATAGATGTTTAATTAAAAATATAAAGCAATGTTTACTAAAAGAGAACATTAATTCAGTGTTGAATTGATGAATGCACACTCAGGATTGTTTCATAAACCTTTAGCAAATAAATATGTATAAAATGTTACAGAAGCATTGTAAAACTTGAAAACAGTTCAATATCATAAACAGTACAATGAATAAATATACTATGCTTAGCCACATGTAAAATACTATACAGCAGGAAAAATTAATGAAAATATGCTTCAGAATTGGTGAATCTCAATAACTTCGTGTGAGTCAAATAAGCATATCATAGAAGATAAGGTAAAGTATGAATCCGCTTATGTAAACATAAACACGTGATAAACTTTTCTATTTAAATTAAGTCCCATTACTTCCTGGCAAATAGTTGAGGGAAAACTGGAAACAGTGACAGACTATTTTCTTGGGCTTCAAAATCACTGCAGATGGTGACTGCAGCTATGAAATTAAAAGACACTTGCTCCTTGGAAGGAAAGTTATGACCAACCTAGACAGTGTATTCAATAACAGAGACATCACTTTGCCGACAAAGATGCGTACAGGTAAAGCTGAGATTTTTCCAGCGGTAAGCAGTCAACCAACTCTGAGTTAGCTGATGATGCTGTTCTATGTATCTAAGGAAACTGATTTTATTTTATCAAATAGTAGACTAGTGTTCAAGTTGTCACAAATTAAAACACAATTCTCAGTGAGCTTTTAATCTCAGAATTTAAAAAGGATCACAATATTTTCCTAGCAACTCAAAGACACTGTAGCATATACATATTTAATAGCATCGTGCTTGGCTGAACACATCCTTCCAACCGTGGAGCATTTAATGGCTGTTTCTTAATACTACTTCCCTACAAGTTCAGCTTAATTTCATTTGGGATATTAACTAATACTGTGTGAAACAGATGGCTGGTGGGAAGTTGTTATGTAACACAGGGAGCCCAGGCTGGCACTCTGTGACAACCTAGATGGGTGGGATGGGGGGAGGGGAGGGAGGCTCCAGAAGGAGGGGATATCTGTATAATTATGGCTAATTCACATTGTTGTATGGCAGAAACCAACACAGCATTGTAAAGCAATTTTCCAAAAAAAAAAAAAGAAAAAAGTTATTTCAACACTGTATTGGGATCTTAAAATTTTTTTAAAAATGTATTCTGTGTGCCAATATTGAGGAAAATTCTAAGGCAAAAGAAGAAATGTTCCCAAATGGGTGGACTAGTTAGATAATCTGAATTTTTAAAAATTTGCTAAATTTTCTCATTTATTTACAATGCTTCCTAACGGCTCCACCCTTAACTGATGGACAGACTTGATCTCTTTTAAAATATCTAATCTCTTCCTGATTTATTGTCATAAACTCCTTGACAAGTGTTTTTGTTTATTTGTTGTGACCCATGACTTTCAAAAAGGGTGCATCTCTGGGATCAGTGGTACTATTGTATTCAGAGCTGTTTTTCTTCACAATGGTAATCCTGTGATTCAAATTAGAAGAGTGAATATACATTCTGATATTTCTATTCTATATGTCTTATAGGATTTATGAGATTAAATAAGTTAATATGCACAAAATGCTTAGAATAGTGTCTGACACATAGTAAGTGCTATATACCTTAGCCATTATTAATATTATATTTGTTATTTATGTTGTTTGCTTGGCTCATTTCTTGGTGAATATTCCCTTGAAATCTCAGTAATTTTAACTCATTTTCAAGCACACTATTGTAATAGCAGATAGTTATCAAAATAATATTTTGAATTTTAAATTCTAATGTGGACGGTAGTTAAAAATCTATTTTAATTGTAAAACATAGCAGAACAGTACACATACAGAATAGTACACAATACAAATATAGCTTAATGGTTTATTACAAAATGAATATCTGTGTAGCCCATTTCAGGTCAAGAAATAGTACATTGTCACTCCCCAGAACCCCTCTTCCACACTCCCTCCTAATCCCTAACTAATAAAATAATTTCCTTGCTTTTCTTCTTAGCGGAACTCAAGCACATGTCCCTAATTCTCTGTAATTTAGTTTTGTCTATTTAAAAAACTTTATGTAAATTAAACTGACATAAATTCTTTTGTATCTGACTTTATCTCAACAGATTTATCTATAAGCATTGTCCACGTTATTGTCTGAATGAAGTTCATTCATTTTCATTGTTACATAGACTTCCAAGTGAATATATCATAATTGATCACTTTTCACCAATTGGCCTTTGTGCTCTTTCCAGGTTTTTATATTATGAATAATATTGCCATGAACATTTTTGATCTTGTCTCATGAATAACACATGTAGGCATTATTGTTGGCTGTATACCTAGGAGTGGAAATGATGGTCATAAGATAGTTTTAAGCTATTTTCTATATTATTTCTACTAACATTACTCTTGCCATCAGTGTTAGAATTTCCAATGTTCTGCATACTTTCAAATACTGATATTATCAGATGTTTTCATTCTGGCCATTCTGATGGGATGCTGTGGTATCTCATGGTGACTTTGATTTCCATTTCCTTCAATACTTGTGATGCTGAACTCTATATTTATAGGCCATTTAGATATCCTCTTGAGTGAAGCACTTATCTAAGTCTCTTGCCCGTATTACTATTGCATTGACTTTTCCTCATTAACTTGTTGTGGGTCTGGGTCTGTTGCTCATTATATTTATTGTGGTTATCGTCCCCAGTTTGTGGCTTGCGTTTTTCACTCTCTTTGTGGTATCTTTTGAAAAATAGAAGTTTTGAATTTAATGTCTGATTTATGAAAACTCTTTCTTTCATGATCTTTTATGATTAGATTTAATGTAGTCCAATTTATCAACTCTTTCTTTCATGGTTTTTCTGTTCTGTTTTAGAAGCCTTTATCTTCCCCGAGGTCATAAATATATTCTCTAATATGATATTCTAGAAGCTTGTATAACTTGGCTTTCATATTTTTGTACATGGTATGAGGTAAATGTCACTTTTTATTTTTTTATCTCCAAGGGCCTTCAATTTGTCTCCGCACAAATTGTCAAAAAGATCATCCTTTTCTTGCTCTTTTACAGTCCCATCTTTGTTATAAATCAACTCTCCACAAATGAGTGAATGCTTCTTGGCTTTATGTGTCTGACTCTTTGTGACCCTTTGGACTGTAACCTGCCAGGCTCCTCTGTCCATGAGATTTTTTAGGCAAGAATACTGGAGTAAGTTGCCATTTTCCCCCGTCCTTGGACTCTTCCTGACCCGGGCACTGAACCCATGTCTCCTGTGTCTCCTGCATTGCAGGCAGATTCTTTACTCACTGAGCCATCTGGGAACCCTGTTTTAATTATGTAGTTTTAGTAATTCTTGATATGAAGATAATTTTGGCCTTCCTTATCTTCATATACATTTTGGATCAGCTTGTCAAATTCTACAAAACAAAACAAAACAAAGCAAAAGCCTACTAGAATTTTAATTGGGATTATATTAAATCTATAAAAGGTTTGGCGTATACTGATTAATTTCCAATGTAAGGGGGATTTTCTGAAAACTTTTAGGACTTATTTTACCTTAATTGGCCAGAAAACATACTGTAGATTTCAGTTCATTAAATTTTATTAAAATTTGTCTTGTGGTCTAAAAGAGGACCAATTTTTATAAATGAGTTATACATACTTAAAAAGAATACCATTTCAGCATGTGTTGAGGGCAGTGTTCTGTGTCAGTCAATTAGTTCAAGCTTATTAATTGTTCAACTATTCTAAGTTCTTACTGATATTTTTTCTGTTTATCCTAATACTACTAAAACGTATATGTTAAGATCTTCCATATGATTGTAGCTTTCTTTAGTTCTCATGTTAGTACTGTTAATTTTTTTTTTTTTCACGTATTATGTGGCTGTGTTGTAATATGTATACATTTTAGAGCTATTGTATTTTCCTGGTGAGTTAAACTTCTATCATTATGGAATATGCTGTTTTATCTCTGGGAATGCCTGCAAATTTGCTGTGTTTTATTTTTGTATATTATACTATTATATATACTATATACGATTATATTTTGTACCATTATACTATGTTTTTTGCTTGGAATTGCATGGCATCCCTTTATAGTCATTTACTTTCTATTTTCTGTATCTTTGTGCTTTAGGTTTGTCAATTATGGCATATACATAAAAAACTCAATCCAATGATCTTTTTCTCCTCATTGGAGTTAAGTTTATTTTTCACTCAATCTAAATAATATTTAAAACTTAAGTTTAAATTCAGATATGCCATGCAGACACTAAAGAAAAGAAGCTAGTAACTCTGGACTCCACCCCCTCCCTTCTGCCTCTTCAGGGCCATCAGCAGAGTTCAGCTTCTTAGCCATCAGGTTGCCCTTCTGGACCTGTCAGCACCCTCAGAGAGCGTGCCTGTGCCCAGCTGCATCTGACTCTGTGCGACCTCACGGACTGTAGCCCACCAGGCTCCTCTGGCCATGGGATTCTCCAGGCAAGAATGCTGGAGGCGGATCTTCCTGACCCAGGGGCTGAACCCACCTCTCCTTCATCTCCTGCACTGCAGGCAGTCTTGACTCACTGAATGACTAGGAAACCTGCCCCCAAAGAGTAAGTAGTTTCAAATGTCAGGCTCATCTCCTTGGTTCGCAGTCTCCCCAGATCTTGTCCTGTTTACTCTTCACTCTTTTTTGGATTTCCAGTGCCTTGGAGAATATGCTTTTTATATTTTGTTCAGTTTTTCTAGTTATTTGTCCAAATTATCTACTTGGTCATTACTGACTTTCTGCAATCATATTTTTTAAAGCCTGTAAAGAATGTACATACTTTAGTCAATGGAAACTGTCTGAATATCAAAAAAGAAATTATATAAAATTGAAATTGTTTTCAGAATTTCAATAATAATAAGAAATTGTAACCTTTTGTCATGACCCTTTTGCAATCTTTGTGCTATAGTAGCCCTACTCAAAGATATGTGATAGTCTAAACCAGGTCAGCAATACATTTTAAGGTTGCAATATGATGACAGATACAGAAATCAATGGCATAATATAATCTCAGCAGCCTAGGGAAAATCCACAGTGCATTGTCTTTTTTCTTAGGATGTAACCAGTTAATCTCCTATAAATAAAATGTACGCCATGATGTCATATGTTTCACTTTGTGAATTATCACAAATGGCTCTTTTTTAAGAAGTAGTTCTTTGAACTGAAGTCCCATCTGCCTTTCTAATTACTCTTTTAAAATTTACATTGTGAAATTCTCCCAAGTATTTAGTTTGTATACATGTTTAAAGTTATTTGATAAGAGCCCAGTACATGTTTTGAATTGGATTTACCAATTCTGTTTCCCCCTGGTGTTTAGCAAAATTTAAGTGGATTTTTTCTTTCTTCTGCTAAGACTCACTTTATTAATATATAGCTTTAAGTTAAATATTAATACATCTTACTGTGAAAATCAGTATTCAACTTATGCTTGGCATTTCCAAAATAAAAGAATTGTTTGAAATATTTACAGTAACAAAAATATAGGTTGAGTGTAAATATTCTACATTTTCTTGAAATATGTAACACTAAATATTAGAGTCCTGATACTATTCAAGCACTTCCAGAGCAAAAACCCTGTGAAATAAAACTGCTTTAACTGTGATAGGTACTTATCTATTAATGTTGCTTTATGGACTCTAGTGAAGACTGATTTTCCTATTGGTAGAAATAAGTCAAAGTTCTTTTTCAGCATGGGCTTTGAAGTCAGCCAAGTCTGGTGTTTCAACAGAGAGTCTCTATTGGCCAGCTTCACTTTGGGTTCCTTAACATTTTTAAAGTTTGTTTCCTTATTTATTAAAATTGAGAAGTATCTGTGTGATTGGTCCACAAGAAGAAAACTCTGAGCCACAACGCTTTCTCAAATTCTAGAACATCAGTTTGCAATAATCTGGGACCTGTGTGTTCTATTATAGGGTTTCTGTGTAGCTAGTGTAACAGAGTTTTAGGTTTACTCTGCATTTTACTTGGATTAAAGATTTAAACACATTAATATATGCTCTTTTCCTTCTCTTTGCAAAGATGCTTTTTAAAAAATAACTTTATTACTAATTACATTTTATGTGGGAGCAATATGGTAGGGGATTTTATCAGAAAATCCCAAGTGCTACTGGTCTACAACAGAGGTCAGCAGACTGCATCTGGAGGGCCAAACTGGGCCACAGCCTGTATTTGTAAATACAGTGTTACTGGAGCAGGATTCATTTGTTGTGTAGTATTATCTTGGGCTGCTTTTGTGTTGCAATGGCAGAGTTGTGTAGTGGTGACAGAGACTCTATGGCCTATGGAGCTTAAAATATTTATTATTTGAGCCTTTACAGAAAAAGTTTCCCAAGCCTGGTTCAGAGTATAAGAAATAAAGAAAGTCAATCTCAGGGCTGGTTTAAACTTCTTCAGTGGATCCCCTATTAGTTCATTACTTTCTGTGTCTGCCCTTTCTTCTTCCTGTCCCAAGAAGAGTACTAAACAAGACTGAGCTCTTCTGTCTTGTGCCTCTTCGTTTTCCTGGAATAGACTCTGATCTGTCTCTTATACCTGAATTAACTTATAAGTCATTACCTGCTCTTAGGAGAAATTCTGTTTTTTGTTTTTTTGTTTTTTTAAAGGAATTGAACAAAGTTTATTCACTGGCATGAGTCAAAAAAGTAGAGCTTTAGTCTTTTTGGCATCTGGGCAAGAGCAATTTTTAAGGTGTCAACAGTATCTTCTTGGAATGCTCAAGTAGGCAAATTGTCATTTCATTTCAGTGGTCAAGTTTGTTTCTATAAAGTTGCCATCTTTTAAAAATGCATCTAGTGTGTATATATATATGTCTCTGTAAGTATATAATCTATGTCTATCTATGTCTTTATTCTTTTCAGCTCATAGCCTTACTTATGCGTTCCTCAATACTTTTACCCATGTATCTGAAAACTGGACTCATCTTGTCTTTAAGACTGAGATTTGGCTTATATCCAAGGAACCATACAGTATAGTGGTCAATAACATAGTTGTGATCACAGAGGGGGAATGAGAGGGTGGGACGAATTGAGAGAGTAGCAGTGAAACATATACATTATCATATGTGAAATTACATGGCCAGTGGGAATTTGCTGAAGACACAGGAAGCTCAAATGGCATGCTCTGCGACAACCTAGAAGGATGGCATGGGGTGGGAAGTGGGAGGGAGGTTCAAGAGGGAGAGTACCTATGTATTCCTATGGCTGATACATGTCAATGTATGGCAGGAACCAACACAGTATTGTAAAGCAATTATCTTCCAATTAAAAATAAGTAAATTTAAAAATAACATAGTTAATTTGATTATGATAATTCCCAGGTGGTGCTAGTGGTAAAGAACTCACCTGCCAATGCAGGAAATTCAGGTTTGATCCCTGAGTCGGGAGCATCCCCTGGAGGAGGAAATGCAATCCACTCTAGTATTCTTGCCTGGAAATTCCCATGGACAGTGGAGCCTGGTGGGCTATGGTCCATGGGGTCACAAAGAGTCAGACAAGACTGAAGTGACTTAGCGCATTAACTACATAAGCCCATGCCTCATAATAATAATAAATAAATGGTTATGATAGTTTTATATCATTATTATTATCTTTATCATCAATGTCTATTCAGATCCAGATAGGCAGCTATTTGTAACAGAAATGTATATTGTTTCAAGCAGTGTGAGAGTATTTTTGATTAACATGTTTGATACTTCTTATGTGCCAGTACTTATAAAGTACTTAATATATACTTTTATTCATTTTAACTCTCATTATAACTCTTAAGATTGTTGTTAGTACTATTTTTATCAGCCCTGGTTTTACAAACGAGGAACCTGAGACACAGAGAGGTTAGTATCTTGCTTGTGGCCACGTGTTTGGTAAACAGAGGAGTCCGAAGGAAACCCTAGGAAGTCTGGTTGTGAAGCCGTTGCTGTCAGGCATTGCGCGATGTTGCCTACAGGTAGCTATGTTCAAGATTAATATTTGCTTACAAAAATTATACCAAGGTATTCCTCTGAGTAATTAATTCCTTCAAGGAACTAAAATTTAATTTACATGAATTTATATAAAATATGTCAGAAATAATTGTTTTATAAAGAGTATTGCATTTCTAAAATAAACATGGATCTTTACTGACTCAGGTTTTTTTTTTTTAACCAATTTTCATTCTTTCTATGCTTTTTGATTTACACATGCACCATCTTTTAATGAAATCCAGAAAAGGAAACTAAACCAAAAGTTAGTTTGCCAAGGCTAAAATGAATGGCTCTGGGATGTTTCCTGTTGAATGACACTTAAGGATTTACTGCTGCTATCCTGGCTGCTTCCTTATCTCTCAACGAGCCTCACAAGATGGAAATTCACACAAGTACCCCAAGTCATATGTTGAGTCATATGGTGAGCTTTTCTTAGCATTGTCCTTTAGCTGAAAAGAATATTGAGTTTGTGTAAGGATGCAACATGGCATGGTGGAAAGAACTCTGGATTTGGTATTTCAAATCCTGGATTCAAAATTGGATTCCATCAATTATTAACTTTTTATAACCTTGGACAAACCACTCAACATTTGAGTTTCAGTCATTGTACTAGAAAACAGAGATAATAATATCTATATCGTATAATTATTTCTGAGAATTAAATAACAAGTGAAAGTGTGTCCTAGATATTAATTTGACTTTAAATTGCATTTTATTCTGCTTTTAATATCTCGGTGAGGAGCACACATACATATCAAATGAAATTGTGTTTATAAAATACAGACTACACAACTCACCATTCTTCTTGGATTACTGCATTTAAATATATGTTTTACTTGGCAGTATCACGCCACACCTGTCAAAAAATGATAGCAATGAGAAAAATCTAACCGCTTCCAGGATCAGTTTTGTTAAGAGTAATACTCAGGTTCTGTAATATCCAGATGGAAGCCTATTGCAAGTATTTTTTCCTTTGTTCCTTGACAGTGAAGAAACCAGTCACTGTCTCAAGACGGTCATGTGTAATGTCTTCATCGCCTATGAAACTTGTATGACACACATGGAAGATATTTTAGATATCTCATGTGTTGGGCAGTTTTTGTATCCAAAGAGATTTGGGTTCTGTAGAGACTTATAAGAGCTTAATTTTCATTATAACCTCATGATGTAATCAGAAAAATATTAATATATTTCCTTTGCAATTAAATTAATAAAGTAAGGTAACAAATCTATTTATAAGAAAATGTTCTGGATGACTGCACTACTTGCTCTCTGTGTTGTGTGCATTCATGAGTATTTGACTTGGTGTGTAGTAGGAGATTAGGAATAATTTCACTTTTAGTTGTGGTTGTGAGGATATGGAAATAAAATCAATTTCTGATCACCACAGACTGAGGATTTGTCATAAAATATTCTCAAGTGATATTTTCTTTGAGGCTGGTAATCCTCTGACATGAACCAATGAAGTGAAATCATGGAGGAAAAAGATCATAGTTTGTCTTTATAGCAACCAAATAGTTACTAGATGTCACAGCTACTCCTTCAGAAAGGAGCCTTTCTAGAATCTGCCAGATAGTCCCCTTGGAGCTCTGAGCCTTCACAGAGTTCCTTCTGTTGTTAATTCCTACTGAGGTCGTCGTAGGAAAAAAGATAATGTCTGCTGGTTGATGGAGCGGTGCAGCTTTACTTAGGGAATCTGGCAGAAACAGGGCATTTGTCCTAACATTTTTCGTAATGACTTAACGTGCCAGTTTCAAGGTGTTAGAAAGCTAAGCTGGCAGTGTATAGTTCCTATCAGGGAAGGCTATGGTTGTATCTACAGCTAAAATCTCTACAATTAACAGGTATATTTCAGAGATGCTGAAACATTAACATTATGATCTTTTGCTGGGAGCTATGGTAATTTGTAACCATATCTTTCAGGAATTTGTTTGCATCCAAAAATGGGGAAAGGGCTATGTGCTGTTGAACCCCAATCAGTCATTAAATTCCTTGTAATCAGGAGATGAAGAAGTCTGAAATGCCTCCTCTTAGAATTAGCCAAAATAATGAAAGTCTAATAGATAAAGTTTAGGGCTGTAATCTTTGCCTTTAAGGATGGCTTCACATAAAATGAGATCATCTTGGCTCATGTTAGACTTAGTAATTCAATTCCCAGCCTTGAATATTCCTTGTGTACTCTCTCTTTTCACAGTGTAAAAGTTTTTTTATGATGTATATTGCTTTTGCAGGTATTCCTCCAAGCAGTTCTTTGCCTTTCCATAAATTTATAGGGACCATATAACAGTTTAACACATTTAATAAACAGACTTTATATGGAAATAATTTTATGATTTGTAGTGAGTTAAAGTTTATCTTAAAAAGTTCTGTTTTAGGTTTGCAAAGCAAACGAATCATTAGGTGATTTAAGAGCCCATGGTAATGATAATTTAAATAAAAACTTTAATGTAAACCTTCTGTTCCAATATTCATTCACTTTTCCTTCAAGCTAAGAGGGAAATCTGGACTATGACTGGGGGCAGTGTTTAATAAGACAAAACATCTCTTTATAAAATTATTTTGCTTACATTTGTAAAAGTGACAGCTTAAGAGGATACTCCTGTAACTGACAAAAGAATAGAGGAGCGGCAGGTCAAACAGCTTTTACTAGGCCATGCCATCCTGAGTTTGTATTTGTAACTTACAGGTTCACATTTGTTTGGGTCCAAGTTTTTTGTATAACTTCTTCTTAAGTTTATTTATATAATTTGTTCCTACCAGTGCCCTGGGTCATTTATTACACCTATTAACTTCTCTCTCTGAAGAGATTCTGCCAGAATTCCTTAACAACTGTCTTTGAGTCTGTTTCTTCTCTTTTTAAATTTAAGATCAAGGATTTGCTGGCACAGTGTGTGTTGAGCCTGTTTTGCTGCTAGTCTGATTATATTTTTCTGTGGATAAATAGGGGTAAAAGTAGTTCACCAAACTTATCCATTTTGTGTGTGGAAACACTTTTCAAAAATATAAAACAGAAAAATTTTAAAAATCTTACATTCAGTGCTAGTTGGAGCAACTTCTTAACATTATATTCAGATACTTCACTGATTTCTAAGGAGAGTTTTCATTTTATATACTTTATATTCTGTTCGTAGTTTGAGATGCGTATTCTTTTGTTATCATCCTTCGGCTTTGCTTGAGAAAACATAGACTGAGAAACCTTCCCTAACCTATTTTTGGCTGAGAGGAACCTGCACTATAATTATCAGGATTCCTGTTTGTTCAAGTCCATTTCTCTCCTAAAATAATCTCAAAATTATTTAATCATATGGATTAGAATTGTCTAATTAAAATGTAATTTAAAACAGAATAGACTGTTAAATGGTGGAGGCAGTTTTAAAATTCCATATACATGATACCGTATTAGCTGGTTGACAAAGGAAACATTCTTTAATGTTAAGCAACAGTTTAATATTATTTCAGTAAATTTTATTAATGCTATTTTAAGAAAATTATGTTGAGGTATTTAAAATGATCAGCCCATTTTTTAATCAGGTGTTTGTGTTTTGATATTGAGTTGTACAAGCAATTTACATATTTTGAATCTTAACCCCTTATTGGTCATATCATTAGCAACCATTTTCTCTTATTCGTGGTCTTGCATTTAGACATTTAATCCACTTTGAGTTTATTTTTGAATATGCTGTGAGAACATGTTTTTATTTTTTTCTTTTATATGTAGTTGTCCAGTTTTCCCAGTAACATTTATTGAAGAGTCTGTTTGTTTCTCTGTTGTATATTCTTTTTGTTTTGTGCATGGTTTCTTTTGCTGTGTGAAAGGTTTTAAGTCTAAGTAGGTTTCATCTGTTTGTTTTTGTTTCTTTTGCCCTCGATCCTTTGTTTCTTTTCTCCTTGATCTTTTGGATCTAGGAGACAGATCCACAAAACACTCTCACAATTAATGTTGAAGAGTGTTTTTCCTATATTTTCTTCTAGGAGTTTTATAGTTTCTAGTCTTACATTTAAGTCTTTAATCCACTGTATTTTTGTATATGGCGCGAAAGTGAAGTCACTCAATTGAAGTTGACTCTTTGCGACCCCATGGGCTGTAGGCCCACCAGGCTCCTCCATCCATGGGATTTTCAGGCAAGAATACTGGAGTGGGTTGCCATTTCCTTCTCCAGGAGATCTTCCTGACCCAGAGATTGAACCCAGGTCTCCTGCATTGCAGGCAGACTTTTTACCATGTGAGCCACCAGGGAAGTCATATATGGTGTGAGAACATGTTTTAATTTTATTCTTTTACATATAGCTGTTCAGTTTTCCCAGTAGCACTTATTGAAAAGCCTGTCTTTTCTCTGTTGTATATTCTTGCCTCTGTTGTGGATTAATTGGCCATAGATATTTGGCTCTATTTCTGGGCCCTCGATTCTGTTCCATTGAGCTACGTTTTTTTTTTTTTTGGTGACAGTACCATACTGTTTTGATTACTGTAGTTTTGTAGTAAATGGGCAGAAGGCTTTTACAAAGAAGACATTTTCTCAAAGAAGATATACAGATAACCAATAGGCACACGAGAAATGTTTGTCATTGCTTCCCAGGTGGTGCAGTGGTAAGGAATCTGCCCGCCAACGCAGGAGACGAAGGAGACTCAAGTTCAATCCCTGGGTCAGGAAGATCCCCTGGGGTAGGAAATGTTAACCTACTCCAGTATTCTTGCCTGAGAAATCCCATGGACAGAGGAGCCTGGGGGGCTACAGTCAACGGGGTCACAAAAAATTGGATGTGATTGAATACAGCACAGCATATGTAGAACAGTATGGAGATTCCTCCATACTGAGGTTTGAGATTTGAGAGATTTAAAATTTGAGATTCTTCAAAACACTAAAAATAAAACTACCACATGGCCCACAGATTCCACTCCTGGGTTTATATATATATGAAGAAAATGAAAACATTAATTCAAAAAGATACTTGTGCCCCAGTGCTCATAGCAGCATTATTTATAACAGCCAAGATGTGGAAGCAACCTACGCGTCCATCAGCAGATGTGAGAATAAAAAGATGTGGTGTGCATTTATATGTGTGTGTACATGTATGTGGTATATGAAGATGTGGCATATACACCCATATATGGAGTATCACTCAGCCGTAAAAGAGGGAAACTCTGCCATTTGCAACAACATGGGTGGACCTAGAAGATATTATGCTCAGTGAAATAGGTCAGAGGAAGACAAACACTGTATGTTATCAGTTATATGTAGAAGTTAAAAAGTGAAACCAATGAATGAATGTAACAAAATAGAAACAGACTCATAGAGAACAAACTAGTGGTTACCAGTGGGGAGAGGAAAGTGGGTAGGGACAAGATAGGCGTAAGCAATTAAACTACTATTTATAAGATGCATAACCCATAAGGATGTATTGTATGACACAGGGAATACAGCCAATATTTTATAATAACTTTAAGTGGAGTGTAATCTATAAAAATATTGAATCACTATATTGTACATCTGAAACTAATATAATATTGTAAATCAAGTATACTTCAATTAAAATATAAATAAGTCATTAAACCAATGAATTTTTAATAGACTCAGCACATTTAGAAACTTTTAATATTAAAATCCCTATATGTTGGGTTTTAACACAATACTCTGAAGAGATCTTGCTTAAAATGTCTATACATACTTTGTGTTTTTCTCTAGGATAGTCTGTGTACATAACTTATTTAAATGATTTTAGTAAAAATCAACACTCTGATGACTGAATTTAGTAAAAGCAGCTATATATCATATAATTAGAATTTTTCAACCAGGTATTCTGTGTAATCAGGGATTGTTTGAATTGGATTCCCTTCCTTTCAGAAAAAAACATTGAATTATCAAGATGATCATGCTTTTAATAAGTATTTTCATAGATTTGATAAATGTATAATAGCTAGTTTCTAAAGATAAAAAATTATAAAATATACAGCAGTAATATATTTTATGTCCAAGTGTAGATTCTGTTACGTGAGGGTTGCTTTTTGCTGTTCTAGGCATCGGTTCAGACATATCATCCAAATAATATCTTATGAGTTTCTTGAACTTGTACTGTGGAGTATATACTATATATATAAACATTGTAAGAATCATAAACATATACATGTGATCTATGTTCCTTTCCAAATTTCTCATGAGAAGAGTACAATTGTGGGCATGTAAATGAAGATTAAGATTAAAGATCACTAGTTGACAGGTAGACACTATTGATCACAAAAATTTGTTCTTTCCTTACATAATAATGGAATTATAAGGTAAATTATAAGGTAAACTAAAGACTACACAATGTTAGCTGGAATATAAGAATGACATGCCCCAATCTTCCTCATAGCTGGGAGTATCCATGTACCTAAATTCTTACCAAAGATATATGGGGAGTTATGTATGACTTTTCTGGACTTGGGTCTTAAGACATACCTAGTGAGCTGAAAAACAGATGTGTCTATAAAGCTTCTTCCAGGCAGAAGATGTGCTAGTAGAGGAGCAAGGTGGAAGAAATGTGATTTATGGACCAAGTGAACTAGAGACAGGTGTCAACATGGAATACTGTAGCTTTAGACCTCAATATTACATAACCTTACTATAACTAATCTTTGGCTATGAGTGCCTAAAGTCGCTTTATTCAATGCCCAACTCTTTGCAAGGCTATGGACTGTAGCCCACCAGGCTCCTCTGCCCACTGGATTCTCTAGGCAAGAATATTTGAGTGGGTTGTTGTGCCCTCCTCCGGGGGATCTTACTGACCCAGGGATTCAACCCAGGTCTCTTATTCTTTGCATTGGCAGGCAGGTTCTAGCGCCACCTGGGAAGCCCCTGAGTGCTGCTGCTAAGTCGCTTCAGTCGTGTCCAACTCTGTGCGACCCCATAGACGGCAGCCCACCAGGCTTCCCGTCCTGGGATTCTCCAGTCAAGATCACTGGAGTGGGTTGCCATTTTCCTTCTCCAATGCATGAAAGTGAAAAGTGAAAGTGAATTCACTCAGTCATATCTGACTCTTTGCGACCCCATAGACTGCAGCCTACCAGGCTCCTCTGCCCATGGGATTTTCTAGGCAAGAGTACTGGAGTGGAGTGCCATTGCCTTCTCTGGGAAGCCCCTGAGTACCAAAGGCTTAATCATTTAATATCTCTGTTCAAATCTCTAGTAGGTCTTGGGAGGCTCACAAACTCTTAGCAGGATTGTCGTTGCTCCTATACAGTAGCCAAAGCCAGTCTTTTTGCTCTGACTTTAATTCTGATATCCAGCTGTGTCTCCCATTCATAGGATCTTGTTATATAGCCTTGGAAGTTGTGGATATTGCAGTGATACCCCTCCTGCAAGCCTGAGTGGTCCTTATTTCTTCTCCAAGCACATTTTTTCTATGTTTGCTGAGAAGGCTCTGTTCTCATTGTGGTTGCAATGATTTTAATAGACATCATTCCCTTCTCTCTCAAAGGGCAGGCTTGTTAGTTTTTATTTGACTCACACATTCTATCTGAGAGTAAACTTAGAACCAGTTCCCTGGGGAAAGACTGGTAGTCCCATTCACCGCTCACCATCAACTAATGCTTTAACATGGAGCCTGAGCCTGGTAAGCTGCTGTGCTATCCTCAGGATTCATGAGAAGAATCAACTCATAATGGTATCTTTCTATTACTTTATTAGCTAAACTCACCCAAGAGTCATTCATTACAACTTCTGTAACATAGTGTTTCTAACCTACTAATATTTTTTCTGTCTTGAAGCAATTGCATGTTGTATTCTTATACATTTTAAAAATGCACAAATTACGAACTCTTTCTCACCTACTCTGAATAAGAAACTTTTCTCTGTAATGTTTAGGAGGAAGCATGATGCAATAAAAAGAAATTGGGACTTAAAAGTCAAGACCTAGGCACTAATCCCAGCCCTTTCATTTACTTACTGTTTGAGCAGGTCAGTAAGAGTTATTGGTCTCACTTTCTTTACCTATAAAATACTATTAATAATTCCTGTCACCCAGAATAGTTTTGCAGGCTAAATTCTGATCTAGACTTAGAATGAGCTCTCTTCAATCATCTTTTAAAGTTTAATTTATATTTATAAAATTATAAATATATTTTAATATATTTATATAAAATATATAAAATTTATGTATTATGTTTAGAAATATAATCTATATTTCTTTAAAAAATTTTAACTGTAGGATAATTGTTTTACAATGTACATTTGACAGGAATTCAGTCACTTTTATTTCTAAGAGATCATTTGTTTTAAAGACTAAATAATTTTTATGTACAGAAAATATGCATGTTTAATAAATAGTTATTGTATCATAATTGAAGATAAGGATAACTGACTTTTTAGTATAATTATTCCACCTGAAATGTGGGAGAACTGGATTTGATCCTTGGGTTGGAAAGATCCCCTAGAGGAGGGCATGGCAACCCATTCCAGTATTCTTGCCTGGACAATCCCCATGGACAGAGGAGCCTGGTGGGCTAGAGTCCATGGGGTTGCAAAGAGTCAGACACAACTGAGCGAACTAAGCACATCCTTACTATTTATGTATCAGTTCAGTTCAGTCACTCAGTCATGTCTGACTCTTTGCAACCCCATGGACTGCAGCACACCAGGCCTCCCTGTCCATTACCAATTCCTGGAATTACTCAAAGGCATGTCCATTGAGTCAGTGATACCATCCAACCATCTCACCCTCTGTCATTCCCTTCTCCTCCTACCTTCAATCTTTCCCAGAATCAGAGTCTTTTCCTATGAGTCAGATCTTCACATCAGGTAGCTAAAATATTGGAATTTCAGCTTCAGCATCAGTTCTTCCAATGAATATTCAGGACTGATTTCCTTTAGGATGGACTGGTTTGATCTCCTTGCAGTCCAAGGGACTCTCGAGAGTCTTCTCCAACACCACAGTTCAAAAGCATCAATTCTTCAGCGCTCAGCCTTCTTCACAGTCCAACTCTCACATCTATACATGAATACTAGAAAAACCATAGCTTTGACTAGATGGACCTTTGTTGACAAAGTCATGTCTCTGGTTTTGAATATGCTGTCTAGGTTGGTCATAACTTTTCTTTCAAGGAGTAAGCATCTTTTAATTTCATGGCTGCAGTCACCATCTGCAGTAATTTTGGAGCCCAAAAAATAAAATCTGTCACTGTTTCCATTGTTTCCCCATCTATTTCCCACGAAGTGATGGGACCGGATGCCATGATCTTCATTTTCTGAATGTTGAGCTTTAAGCCAACTTTTTCACTCTTGTCTTTCACTTTCATCAAGAGGCTCTTTAGTTCTTCACTTTCTGCCATAAGGGCAGTGTCATCTGCATATTTGATTGGTATTTATGTATAGCTTCCTAGAAAAGAGACTGTTCCTTATTTTAAATGTGTTTTTCTTTCCCATTTATTTGCCATTTTAATTTTGATTTTATCCATGTGTGTGTGTGTAATATATTTCCACAGGGGGGAAAAAAAAGATCTGCTCTGAATTTTCACTTGGTTTATTATAGCATAATCTGTTTTACATGGTATTTGATTTCTGATTCCTAATCCCACATCAGAAGCTTTACAGCTTGTATTAGATCCAGTAGAAACTGGTGGATGGTTCAGGGTACAGGATTTCCCATTTTGCAACATAGACTGTTTTTCAGTAGCCGTATGGCTGAGCTACGACCAAGATGAGTTGATTTAGCTTTCTTAGCTTGAATCTACCCTGCTACTCTCTTGGGAGGATATATCCTAAGAACATGCTATACTAAGAGGTTTAGCAGGGAGGGAACTGCCACTAAACACTTCTGTTAAGATCATGTTGGAATCAATGATCTAATCCTGGTAGAAGTGAGTTATTGACTTCTTAATGTATAAGGGAGGCATTGGCTCCTTAAGTTTGGTATGCTCTGCTTCTCCTCCAGGGAGCAGGGATCTGCTAAAGCCTTAAGGAATGTGAGGAGTTACCTCTTATGGGAGGAGGAACTTGGCTCTTTGAAAGTCACAAAGCAGCTCAGCATTTTTTTCTTCTGTGTTTTCATCATTTAGGTTTAATATTTAAGAGTGTCATCTATAAAGGAAGCATTCATTTTACACATATTGGCCCTTGTTTGAAGATTCATAAGTATGGCAGTAACTCAAAAGATGAAACAAGAGAAATCTAGTCATAAGGTATTTACAAAGTTGGATGACCTATGGGGAACAGAGAAAGATGGTGGTGTCTTCCTTAGCTTACGAACAACATATCAAAGGCATTAATTCTTTTTCCAGATGAAAATCACATTATTTTATTTCTTGATTTGATAGATAATATACAATCGTATGGAAAGTCCAAACAAAAATTATGAGGAAGGAAATATAAATAGCTCCCCAGAACTGTTATTCAGGCTAATATTTATAGTTTGAGTTTTTGTGAAGATCCATTCAGTTTTTTTAGCAAACATACATATATAGAGTTGTATATATATGTGTATATATGTATGTGGTATATGTATGGTGTTTTATATATATTGGTATAAATATATGCATATATCTTTGTCTGTGTATATCCTCACACTATACATCAACAGTTTATAACTAGGGATTTTGCTCCTCTTCCTTATGCAATTGATAGTCAGTGACTCAGTGAGCCATTTTTCATTAAGGACTCTAAAGGCCTTCATGATGTATGACAGTAGAAAACTGAAAACCATAGAGAATATCCTGCTTTCTAATAGAATTTATACTCGGTGATCTTCAGCCCTCTCTATGTCAATGACTAGGTCACCCATTTTTAAGGCTGTGTTCATTCATTGTGTAGCTACACTTTATTTAACCCACTATTCCACTGTTGAACTTTGTGATGGTTTCCATTTTCTTTTCCCTCCTATTATTAACAATGCTTTTAAGAACATTTCTATTTATACATCTTTCTAATTCTTTATCTCCTTGGGTTATGCTATTACATGAGCCATTTTTCATTAAGGACTCTAAAGGCCTTCATGATGTATGACAGTAGAAAACTGAAAACCGTAGAGAATATCCTGCTTTCTAATAGAATTTATACTCGGTGATCTTCAGCCCTCTCTATGTCAATGACTAGGTCACCCATTTTTAAGGCTGTGTTCATTCATTGTGTAGCTACACTTTATTTAACCCACTATTCCACTGTTGAACTTTGTGATGGTTTCCATTTTCTTTTCCCTCCTATTATTAACAATGCTTTTAAGAACATTTCTATTTATACATCTTTCTAATTCTTTATCTCCTTGGGTTATGCTATTACAAGAAGTTTACCTGGGACACAGAGAAAGCATTTAACATTTATGCATATTGCTACACTGTCTTTCACAAAGACTGTATCATTTGACACTTCCCTCAACAATTTATGATTGCCCACAGAACACTGATAATCTCAAAGATCATTATCAACTGACCAGGTGGAAAGCGGTAAATTGTTTTCATTTGCCTTGGGTTTATAATGAGTCTGTATAGTTGGTTAGGAGCCCAGGCTCTGGGGTCTATGTGAATTCAAATCCTATCTGTATCACTTAACAGCTTTCTGACTTTGTGTCAATTAGCCTATCAATGTCTCAGTTTTCTCATCTGAAAAATGGTGATAATATTAATATAAACCTTGTACAATTGTTGTGAGGATTAAATGAATTAACACACAACTCCTAGAACATATCCTGATAAATTCACTCTCAATAATGTTTGCTATTGATATATTTTCATATTAGTTGCTCTTTAACTTTTTTATTCATTAATTGTATATTCAAGTTCTTTGGTATACTCTGTGATGTTCCTCTTTTATTTACTGATTTGATAGAGCTCTTTTATTTTTTTAAATAGTTACTGAGATGCTCAATTTACATATGGACTTCCCAAGTGGCTCAGTGGTAAAGAATCCACCTGCCAAGACAAGAGATGCAGGTTCAATCCCTGGGTCGAGAATAGTCCCCAGAGAAGAAAACGGGCAACCTTCTCCAGTATTCTGGTCTGGGAAATCCCATGGACAGAGGATTCTAGAGGGCTACAGTCCATGGGGTTGCAAAAGAGTCAGACACGAGTTAGTGACAAAACAACAAAAAGTTACATATATTGCCTCAATCGTTACCCCAATAAACCTATAAGGAAGGTATATTCACCTTGGCATAATGTATAGGAATACAAATTGTGTTGTTAGGAGACTCTCATCATCCTACTTACCAGAAAAGTAGTACATTTTATACTTTATTTTGAGTATAGCTGAATAAAGGGCCCTATAAATGACATTGGAGATGTTAAGCATTAAAATGATTATAGTCTATCTTCTCTTTCTTTCTCTCTCTCTCTATATATATACATATATATTTATATTTAAATAAAACCAATAAACTATAATGACTGCTTCAATTTGTAGCTGTTGTTTTTGTTATGTGAGTAGAGAAGGAGCATCGATGATTAAATTCTTTATTAAAAAATGAAAATATTCATTTATTTTCATTCTGATAGTGTCTAAAATGAAAGCTGATAGTCTGCTGATTGTTGATAGAGCTCTTTTAATAGTACAGATATTAATTACTTCTCTGTCATACATTCTGTAAGTATTTGGTTTTTTGTTTGGCGTATCTTTGTACCAAATATATTTTTACTATTTAGGTAATAAAATTTACCAATCTTCTAAGATTTCTGATTGAAAAATCCTTCATCATCCTGAAGATTATAAAAAAATTTACCTATGTTTTCTTCAAGAGTTTAATGATTTTATTTTTCACATTTAGTTCTTTGACTTGAGTTTGATAGCAGTGATAAAGAAAGGAGTAACAAAAGCTTTGCTCTCTGAGGACAATGAAGTAATCAGTTTGAGAACTACAGGGACATACAAAAGAGTAGAACTTCCAATTTTCCTTTGGCAGGCAAAAATCTAAATTTATCTTTTGGAATTCTTTTTCATTACTGCTGTTGCTCAGTTGCTCAGTCATGTCCAACACTTTGTGACCCCATGGACTGCAGCACGGCAGATTCCTCTGTCCTTCACTATCTCCCTGAGTTTGATCAAACTCATGTCCATTGAGTTGGTGATGCCATCCAATCCTCATCCTCTGTAGCCACCTTCTTCTCTTGCCCTCAATCTTTCCCAGCCTAAGGGTCTTTCCCAATGAGTCAGCTCTTCACATCAGGTGGTCTAAGAAAGGCTTTTAATTTTCTTCTTTTTCTCACTCTCATTATCTTTTGTTTCTCTTCTTTCTGGAAAACATCTGCTCTTGGGACTCTATGAAAGTTTAACAGAGTTTCTTACCAGCAGCCAGTTATTCCCACCATATCAGGATTTCACATTGAGATAATTGATTTTATTTATTTTTATTTTTTTAAATTAATTTTTATTTTTTAGTTTGTTTTGCTTTACAATACTGTATTCATTTTGCTATACCTTGACATGAATCAGCCAGAGATAATTGATTTTAAATGTTGATTTTAAAAAATAAGATTAAATTAGTTTCACATAACAGTTCCTACTGTGAGCATTATTTGGATAACACTACTAAAATAGCCATCACTCAGGATAATGGCTTTTTACTACTGATTCAAGATCTCTTTGTAATTTTGACTAGTACTGGGCACTGGCCAGAGTGATGATTACATCAGTTAATCAACGTATTTAACAGTGCCCACAAATATAAAAGTATCCATAACAATCAGCTCGAATGACCCATTTATTATGAACATAACACCAATTTTATATACACATGGCTTGGACATCTCTCTGTACCACGCAGATCCACTTGGCCTTATCCTTCCCTGCAGTTGTGGTTGCAGGGAACAGGTTGGCACAGATGTTGCCCTGCTTTTTTTTGTGTAACCAGAAGTGCCTTACCTTCGTCCTTGTGTGCCTCCTCTGACACCTGCAGCATGGGATGCGTGAACACACGTGAGCAACCTGAAGTGTGGGAGATTTTGCAACCCATGGGGCAAACCTTGACCAATGTGTAATGTGAGTTAATGGATAAATGTTTCACCTTTTCATCCTTTCAGCAGAGACACGGTATATTCAATAATTCTTTTCAAAAAGTCCCGTAGATCCAGCACCTAGTACTGGCCAACTCCTTCTGTGTCTTTCTGTGGCTGTTCCTCCTTCTCTCTCCACTCTTGTCCTTCCTGGCGATTGTTGCCTCTCGCTCTTATTTCTGCAGCTGTCATCTTTAATAAACCATCATGCATCAGACTTCTCTCAGACTCTGCTTTTTGGAGTTTGTTAGGCTGAGAAATTGCATTAGAAAAAAAATTTTAAAAAGTTCGTCTGGCCATTTGTATATTGGTTTCTATAAATTGTTTTAACTTAAACTTCAGAAACTGTAATTACTAGGGAATAGACCTTTGAAATAAAAAAATCAGCTGAAAATGACCATTTTTCATTTTTTTAAAACCAATTTTTAGTCTTCTATTTCTTATTGCAATTGTGTTAACTATTTTTTTTTAGTTTAGCAAAAATCATTCTTAAGTCAACAAGAGGCATAGAGAATTTACTTGTATATTAATAATTTTTTACTGTAAATTATTTGAGAGAATACAAATTTATTACTTGTTTATTTAGACTGTTATTTAAAATGTAAGTTTGATTTAACTGCTGACACTTAATCTAAATAGTTGTTACTTTTGTAGAAGATAAGCATAAAGAATCAAATTCTATTATTCATTCCTGTACTCAGAATAAACCATGGCTTTGGTGTGGCACTTAATAGTATGTATTTTAAAAATCTAAGTAATATAGGAAAGTCATAGCATTCAAGTTAATAACCAATGATAGATGCAAAAATGAGTTGTAAACTGTGAAGCACGGTATTAATTTAAAATTTCATTAGCTATGTGAGGTTGTAAATATGCTTCTAAATTAGAACTCCCACATGCTGTATGGATAAAGAAAATCTACCCTAAACTTTGGCCACTAGATGTCATGGCAGCCCTACAAAAGAAGCCAAGGGTGGGGGAAGGGTTGAGGGCAGAACTGCCTATTTTAAGACCAACTGTTCTATTGCACAGAGGTGTATCATTCTACATCTTATAAAACCAGTCATTTTACAAAACACAGGATCATCTTCAGTCAAAATAAAAACTCAGCTGGTATTGTATCTTTTTATGTGGTGATAGAATAAATGTGTTGATAAAGAAAATTACAGTGGTTGAAATCACTTAAGACAAATTCTGCTTTTGGATACAATTGTCATTTTTCTGTACTTACTCTTACTTCATTAAAAAACCACAACAACCCTATGAGCTTTGCAAGTGGAAAGCAAAAATGAAGCTTCTAAAAACCAACTGGTTGTAGCAAGACATACTGGCCTGGGGAAAAACTGGGTTTAGCTCTTGAGCAGTCCATGCGTGAGTGCAAAGGCAATATAGCATGAGATTAAAGACATAACATATAGTTAAAAACATGAATTTTGGAAGTGCATAAGCCTGGTTTTTGATATGGATCTTCTCTAACAGATATGTGATATTTAATCTCCCCATTTATAAAGAAGAGTTAACCTCAAAGAGTTGTTTTAAGACTCAAATAAGATTGTGACTATAAAGCTCTTAGCATAGTGTCCTCCACACTGCAAAGATTCAATGAATGGCTGCTCTTATTATGAAGGTGTAATTTCATACCTAATGTTTTAAAATGAAAAACCCGTCAAAAGCAAAGAGAGCATCAGTTCAGTTCAGTTCAGTTCACTCGCTCAGTCGTGTCCGACTCTTTGCAACCCCATGAATCGCAGCACGCCAGGCTTCCCTGTCCATCACCATCTCCCGGAGTTCACTCAGACTCACGTCCATCGAGTCGGTGATGCCATCCAGCCATCTCATCCTCTGTCGTCCCCTTCTCCTCCTGCCCCCAGTCCCTCCCAGCATCAGGGTCTTTTCCAAAGAGTCAACTCTTCACATAAGGTGGCCAAAGTATTGGAGTTTCAGCTTCAGCATCATTCCTTGCAATGAACACCAAGGACTGATCTCCTTTAGGATGGACTGGTTGGATCACCTTGCAGTTCAAGGAACTCTCAAGAGTCTCCTCCAACACCACAATTCAAAAGCATCAATTCTTCAGTGCTCAGCTTTCTTCACAGTCCAACTCTCACATCCACATATGACCACTGGAAAAACCATAGCCTTGACTAGACGGACCTTTGTTGGCAAAGTAATGTCTCTGCTTTTGCATATGCTGTCTAGGTTGGTCATAACTTTCCTTCCAAGGAGTAAGTGTCTTTTAATTTCATGGCTGCAGTCACCATCTGCAGTGATTTTGGAGCCCAGACAAATAAAGTCTGACACTGTTTCCACTGGATGCCATAATCTTCGGTTTCTGAATGTTGAGCTTTAAGCCAACTTTTTCACTCTCCTTTTGCACTTTCATCAAGAGGCTTTTTAGTTCCTCTTCACTTTCTGCCATAAGGATGGTGTCATCTGCATATCTGAGGTGATTGATATTTCTCCCAGCAATCTTGATTCCAGCTTGTGCTTCTTCCAGCCCAGCATTTCTCATGATGTACTCTGCATAGAAGTTAAATAAGCAGGGTGACAATATACAGCCTTGACATACTCCTTTTCCTATTTGGAACCAGTCTGTTGTTCCATGTCCAGTTCTAACTGTTGCTTCCTAACCTGCATATTGGTTTCTCAAGAGGCAGGTCAGGTGCTTTGGTATTCCCATCTCTTTCAGAATGTTCCACAGTTTATTGTGATCCACACAAAGGCTTTGGCATAGTCAATAAAGCAGAAATAGATGTTTTTCTGGAACTCTTGCTTTTTCCATGATCCAGCAGATGTTGGCAATTTGATCTCTGGTTCCTCTGCCTTTTCTAAAACCAGCTTAAACATCTGGAAGTTCATGGTTCACGTATTGCTGAAGCCTGGCTTGGAGGATTTTGAGCGTTACTTTACTAGCGTGTGAGATGAGTGCAATTGTACGTTAGTTTGAGCATTCTTTGGCATTGCCTTTCTTTGGGATTGGAATGAAAACTGACCTTTTCCAGTCCTGTGGCCACTGCTGAGTTTTCCAAATTTGCTGGCAAATTGAGTGCAGCACTTTCACAGCATCATCTTTCAGGATTTGAAATAGCTCAATTGGAATTTCATCACCTCTAGTAGCTTTGTTCATAGTGATGCTTTCTAAGGCCCACTTGACTTCACATTCCATGATGTCTGGCTCTAGATGAGTGATCACATTATCGTGATTATCTGGGTTGTGAAGCTCTTTTTTGGACAGTTCTTCTGTGTATTCTTGCCACCTCTTCTTAATATCTTCTGCTTCTGTTAGGTCCATACCATTTCTGTACTTCATTGAACCCATCTTTGCATGAAATGTTCCCTTGGTATCTCTAATTTTCTTGAAGAGATCTCTAGTCTTTCCCATTCTGTTGTTTTCCTCTATTTCTTTGCAAATCAGCTTTTATCAATTTTCAGGGTAAGGAATGGCTCTTAATGGCTTATAATACAAACAAGCTCTCCTAATGTATAGCTGTCATGGATGTTGAAATAGAATCTACTTGTGACTGTGGCCACAGAAAGGAATTTCTCACTGGAGTGATCCCTATTAATATCTGCAACATCAAGTCTCTTCTTTTATTATGCTTTCTTATAGCACTGACAGTGTCTGCAAAGGTTCTTGCTTTTCCATCTTCTTATATTCCACCTGGGGGTTGGCAGTCTGAGTTAGATGGCCTTTTGTTGGGTCCACCTGTCTCCACTCATTCTGACATTGGAACATTTAATGTGGAAAGGGCAGCAGGGCATAATCCCAAGACTATGTCTTACATTCCAGAGGGTCTGAACCAAGATGATCCCGTGACACCTGCCTAATAAGCATGGAATAATGTGATATTGGCGGTTCCAGGGCAGCAGACATCTGTCTTTAAATGTGGCTCTTCTAAAATGGTGAGGTCTACGATCCCTAGAAAATAACTCATATCTATTTGTGTATATTTGGAAAATGACCAGAAATAAAGACTTAGATATTTTAAAAGTGTTTCAGCATATCATATTAACATGACTCTATTTCAGGAGGAAGAAAGGGGCAAAGAAGAGGATGGGTGTGGTTTACCTCTGGTAGGAAAGGCGAGATCAATGAAATGTGGTGGAGAGAGAGGCTTCTCCGTCCATTTGTATGGCTTTGCTGGCTTCAGGAAGATTTAATAGTTTGTTCTTCTCTGACTTGCTACAGCCTTTGTAAAACTTTGGTGTAAAATCTGAACAAAACGACTGAAGATGAGATAAAAAAGGAAAATCTAGTGAATAAAAGGATTTACTTCAATAACTCCCAAAATCCTACCACAAGTGAAATGATCATTTCAAATACTATAAGGCAGAAAATGAATCAGCCATAGTACTAACGATTACAGTATGAGACAGTGATTCATATGAAAGGCAGCATAATTACTGTGGACATCAGATTGGATTTCAAAATGAGGAAAGAACGTTTTAGTACTTTCTGGGCTAAGGATAAACTAATTGATTTATGAATAACATGAGAGCCCAGCTTCTCTGGCAAATATATTGTATTTCATGTAGCAATGAGCTTAAAGGCATTTTTCACATTTCTATGTGAAACTCAATATTCGCATGCCAGGGAAGTGAGGAGCAGGAGTGGCTGGAGCCCCTGAGAGATGGCAGGTCAGCATCAGACGTGCCAGAGCAAGGCCATCTGCTGCATGGCAGGAGCAGGATCAATGATACAGGCCAGCTTGAAAAAATGATAGGTGATGGTTTATTTAGTCATTTATCTAGTTGTTAAAATGCAAATGTGATTTACTGGAAAGAATGAACACCCTTCTTCCTCAGAGGCTATTCTAAGAAAGTTTCTTACGGTCTTGATTCTTAGGGAAGCTGTGCAGCCCCATCTGGTCTATAGCATGGCACAGGGAGCCTTCTGAAGTCCCTGTTGCATTCTGAGCTTCTTATCAATACTGTGTTTAAAGCGCTGGGAGAAATCACATTTGGAAATATTTTGTAAATGAAACTTCCAAGTCCTGTTAAGTTCTTTGAACCATTTGTACTGGTGTGACTTGGTTAAGTGGGGCTATTTATTTGAGTTAGGCTGGGATAGTGGTTAAGATCAGAGACCCATCAGACTTCCTGGGTTTGAACCCAGGTTCTGCCAAGTAGAAGCAGTGTGACTTTGGGCAAGTTGAGTGGCACCTACTCTTTTGGTGATTAATATTGCTAAGTGCCTGGCACAGTGCTATGTGTTTGCTACATAATAATCATATATTTGATCTTTTCCATAATTCTGTGAAAAAAAACAAAACTTACAGGATAAGAGAAGTTCTTGCAGTTAAAAGGGACCTTGTTATTGTTGCTTAGTCGTTCAGTGTCCGACTCTTTTTGTGACCCCATGCACTTTAGCCTTCCAGGCTCCTCTGTTTATGGGATTTTCCAGGCAAGAATACTGGAGTGGGTTGCCATTTCCTTCTCTAGGGGATCTGGAGTCAGGGAGCAAGTCTGCATTTCCTTGTCGCCTGCGTTGACAGCAGATTCTTTACCACTGAGCCACTGGGGAAGCCCATAGATACCATCTAATTAAGCTCTCTCAATCTAAAAATAAAAAATGTACCTGAAGTTTTATTGCTTATGAAAATAATATGGCTAGCATCTAAATATAGTTTTCCTATTTTTCTGGCTATTTTCTCCCATCACATCACTCTGGCTTCTCCTATAAAGAAATGTAAGGAAGAAGAGTTCTTAAACAGTTTTTTAATGTAAGAAAATAGTCTATGATAAATGCACTGGTAATATTAGGAATTGGAGTTGTATAAATTATAAAAAGACATCTCAATTTTTAAAAAAGTATCTGCTGCAATTAGGTTTAACTGCATATAGCAGCAAGCTTCAAATCTCTTAAATAAGATAGGAATTTATTTCTCTTCCATATAAAATAAACAGAGAATAGAGTTCCAGGTTCTTTTGGTGGTTCTGTGATCATCAGAGATCTGGGCTCCTCCTATCTTCTCCTATTCTGTGGATAGCTTTCATTCTCAAGGTCACCTCTTGACTCAAGACTAAACGTTTACTGCAACTCCTGCCCTCAAGTCAGCTGTCCAGAATGCAGGAAAAAGGAAGGGAGAAAGGACAATAATATTTGATATTATTTGATAAAATATTAGATAATATTTGATAATAACATTTTAAGTAGTCTAAGAAGTTCTAATATCGTCTTTTACTTACATCTCATCATTCAGAAGTTTGTCACATGTTATGCCTAGCTACAAGGGAGACTGCAAACTACTTTCAACCATTATCAATTAAAATGTGGATTCTCCTTTTGAGGAAAGAGAGTAATGTCTATGGGATGGTACCTAATGATCTCTGCCATGATAAGGATAGTTATTTCTACCCACTTTCCTCCTCACACTTCCTCACATCCATGTAGGAGAAAATTAATTTTTTCTTTCTGAAAGGATATTGTATCTGTATATTAGAGTCTTATTGTTGCAAGAAGCAAATCAATTTGCTTAGGACTAAGAGGAAAAGGAAAAGTTATTAAAAATGACACGATGTTTTGTGGAACTCAAAGGTAGGAATGAAGAAATTCCAAGGAAAGCCAGGAATTGAGAACATGTTGGAAATACAGGCAGTCTTCACTTTCAATTTCCTGGCTTTGCTTCTTTCTGCACATGATTCTTCTGTCTCTTTAAAGACCTGTTTCTTCTCTCCCTAGCTCAACCTGCCAGTAAGGGAGTGACCAGAATTCTAACTTACATTCTATTATAATTATTAGTTTAAAATTCTCTTTCTCCTTCTTTATCTATAAAGCAACAGAATTCCTTCTCCTTACCAATTCACTGTCAGCTCCCAATCACATTGACTTTTGATGTATTTGAATATATTAGCTACCTGTATCGGAGAAGACAATGGCACCCCACTCCAGTACTCTTGCCTGAAAAATCCCATGAACAAAGGAGCCTGGTAGGCTGCAGCCCATGGGGTCGCTAAGAGTCAGACATGACTGAGCGACTTCACTTTCACTTTTCACTTTTATGCATTGGAGAAGGAAATGGCAACCCACTCCAGTGTTCTTGCCTGGAGAATCCCAGGGATGGAGGAGGCTGTTGGGCTGCCATCTATGGGGTCGCACAGAGTCGGACACGACTGACGCGACTTAGCAACAGCAGCAGCTACCTGTATGGACCAGAACCTTGAAATCTGGCTTCCAGAAATGCTTCACAAGGTCTGTGATACTATTAGTATTTGACACTACATATTAAGCAATCTTCCATTCTCAGGTGTCTTCCTAAGTTCTGCCTAAGTTCTGCATTTTCATTAATTGATGTCAAATGTTTCAATGACCTCATCACACTGATGATTCCAAATACACATTTCAATTTTAGACCTCTTTAACTCCAGATCCTTATTTTTATCTGAATATTGGTCACCTTCACTCAGTTGTTTCTTAGCATCCCTAGTACCTTCAAACTCAACATATCTATGATCTTATTTTGAATTCTCCATCTTAAGCTACATCCACCCAAGCATAGGTAATCTTCCTTTCCCTTCACTTCTACTATCAGTTAATTGCAAGTCCTATGATGCTAAAGCTGAAGATCCAGTACTTTGGCCACCTCATGCGAAGAGTTGACTCATTGGAAAAGACTCTGATGCAGGGAGGGATTGGGGGCAGGAGGAGAAGGGGACAACAGAGGATGAGATGGCTCGATGGCATCATGGACTCAATGGACATGAGTCTGAGTGAACTCCAGGAGTTGGTGATGGACAGGGAGGCCTGGCGTGCTGCGATTCATGGGGTCACAAAGGGTCAGACATGACTGAGCAACTGAACTGAACTGAACTGAATAGAATCTGTCACCCAAAGCTTTGATTTCTTATGGGTATTGCCAGAAGTAATACCTTTGTAATCTTGTTTTTGTAAAACTGCCTCCTAAATCTTACCCTTATCTTCAGGCTTATCTATTCTGTGCATTGTCACTAGAGTAATCTCTTAAATGTATAAATATGGTTGTGTCACCTCACTATTTAAAACTCATCAGCATTTCCCTTTTACCTACAGAGCAGTGGCTAAATTCCTTGCTGGCTGAAGAAGACTGTTTATCATCTGATTCCTTTGTATCTAGCCAATCTCATCTCCATCTACCCCTCCATATGCTTTGGCTTCATAGAACTACTTGAAATTCCCTAAGTGGAACAGCAAATGTCACATTCTGTGATAATGACATGTTTTTATTTTCTTTCCCTCTAAATGCCTTTATTCTGATCTGTGGTCTTGGTGACTGTCTGCTTGTCTTAGACTTAGTTCAAGCCTCCTTTCTTTTCTGAAGGCCTCCCTGATCAGCATGCTGTCTCTGCTCACATACTTTCCTCTATCTTCCCTTTACATGTTAGTTTCTTTTCTTTGTTGGATCATATACACCAAGCACATTTGAGAAGCCAGAGAACAGACTAAGACAGAGGCTACATTGTCCCCCGACATCTTATCTGTCCTTATATAGTAAAATGATTTAATCAGGGATATACTTAACCAAGGGCTTCCCTGGTAACTCAGCTGGTTAAGAATCTGCCTGCAATTCAGGAGACCTGGGTTCATCCCCAGGTTGGGAAGATCCCCTGGAGAAGGGCATGGCAACCCACTCCAGTATTCTTGCCTGGAGGATCTGCATGGGCGGAGAGGAGCCTGGGGGGCTACAGTCCATGGTATCACAAAGAGTCAGACACAACAGAGTGACTAAGCACAGCACAGCACATACGTAACCGAATGAGAATTGCATTTCTCAGCCTCCTTGCAGTATGTGACGCCACAGGATTGGGTTCTTTGCCAATGCTTTGTGCACAAAATGGTGTGTGCAACTTATGACACATGCCTTTTAAAGTAAAGGGTATGCCCTTCCCTTACCCTTTTATCCTTCCCGTCCACTGACTAGAACATGGGTATAGTGAACCATTTTTGCTTATACAGATACGGGCAACACCCCGGGATAGTAGAGTAACAGACAGAAGAGGCCTATCTCCCTGATACTGTGAAGCTACCATATCTACTCTGGACTGCTTATGGTTAGTGAGTGAACTCCAGGAGTTGGTGATGGCCAGGGAGGCCTGGTGTGCTGCGATTCAGTGGGGTCGCAAAAAGTTGGACACAACTGAGCGACTGAACTGAACTGAACTGAAAGATAGACTTGATTTCCCTGGTGGCACAGTGATAAGAATCTGCCTGTCAATACAGGAGACACAAGAGACGCAGGTTCAATCCCTGTGTTGGGAGGATCCCTGGAATAGGAAATGATAACCCACTCCAGTATTGTTACCTGGAAAATTCCAAGGAGAGAGGAGCCTGGAGGGCTACGGTCCGAGGGGTTGCAAAGAGTCAGACATGATTTGAGCACACACACACACAGGTAGACTTTATTATTGTTTAAGCCCTTTGTTAAATCAGCACTTCCCCAAGATCTCAGTTGGTAAAGAATCCGCCCGTAATGCAGGAGACCTCTGTTCGATTCCGTTGGGAAGATCTTCTGGAGAAGGGAAAGGCTACTCATTCCAGTATTCTTGGGCTTCCCTTGTGGCTCAGCTGGTAAAGAATTTGCCTGCAACGCAGGAGACCCCGGTTCGACCCTGGGTTGGGAAGATCCCCTGGAGAAGGGAAAGGCTACCCATTCCATTATTCTGGCCTGGAAAATTCAGTCCATGGGATCGCAAAGAGTTGGACATGACTGACTGACTTTCACTTCACTTTCACAAGCCTATACTAATATACTAATACAAATATTCAGATACAACAGGTTTTATAGCCTAGCTAACATGCCCATTTCACTGTAAGACTATAAGAGGACTTCAGGAACTTAGATTTATTCATCTTTGGGGAATTCCCTGGTGGTCCTGTGCTTAGGACTTAGTGCTTTCACTGCTGGGGTCCGGATTCAATCCCTGGATGGGAAATCCTGAAAACCTTGTGGAACAGCAAAAAAACAAAACAAAACAAAACAAAACAAAAAACCCAAACTTTGTATTCTTAATATCTGCTACAGAGCCTAAAACAGTATTTCACCAATAAAATGTTGTTTCTAGAAGAGATAAAGTTGTAAATAGATACAAGTTACAGCTTGTGTGCAAAAAAAAAAAAAAAAAAAAGCAATGTTCTTTGTTTTCCAGTAATTAACATAAGCTTTGTCAAGTCTCCATTTTTTGTTGATAAGGGCCGACTCATTGTTGCCAACTTAAGGTAATTAGCAATTTCAGTTAAAGTTTGTCTCTTCCAGTAACTTCTTAGTTAATTTTGATTCTGTCCTCTTGGGGGATGGTGTTGGTGGCTATCAGATGTTTCTTTTTTTTTTTTTAATTAATTTTTATTTTTTAGTTTGTTTTGCTTTACAATACTGTATTTGTTTTGCTACACATCGACATGAATCGGCCACTAGTGTACATGAACTCCTGGCCTGCTAGGCCTCTTATATTCTATGGCCTCCACTGTGGTGTCAGCCTTCTCTCTTGGTCTTTTTTTTAATAATTTTTATTTTTTCTCTCTTGGTCTTGAGTGTTGGCCTATGTCCCTCCTGATGCTGAATTCACACCTCAACCTGGCCTCCATTTCTCATATCCCACTGCAAGGCTTTCTTCTGGGCTTTTGACTCTCAGCTTGTATCTACTCTGTTAAGGTGGCTAGGAAACTCTTGGTTGATGCAGCCTTATTCTTTTAAAAAGCGACTCTTGTGAAGAAGCTCTCAGACCATCCATCTAGATACTTCCTTCAGCCACTGCAATTTCGGGTGTAGTATTGAATGCAGGACTTCTTTACCCAGCCCTAGTTACACTCTTTATAGCCAGGCAATGAGCTTTCTGTTCTGGAATCTTTTCAAGCTCATTTCAGATTTCTAATGAAGAAGAAAAGTTAAAATTTTACATAACCTTCTTCTCCTTCTGCCTCTGTAACTCGGCTTGCCCCTTGCAGAGTCTGGATCATGTAGGTCACATAGTCTCAGAAAGTGGGGACTTGCAATACTAGGAACTGGAGTTTATCTCACTCACCCTTGTCCTGCTCTTTGCAATCGCATGCCCCCTGCAAACCTGCTTAATCATGCCTCTCCAGGCCAGGCATCCCCCTCCTCATCATGACTGTTGTTGGTGCAGGCAACACCCCTATTAACAGCTAGTGTTGCCCACTACAGTCTGCCTATTAAAACTCTGTAATCCCTTTGTTCGGGGCTCAGAGCTTACAGTGTTAACTCCTCTGGGCCTGCTGGCATAATAAACCTGGGTTCTCCAAGTCTCCGAGCGTGGTGGTTGGTTTCTCGAGGACTGGTTTCTGCCACACTATCTATATGCTATCCAGAGATGTTTCCTTCCCTTCTCTTGGCCTTCCCAGTCATTATTTGACCTAAGACAATGGAACACTAGACCTTTTCTCAAGTAGCTACCAATATTTAGACCATCTAGTGAGTCACCTTCAATTCTTCCTTTCCCGTCTACTGGCCAACACAAAACCTCCTTCTGAGTTGGGGAAACTTCTCTTCCTTCATGATTATGTTTTCTTTAAGGATTATGGCATAAACCTCACATTAGTCTTCCAAGCTGTGAGTCTTTCTATCTAAAACCATGCTTTTTAGAATCATGCCTCTCTAAGGCACTGATGGTGATGTGCTATATGCTTCTTAAATCAACAGTCTTTTCCACACCCAGTTGTATTGGTAAATAGCACTTATGGAATTCTACAGTTCCAAGACCTTAGGTCCTTTCCTTAGCCAGTCTGTTGGAAAAGTCCTTTGAATAAGAGGCAAAGTCACATTAGCCGTTCTGATTTTGACCAGGTATTTGGTATAAGTAAGAACATTTCCTTCCATGTTCTGTGTTTAGTCTTTAAGTCTTATCTTACTCTTTAGTGACCCCATGAACTGAAGGTTCCTCTGTCTATAAGGCCTCCCAGGCAAGAATACTGGAGTCTGTTGCCATTTTCTTCTCCAGGGGATCTTCCTGATCCAGGGATTGAACTCACATCTCCTACATTGCAGGCAGATTCTTTACTGCTGAGTCACCAGGGAAACCCATCCTTTTCTAATACTACTATTTATAAAAGTACTGAGCATTTTGCAACATATATATGCTTTTTATATATGTTGCTTTTTACTAATATGTGTGAAGATTTTATATATATATATATATATATATATATATATGTATATGCCTTTTACTAATATGTGTGAAGATTCCTCAGATGTCTGGAGCCAACTTTAAAAGTCTTCTTGACGTCATTTAATGTAAGCATCCTTTCACTGATATAGTCATTTTAGCAGCAGCCATCATTGCTGCTTGCTTGTATTCATATCTTTGTTTAAATACCTTTACTTGAGTGTGGGCAGGATCTGCGACTTTCTTCTAGCCAAGTAGATTATGGCACAGGTGACAGGGTGTTCACGATTATGTTACATGAGGGATAATGCCTGTTTGGCACGGAGACACTCTTTCCCTTTCGCTGGCTTTGATGAAGCAAGTTGCGTGTTGTGAGCTGTTCACATGGAGCGTCATGCAGCAGGAAAACAGGGATTTTGGTCCAACAATGTGTGTGGAACTCAGTACTGCCAACAACTGTGTGAACTTGGAAGTATTAAATAGATTCTGCCTCAGTCAAGCCTCAGGTAAGACTGTAGCCCTGGTTGACACATCATTTATAGCAGCCTCTGAGACCTAAGCAGAGAACTCAGCTAAGTTGGCCCACAGAATTTGTGAAATAATAAATGTGTGGTGTTTATGAACACAAAGCTTATGGTAAATTGTTACCTAGCAATACATAATTAAGACAGAGACTAAAACATTGAGACTGGCAATGGTTTGACAGATCTTTCAAACACAGGAAGTCAAGATTGAAGGATTAATGGACTGGAAGTTGTGTAACTGAGAAGATATTTCTAAACCAATGAGGAGATTTTGGAAAAACTATCTTAAACTTTATAAAAACTTGTCTTAATATAATTACTAACAATGCTAAATGGGAGTTCACGTGATAAGCATAGGAGAGAATTTTCACTACTTTTTCATGTTCTAAGAAATATGTATAGAACGGCCTTTTGGACTCTGTAGGAGAGGGAGAGGGTGGGATGGGTTGGCAGAGTGGCAGTGTAACATGTGTGATATCATAAGTGAAATGAATCGCCAGTCCAGGTTTGATGCAGGATGCAGGATGCTTGGGACTGATGCACGGGGATAATCCAGAGAGAGGGTGTGGGGCGGGAGAGGGGAGGTGGGGGTCGGGACTGGGAGTTCATGTACACTCGTGGCTGATTCATGTTGATGTGTAGCAAAATGAATACAGTATTGTAAAGCAAAACAAACTAAAAAAAAAAAATTTATTAAAAAAAAGAAATATGCAAAAGCACACAGAATTTACTAGGCCTCAAATAATAGTAAGAAATTGATTAAATGGTCAAAGCAATACGAAAGAAGTTGCATCTGAGGTAAGATAAATAGCATAAGCAAAAGTGACTGAGATAATGTTCAGAATGTATCTGAGAGAAAATGATCAGAATATCTGGATGGTCCCAAAGTTTCAGGAATGGAAACAGTATGAGGAAGACAGTGGTTAAGGAACACAGAGATTATTTTGTCAAATACCTTCAATGCAAGGCAACAAGCCTAAACGTGTTCCTTTGAACCCATGGTCTTTGCTCCCCTTTCCCTACCTTAATCCAAGTATCTCTCCCTTCATCTGTTTAAAAAATTATTTTATCTAAATGAAAGTTTCTGTAGGTAAAAGCAATATGTAGATTTGTTATACTTTAGAAAACTGGAGCCTTTTGTGTTATTTTTCAACAGCTGCTATTAGATTTTTATTTTACAATTCATCTGGCTGTAGTTTTCAGGTGGGATTAAAGGGGGGAATAAATTGAAGTTATGGAGACCAGTTGGAAGGCTATTGTAGTTTTTTACCCTCTGAAATGGATTCCTTGATGTAGGCAAAATAGGATTTTACAGTAGGATTCAGGGATTTAATATACTTAATTCATAGCTTTGCACACTTGAGACTCTCAATAAATATATGCTGAATTGTAAGGACTTAACAATAGGATTTAGATCCAGATGAAACAAAAATTTGCTAAAGAAAAATTTGTGCATTAACCACATTAAAAAAAACGTGAGTGTGGGGGAGCCAGATGGAGATATTTTGTAAAGGTAGGAAGAGTTTTTGATCATTATGATGAAATGTGATTAGAAGCTTGATATTATAGTCTCAAAACTTCTAATGGAATACATTATTTTGCTATATGAATTTTCTAAATGCAATTTTTGCAATAAACTGTAAACTCTATGATTTGTTTGACTAAGTAAAATCTGCAAAGTTCTATAAGATGAATTGTTATTTTGAAAGTTAAGGGAAACTAAATTATAAATATTTGAGGAATTTACCCACACTTTTTGAGAATTGGCTCAAAGCCAAGGTTTACAAGATTTACTTTTTTCTAGAAACAGAAAATTTGCAGGTTCCAGAAAATATGAGCAAGAGCATTGGACTGGTAAGGCGGAACTCTCTTTAGAGGGTGGGAAAAAAGATAGACATGAGCAGGTCAAGCAAAGCTCTCTTTAGAGGTAGAGAGTGAGGATGTGGGAAAGGTAACAAAGTCTATGAGTATAAACTTTTTAATAAATTTCATTACAATTCCATAGTTAAATGCAGGTCACTTACATAAAGTCTTCAATAAAGCACTATCTTAATTCCTAAGTAAAATTTGACTACTATTTATCATAATTTAAAAGTTAAAATACACTATCAGTATGATAATCCATTGAATTATTCAAAAGATAATTAATACTCTCAACACTAAATGTAATACGATTTTTGCCATCTTCATTTCCTTTTTTCATATGTAAAATTATACAGCTTAGTTTGTCTGGATAGCTTATTTCAATTTTGAAAGAAAATAATTTTTTTTCTTTTCCCCTTTTCCACTTGAATAGTTTTCCCTTCCCACTGCCCATATTTAATGTGCATAATGCATGATGTGGTAAAGGAAACTGTCAAGAACAATTAGATCAAATTAAAAATATCCAACAGAAAGTATCCATCGCATATTTTGCAAAGTTTGTGGCTTTTCTATGAAGCAAGTGTAAAACTAAAACAGAAGTTCTTCGTCTTTTACTATTGAGTCCCTACCGCGTGACTTGTACAGATTTCTGAAGTTGGTTGTTTTCTGTTCTATCATCCATGTATATTGAATTAATTTTCTTGGCATTTTGCTGATTGTTCCAGGGCCTTTTCATCTGAAATAAAAGCTCAGAAAATGTCATTTACTTACTGCTTTTAGAATAAATTTTAAAGTTTCTTCCATTTTGTGATCAATCAGCATCGCTGCTATATTCTATAGAATGCTTTATTCTCATGTGATTGCCTTGGAGATGCCTCCAGGAGCAAATCATGGTTGTTGTATAATTTATGCACTGGAGTCAAAGTACTCAAAAAAAGAACAACCCTAGACAATTTGTTGGCTATTAGACTGCGTAAAATGAAGATTATGTGTCCATTGGTTTGTTTCCTCAATGACAAATATAATAATATTTGCTATAATATTTACTATAAAGAAAGACTCATACTGAGATGGGGATGAGGAAGAGATAAAAAGATGCATATGATATTACCCTTGTCCTCTGAGTACCAGAGAATTTTAGATCTTGAATGCATGACCTGGATAATATATTTCAGTTCTGAAGAACAGTGACATTTTTGTTTGTTTGTTTCCCTCTCCTCCTTCAGCAACTTTTATACCCACCACTACCCATATTTAATGCACAAAATGTACAGTGTGGTAAAAGAAAACAGTTGCAACTTGAAACCTACTTCAACCTTCCGTTAGATATGTGAGAAGTCATAGCTCAAAGGTTTTATGTGGCATACTAATGTCACATGACTTCTGGTTCAATTAGATTTGAATTCATGTTCCAATAGAGGAATTTTTAACTTCTTAAAAAATTTTATACTGACTAAAATTTAAGATTGATATTGCATTAAATCACTTAGTAGGGTCTGAAAATTAGATTAAAACATTTTAAACTTTATTATTTCTTTCCAAAGACATTCATAAAATGAATTATTGTTTGCGCAAAGAGGTAAGGAATATTCCGTTCCGTTCAGTTGCTCAGTCGTGTCCGACTCTTTGTGACCCCATGAATCATAGCACGCCAGGCCTCCCTGTCCATCACCAACTCCCGGAGTTCACTCAGACTCATGTCCATCGAGTCAGTGATGCCATCCAGCCATCTCATCCTCTGTCGTCCCCTTCTCCTCCTGCCCCTAATCCCTCCCAGCATCAAAGTCTTTTCCAATGAGTCAACTCTTCAAATGAGGTGGCCAAAGTACTGGAGTTTCAGCTTTAGCATCATTCCTTCCAAAGAAATCCCAGGACTGATCTCCTTCAGAATGGACTGGTTGGATCTCCTTGCAGTCCAAGGGACTCTCAAGAGTCTTCTCCAACACCACAGTGCAAAAGCATCAATTCTTTGGCGCTCAGCCTTCTTCACAGTCCAGCTCTCACATCCATACATGACCACAGGGAAAACCGTAGCCTTGACTAGACGGACCTTAGTCGGCAAAGTAATGTCTCTGCTTTTGAATATACTATCTAGGTTGGTCATAACTTTTCTTCCAAGGAGTAAGCATCTTTTAATTTCATGGCTGCAGTCACCATCTGCAGTGATTTTGGAGCCCAAAAAAACAAAGTCTGACACTGTTTCTACTGTTTCCCCATCTATTTCCCATGAAGTGATGGGGCCAGATGCCATGATCTTCGTTTTCTGAATGTTGAGCTTTAAGCCAACTTTTCCACTCTCCTCTTTCACTTTCAACAAGAGGCTTTTTAGCTCCTCAAAAAGCATCAATTCTTTGGCGCTCAGCCTTCTTCACAGTCCAGCTCTCACATCCATACATGACCACTGGAAAAACCATAGCCTTGACTAGATGGACCTTAGTCGGCAAAGTAATGTCTCTGTTTTTTAATATGCTATCTAGGTTGGTCATAACTTTTCTTCCAAGGAGTAAGTGTATTTTAATTTCATGGCTGCAGTCACCATCTGCAGTGATTTTGGAGCCCCCAAAAATTAAGTCTGACACTGTTTCCACTGTTTCCCCATCTATTTCCCATGAAGTGATGGGACCAGATGCCATGATCTTAGTTTTCTGAATGTTGAGCTTTAAGCTAACTTCTTATCTGTAAAGAGTCATAATAACTCCCACTTCCACAAGGCAGCTGAGGGAGATAATGATCAAGTGTTGGAAAGCAGTTCGCCCTCAGTCAATGACAGTGCCAGCTACATTCCTGAGAAACAGTGATGCACACAAGGCTGGCCCCTGTGCGGGAATTTACCTCTCCTGCCACGAGGCCTGGCACAGATGAAGGTCTGCAAAACCTGGTCCTGCCCTTTCAGTTCTTCACAGTGCTGCAGAAAGGATGCCACCTGTCTTAGTGAGGATGGGGGCCGTCTCTACCCTGTACAGTAGCTGGAAGACGCTTTCTCACAGTGAAGAAAGTGGGAAGGGATCTTGGGGAAGCTGGAAACGCCCAAAGCGTGAAAGACACACGGCTTTAGTCACTTCACTCGGCCAGCTCACATGTGACATAGGTTGAAGTCGCAGTGGAATTTCAGTCTAGAAATTAATTCCTCCGTATCAAGAGGGAGTGAGTGGCAGAACAAAGAATGCGTGTCTGCGGAGGCTAGCGGTGGGGTGGGTGCCTATCACAACGCGAAAGGGGCGAACACTTTTGAATAGGACGTGTGTGCACGGTATGAATGGCAAAGAGCAGAGCGAGTGTGGCGACGCGCAGGGAAGAGCCGGACGCGCCCCAGCGGCCGGGGGCCTCCCGAGGGAACGTCTGCTCGTGATGCGGGAGCGCCCGCCGAGGAGCCTCTTTATCCCCACCCACCTCCCGAACGCCGGCAGCCAGTGGTGCATATAGACATATTTCTGGGAGCTGTCCATGAGCTCATCGCTTTCCCGGCGATAGCAGCAGCAGCAGCAGCAGCAGCGAGGGAAGCAGCCGCATTTCTCCCGGCGCCGGTAGAATAAGCCCCGCCGCTCGCACATCCAGACACACGCGCGGCGAGCGGCGCCGGG
>SJXQ01009982.1:187542-229784 GCA_006408695.1 Aepyceros melampus
ACACACACACACAAATCTGTTGGAATTCAGTTGCAGGATACAAAATCAACATACAAAAACACACTAACAACAAACTATTATGCTAAGTCACTTGAGTCGTGTCTGACTCTTTGCAACCCTATGGACTATAGCCCACCAGGCTCCTCTATCCATGAAGTTCTCCAGGCAAGAATACTGGAGTGGGTTGCCATGCCCTCCTGGAGGAGATCTTCCCCACCCAGGGATCGAACCTGTGTCTTTTATGTCTCCTGCATTGGCAGGTGAGTTCTTAACCACTAGCGCTACTATCAGAAAAGGAAATAAGAAAACAATCTTATATATGATAGCATCAAAAAGGACAAAATATTTAGGAATAAATCTAGCCAAGGAGATAAAAGACTTCTGCACTGAATACTGCAAGATACTGCTGGAAGGAATTAAAGACATAAATAAATAGAAAGACATCCTTGTTCATGAATTGGAAGATTTACTTTTGTTAAAATGTCCATACTAACCAAAGTGATCAGCAGATTTAATGCTATCCTCTTTAAAATCCCAATGGCACTTTTTAGAGAGAAAAAAAGACAAATGGAATTCAAAAATTCAAATGGAATCATAAAAGATTCAGAATAACCAAAGTGATCATGAGAAAGAATAACAAAGCTAGAAGCATCACATTTCCTAATTACAAAATACACTACACAGCAGCAATAATTAAGTCAGTATGAATACTGACATAAAGACAAAGATACAGACCAATGAAAAATGTTAGAAAGCCCAGAAATAAGTCTGCACATACATGATTGACTAATCTTTGATGAGGGTGCCTAGAATACAAAATGGGAAAAGAATACTCTCTGCAGTATATGGTGCTGGGAAAACTGGATATCCATATGCAAAGAATGAAACTGTACTCTTACCATACACCATCCATAAAAATCAACCAAAAGTGAATTAAAAATTAAGTGTGGACCTGAAACTGCAAATATCCTAAAAGAAAAGAGGGGAAATTTATTGGCATTGGTCTTGGTGATGGTTTCGTAATATAACACTCAAAGAACAAATCAAAAAAGCAATAATAGACAAATGGACTACATCAAATTAAAAAAAAAAAAAACTTCTGCATAGTTAGGGAGTTTGGAATGGAAAAACACACACTGCTGTATTTAAAATGCATAACCAAGAAGGACTTACTGTACAGGACATGGAACTCTGCTCAGTGTGACATGACAGCCTGGATGGGAGGGAAATTTGAGGGAGAATGGATATATGTATATGTATGGCTGAGTCCCTTTGCTGTTCACCTGAAACTATTACAACATTGTTAATCGGCTATCAGTTCAGTTCAGTTCAGTCGCTCAGTTGTGTCCAACTCTTCGCAACTCCATGGACTGCAGCATGCCAGGCTTCCCTGTCCATCACCAACTCCCGGAGCCTACTCAAACTACTCCAATACAAAATTTTAAAAAATTTAAAAACTGANTTTCAGAATTTTCCACAGTTTCTTGTGATCCACACAGTCAAAGGCTTTGGCATAGTCAATAAAGCAGAAATAGATGTTTTTCTGGAACTCTCTTTCTATTGGTGGCCTGCTAAATCATAGAAGTAATAAATGCAAACTATTTTCAAAATACTTTAATAGAATGCTTTATTTAGATGTGATAGGCTTTCTTTCCCCCACCTCTCATTGATACTGAATGGTTTTATTGGTAATCTAGGTTGATTAAAAGCTTTAATTAATAGCTAGTGATTATTGAATGTCCACAATGTATCAAGTGCTTTATATGTAGTCTCATTTAATCACAAGAGGAGATATTTATATTTTAAACATATGAGAACTTTTGGCTCATAGAAGTTAAGTGGCTCAGAGAGGCTAAGTAACTTCTCAATGTCAAATAAATATGACCTAACAAATGTCACGGAAAAGGCAATGGCACCCCACTCCAGTACTCTTGCCTGGAAAATCCCATGGGTGGAGGAGCCTGGTGGGCTGCAGTCCATGAGGTCACTAAGAGTCAGAAATGACTGAGCAACTTCACTTTCACTTTTCACTTTCATGCACTGGAGAAAGAAATGGCAACCCACTCCAGTGTTTTTGCCTGGAGAATCCCAGGGACAGGGGAGCCTAGTGGGTGCCATTTATGGGGTCGCACAGGGTCGGACGACTGAAGCAACTTAGCAGCAGCAGCAGCAGCAGCAGCAACAAATGTCAAAGGTGATATTCAATGGCACGGTCTGTCTAATTATAAAGCTTGCACATATTCTACTCTTTATCCAACCTTTCATTCATTCCATATTTTTTTTTCCAGAAAGAATTCAAGGCAGTTTGGTAAGGAGACTCTTACAAAACACTGTATTAACAGGGAAGAATGATCATTGATAAAAGAGTCCTTAGAAACCTTAATATTAATAGTGCTAGAATATTTTATAGGATCCCTGCAGTAATGCTTCCATGTTAGCAGAGCTTGCCAACAGTTCATTTTGATCTTAGTTCTTGCCAGGTGGCTAGGAAAGAATGTTAATTTCCCTTGCTCCTTGGGGCAGTTTCTTTTGTCTCCTAGTGGCTTTCAGGCTGATAATCTTTATTTCCTGATTTATTTTTGTATTCTTTACAGTCTTGCTCTTGAGTATACTCGAAACATGGAAATATGTAGACAGCTGATCTCAAATAGGAAAGGCCAAGATAAAGGGTTAATAAATAAAGATAGGACTCCTTTAAAGTCAGTAACATTATAAAAAGTTTATCCACCTCCATGACCTTGTGGGAGTGACAAGGTGATTCCCTGATCAAGCATAAACCTAGGAGAAGTTGAAGGTTTAATCCAGCTCAGTAACTGACTTGCCTTGTTGTCTCTCTTAATACTGTCAACAGCAGTCTCCTAACTGTGAAGGACAATTAGCTCTCTAACCACTGTTTTGATGCCTCAGTTTCCTTATCTGTACACTGGAAATCATATTATGAGCTCAGCTTGAAAGAATGCATGTTATGCTCAGAAATATAAAGTATTTAGAATAAAAAATGGTAATGGTAAATGTCCTAGAATTTCTAGATATACAAAAGGTAACTTACTTCTGCACAGCCTCTTGTTCAAGCTGTATATATTTATATAAGAAAGTGGGCAGTGATGTGGATGATAAAGACTGAAAATAAACCAAATAGACCTGATCTTTCCCATGTGTCTCATCAAGTATTTGATGTTGATTGATATTGATCTCAACTGAAGAGAATCTTCTTGTTAGCTAATTAGTGGTTTGCAAAAAGAAAAGTTTTTTTCTAGAAAATTGGTCAGAAAAGGAATTGCCGCCTGTGAGACAAGAATATAAGTAAATATATTCTCTGGAAGTGGGTTCTACTGACTGAGCTCATGTTTCTCTGTGGCCTTTATTAAGGCATCATGCTCTGTACTATTCAGTACACTTTGTCAAAGAGGAGAGTGAGAAGTCTGCTTGAATGAAGAGAGAAACACTTTATTTATTAATGTTAGCAATGTAATCATTTTCTAATCTTAAAAATACAAAGTGTCCTAGATACATGTAAAAGAATCAAATTAGAACATTCTCTGCTGCTGCTGCTGCTGCTAAGTCGCTTCAGTCGTGTCCGACTCTGTGCAACCCCATAGATGGCAGCCCACCAGGCTCCCCCATCCCTGGGACTCTCCAGGCAAGAACACTGGAGTGGGTTGCCATTTCCTTCTCCAATGCGAGAACATTCTCTAAACCACATAACAAATAAATTCAAAATGGATTAAAGATTGAAATGTAAGACAGGATACTATAAAACTCCTAGAGGACCATGTAGGCAGAACACTCTTTGACATAAATTGGAGCAGTATTTTTTTGGATCCATCTCCTAATGTAAAGGAAATAAAAGCCAAAAAAAAAAAAAAAAAAACAACCCCAAAACCCCCCAAAAAACAAACCACACACACACACACAAAAAAAACCAACAGGACCTAATTAAATGTAAAAGCTTTTGTACAGCAAAGAAAACCATTGACAAATGAAAAGACAACCTACTGAAGTGGGACAAGATATTTGCAAATGATATGACCAATAAGGAGTTAATATCTAACATATATAAATCGCTCATGTACCTTGGCATCCAAAAAAGCAAACAACCCAAGTAAAAAATGGACAGAACTGAATAGACATTTTTCCAAAGAGGAAGCATAGATGGCCAATAGGCACAGAAAATAAACGCTCAGCATCATGAATCATCAGGGAAATGCAAACCAAAACCGAAGTGTGAGATATCACTTCACACCTGTCACAATGGCTGTCATCAAAAAACACAAATAACAAAGAATGAAGAGCATGTGCAGAAAAAGGGAACCCTCGTACACTGTTGGTGGGAATGTAAATTGGTGTAGCCACTGTGGAGAACAGTATGGAAATTCCTCAACAAACTAAAAAGAGAACTACCATATGACCTACCAATTTCATTCCTGGAAATATGTCTGAAAAAACCCAAAAAACATTAATTTGAAAAGTTATATGCAATCCTTGTTCATAGCAGCATCATTAACAATTGGCAAAGTATGGAAGCAACCTAAATGTCCATCCACAGACGAATGGATAAAGACGTGTATGTATACACAGTGGAATACTCAGTTCAGTTGCTCAGTCGTGTCTGACTCATTGCGACCCCATGAATTGCCGGACGCCAGGCCTCCCTGTCCATCACCAGCTCCCAGAGTTCACTCAGACTCACGTCCATTGAGTCGGTGATGCCATCCAGCACACTTTCATCAAGAGGCTTTTTAGCTCCTCTTCACTTTCTGCCATAGGGTGGTATCATCTGCATATCTGAGGTTATTGATATTTCTCCCAGCAATCTTGATTCCAGCTTGTGCTTCTTCCAGTCCAGCGTTTCTCATGATGTACTCTGCATAGAAGTTAAATAAGCAGGGTAACAATATACAGCCTTGACATACTCCTTTTCCTATTTGGAACTAGTCTGTTGTTCCATGTCCAGTTCTAACTGTTGCTTCCTGACCTGCATACAGATTTCTCAAGAGGTTGGTCAGGTGGTCTGGTATTCCCATCTCTTTCAGAATTTTCTGCAGTTTCTTGTGATCCACACAGTCAAAGGCTTTGGCATAGTCAATAAAGCAGATATAGATGTTTTTCTGGAACTCTTGCTTTTTCCATGATCCAGTGGATGTTGGCAATTTGATCTCTGGTTCCTCTGCCTTTTCTAAAACCAGCTTGAACATCTGGAAGTTCACAGTTCATGTATTGCTGAAACCTGGCTTGGAGGATTTTGAGCATTACTTTACTAGCATGTGAGATGAGTGCAATTGTGCGGTAGTTTGAGCATTCTTTGGCATTGCCTTTCTTTGGAATTGGAATGAAAACTGACCTTTTCCAGTCCCGTGGCCACTGCTGAGTTTTCCAAATTTGCTGGCATATTGAGTGCAGCACTTTCACAGCATCATCTTCCAGGATCTGAAATAGCTCAACTGAAATTCAGTCACTTCCACTAGCTTTATTTGTAGTGAGCTTCCCAGGACCATTTGACTTCTCATTCTGGGATGTCTGACTCTAGATGTGTGATCATACCATCATGGTTATCTGGATCATGAAGATCTTTTTATATAGTTACTCTGTATTTTTGCCACCTCTTCTTAATATCTTCTGCTTCTGTTAGGTCCAAACCCTTTCTGTCCTTTATTGAGCCCATCTTTGCATGAAATGTTCCCTTGGTATCTCTCATTTTCTTGAACAGATCTCTAGTGTTTCCCATTCTATTGTTTTCCTCTATTTCTTTGCATTGATCATTTAGGAAGGCTTTCTTATATCTTCTTTCTATTCTTTGGAACTCTGCATTCAGGTACTTATATCTTCCCTTTTCTCCTTTGTTTTTCGCTTCTCTTCTTTTCACAACTATTTGTAAGGACTCCCCAGACAGCCATTTTGCTTTTTTTGCATTTCTTTTCCATGGGGATGGCCTTGATCCCCGTCTCCTGTACAATGTAACGAACCTCAGTCCATAGTTCATCAGGCACTCTATCTATCAGATTTAGGCCCTTAAATCTATTTCTCACTTCCACTGTATAATCATAAGGGATTTGATTTAGGTCATACCTGAATTGTCTAGTGATTTTTCCTACCTTCTTCAATATAAGTCTGAATTTGGCAATAAGGAGCTCGTGATCTGAGCCACAGTCAGCTCCCAGTCTTGTTTTTGCTGACTGTGTAGAGCTTCTCCATCTTTGGCTGCAAAGAATATGATCAATCTGATTTTGGTGTTGACCATCTGGTGAAGTCCATGTGTAGAGTCTTCTCTTGTGTTGTTGGAAGAGAGTGTTTGCTATGACCAGTGCATTCTCTTGGCAAAACTCTATTAGTCTTTGCCCTGCTTCATTCTGTATTCCAAGGCCAAATTTGCTTGTTACACCAGGTGTTCTTGACTTTCTACTTTTGCATTCTAGTCCCCTATAATGAAAAGGACATCTTTTTTTGGGTGTTAGTTCTAAAAGGTCTTGTAGGTCTTCATAGAACTTTTCAACTTCAGCTTCTTCAGCATTACTGGTTGGGGCATAGACTTGGATTACTGTGATATTGAATGGTTTGCCTTGGAAACTAAGAGAGATCATTCTGTCATTTTTGAGATTGCATCCAAGTACTGCATTTCAGAATCTTTTGTGGTGGCAGCCGGAAGAAGATACCCAACACCCAAGGCCAGGGGCAGCAGCCGAGAGGAACTACCCCATGCCCAAGGAGCAGTAGCTGCGCAGGCGCAGGAGGGCCTGGAGGAGCTACTCCACGTTCATAGGCCAGAAGGGGCAGTGGTGAGGTGATACCCCTCGTCCAAGGTAAGGAGCAGTCGCTGCGCTTTGCTGGAGCAGCCGTGAAGAGATACCGCATGTCCAAGGTAAGAGAAACCCGAGTAAGATGGTAGGTGTTGCAAGAGGGCATCAGAGGGCAGACACACTGAAACCATAGTCACAGAAAACTAGTCAGTCTAATCACACCAGGACCACAGCCTTGTCTAACTCAATGAAACTAAGCCATGCTATGTGGGGCCACCCAAGAAGGGTGGGTCATGGTGGAGAGGTCTGACAGAATGTGGTCCACTGCAGAAGGGAATGGCAAACCTCTTCAGTATTCTTGCCTTGAGAAACTCCATGAACAGTATGAAAAGGCAAAATGATAGGATACTGAAAGAGGAACTCCCCAGGTCAGTAGGTGCCCAATATGCTACTGGAGATCAGTGGAGAAATAACTCCAGAAAGAATGAAGGGATGAAGCCAAAGCAAAACCAATACCCAGTTGTGGATGTGACTGGTGATAGAAGCAAGGTCTGATGCTATAAAGAGCAATATTGCATAGGAACCTGGAATGTTAGGTCCATGAATCAAGGCAAACTGGAAGTGGTCAAACAGGAGATGGTAAGAGTGAATGTCGACATTCTAGGAATCAGCAAATAAAATGGACTGGAATGGGTGAATTAAACTCAGTGGAATACTACTCAGCCATGAAAAAGAGTGGAAGCTTGCCTTTTGCAGCCACAAGGCAAATTGACTTGGAGGGCATCCTGCTAACTGCATGTCAGATAGAGGAAGACGGGTACTGTATATCACTTATATGTGGAATTGGAAAATACAATGTAGTGACTATGACAAAAAAAGAAGACTCACAGATGCAGAGAACAAGCTAGTGGTTACCACTGGGGAGAGGAAGGAGGGGAAGGGTAATATAGAGGTAGGGAGGAAAAGAGCTATTATGACATTGTATGAAATTATGTGTGTGAAACTTTGAAAATTGTAAAGCAATACAGAATTTTAAAGATCTTTCATTCAATAAAAAAAATACCAAGTGTCCTTTGTGGTTTTTTTTTTTTTTTTTTTGATATATGAAGACTTGGTTTATCACCAATGTACAATAGCTTTGTAATAAAGAGAAAAAGGCCTTTTCAACAAAAAGTGCTGTACCATTGGAGTATCCATATGGAAAAAATAAGATCAAATCCTTATCTTAAATCATAAACACAAGTCAATTCTGTTTTTTTTTTTGAGTGTAGTTGATTTACAAGATTATATTAATTTCTGCTATACACACACACATACACACACACACACACACACACACACACATTCTTTTTAAAAATATTTGCTTTCATTATGGTTTATCTCAGGATATTGAATATAGTTCTCTGTGCTCTACAGGTAGCTTGTTTCCATTCTACATGTAATAGTTTGCATCTGCCAGTCCCAAATTCCCAATCCACCCTCCCCACCTCCAACCCCACCCCACTTCCATAAACCAGTGATTGGTGGATTATGGACCTGGCTGTATGAGGCACAAATCTAAAGTTTTTAGGAGAACACATAGGATTCATATATTTTTTGTTGTTGTTGTCCAATGAATTATAATTCATTATTATCACTGTTTTTTCTTGTTTTCTTTTTTAACTTAAAATATAGCCGTGTGTCCATATGCTATTTTTAATGGTCAGAAAACACCTTGAATGTATAAAACTGACTGCAGAAGTAGTTGGAGAGAATAAAAAATTGTGATGTGACTCTCTTTATTGTATTTGCACTCAGTCTTTGTGAGGAAAACATGGGTAGGTGAATAGTTTCTTGCCTCAGTTAATTGTTATAGAAGTTCAGCCTCACTAGTCAGTCCCATGTGCTGCTTTTTTTGTCTGGACCAGCCGAGGGAGCGTTATAATATTGATGTTCTGTGAAGCAGTAGGCCTTCAGCTGGGTGGTGAAGAGCTCATGTGGTTTCTCCCTCCCTGCTTCCTTAATCTCCAAGGTTGGGTGGGGGACAGTGTGCTCAGAGTGATCTATTCACTGATGAGAGTCTTCTTGTCACTTTCTCATCCTCTTCAGGAGGAGCCGTATCACCTTGTTCCTTGAAGTCAGGTTATGTTCGGAGCTGGGTGACTTGGCAGCCCCTTAAACACATCAGAGGCCCAGTTCGCAGTAATGGTCTGGGCGCCTCCCTCTATTTGTCCTGCCTTGCTGGCTGAGTTTAGGCTTAAGCCCTTTATTTTATCTCAGTTTGCTTCCTGCTTTCTGAAAAGGAGTGTAATAAAAACCTCATGCTTGAAAAGCACTTAAGACATACCGAGTAGGAGGTGCTACTGGATTACAAAGCACTACATTTTGTATTTAGGTTTCAGTTAAACACTTTCCCCTGTTCTTCCTCCCAGATTTGAGTTGGTGTAGTTCCTTGGACAAGGGCATACCTTCAGGCAAATCTGCATTTATCATATGGTCAAGTGGATGAGTGTGGGCAGATGGAGGCAAGTGTTGCTTTAAGATGAAGTCTTCTGGGATGTACTTATGTTTTTCTGAGAATTTGCCTGCACCTCTCATTTCATTATAAGGCTTTCATGTTCTTGGAGTGGGGAAATCTGCTTATAATACATACCTTCCTTGTCTCCGCTCATCCTATGTTTGAGAAATGAGCTGAGAAAAAACAGTCCCTTGTGATTTTGGGATCTCGGTTGCTTTGTTTCCCTCAGTATTCTATTTATGGGAGATGATGCCAGGCTTTTTTGACTATTTTTTTTAATTGGAAGAAAAGAACACATTTTTCTCATGATTCAATGGTGAGAAAGATAGAACAAATGAAAAGGGAACAAATGAAAAGGGAACAAATGAAAAGGGAAATGAAACTCTGGCCTGAGTGACGTTTTCAGTACCTGCTACATGTAGATATGAGTTGATTCTGTATTGGGTTTAAGTGAGGAGATTCATGACGAGGGCGGGGTATATAACCGGTTACAGAGCTCTTGCCACCACCGGGTACTGTGGCAGTGATTGGAGTCTGTAATTAGGAAAGCAATCAAGACTACAGGATTAGACCTTCCACTTTAGAAAAGAAAAAGGACCTGGTTTTATTTACCATGAGCTCAGCTTGCAGATGATCATTTTGCTGTGGTTTTTCAAGAAGACCACCTTGGGAGAAAGGCATGTAAATCGCATTTCATTGCTAGTTAAACAAATCAGTGAAAGTTGCAGGGACAATCCCTCCCTGGAGTGAAACCCGGCAGTAATTACCAACCATCTCCTGAAAGGAGATGGAGACACACACGGCAAGTATAAGTCCTGGCTTGCTCTTTGGAGTAAACGAACATTCATTTGAAAGACTGGTTTTCTTTTGATTGTGTCAGAAAAAGGGATTTCTAGCAGAGAGATCTGACAGAGTAGACAAAAGGCCTGGTTAAGTAATCAGATGTTCATGCAGGTGCTCGTGTTTCCCTGCAGCGCTTGTACATACCAGATGAACTATGTTCAGGCCCAACACACATTCTCCTTGGAGTAAGATCTTTGCATGCAAACATTTTTCATTAATGACATATTTTTATGTAGTTATTTGCTACATAGAATATAAGCAACTCTTTAATTCAGAGGATGAGTAGTTTTTCCCCTATTTCATCAAATAGGCACTGAACACTCCTGATAATATGCTGTGCTCATTAAGGTTTATTTGGGGGCTTGCTGAGTTTGCCATTGGTTCACTGCACTGTTTGGCTTACTGTCAGGCTGTGGAGCAAAGGGTCATTCCTTTAATCTCTCCCCTGTTGCTCTTCTTAGCAATATGCTACCTGTAATGATACTGGGCTCCGTGTGCCTTGCTCTGGTCCAAGAGTCAGTTAGAGTTAGCATTCTTTTTGTTGCAAGGACCAGAAATGTATTCAAACCAGTTCAAGTACTAAAAGGCTTGAAGAGAGAATGTAATGACTTCTCTTGGACATAAAATATAGGAAGTACGAATCATCTCAGAAGAACCAGAAAATTGTCATTTAGTTACTCCTGTTGTCCCTGTGAGGGTGTCATATCTTTGTGAATGGAGGTGTAATCTGTTCTGCTCTTTCTGTGTGGACTTAGCATGCATATACATGCACGCTCAGTCACTTCAGTCGTGTCCAACTCTTTGCAACCCCATGGACTGTAGCCCATCAGGCTCCTCTGTCCATGGGATTCTCCAGGCAAGAATACTGGAGTGGGTTGCCATTCCCTTCTCCAGGGGACCTTTCTCACTCAGGGATTGAAATGTGGATTTCTAGCATCTCCTGCACTGCAGGCAGATTCTTTATCACTGGGGGAAGCTGCACATGACTGTTCCCAATGCCATGTTATTTTTCAGTTGAGTGCCTAGTACCATATAATAATGATAATAATAATTGTTATTAATGTGAAAGAGAAAGAGAGAGGGAGACAGAGACTGATAGATTGCTGTCTGGATGATGAATCATCTTCCCTTATTTATTAAGTTAAGCTAGTAACAAATATATGGGCTTTCTAGGTGCCTAAATGGTAAAGAATCTGCCTGCCAAAGCAGGAGATGCAATTCCTGGGCCAGAAAAATCCCCAGGAGGAGGAAATGGCAACCCACTCCAGTATTCTTGCCTGGAGAATCCTGTGGACAGAGGAGCCTGGTGGGCTACAGTCCGTGGGTTGCACGGAGTTGGACATGACTGAGCACAGACCCAGAGAGAGTAGTAAATACATTCAGGAATCTACAGTGAGTTTTGTTTCTTGCTCACACTAGCATGCAATTGTGGGTCATCAGGAAGTCTCTGTATATAATCACTCAGGAACTGGGTTGACAGAGTGACCACCATTTTGAACATTGCTGGTCACTATGCTCAGTGAAAAACAGAGCTTTGGATGGTCTTGCTTTGCAGTTAAATACTTGGCCCAGATAATGCATGTGACCTCCTGCTCACAACACATAGACCAAAGCTAACGTAAGGTCCTTGCTCCCTAACCAGGTACTTAGAGGGAGCCTAAGTGGGGAATACTTGGTGAATAGTACTAACTGCTATCACACAAGGACAAGGGGTCTTATTCTTGTCTAATTACTTCTTGGCATTACTGTAGCCATAGACGTATTTTGCATTTTCTCTTTTCCACCAGTGTTCCTTATTGGTGAAACTGAACTTGATACAGTGTATACAAGGTTATACTTGACTAAAATCTCAACTATTTGGAGAATAATTATAATAAAGATAATTATCTATCTATTTGGAGAAGGAAATGGCAGCCCACTCCAGTATTCTTGCCTGGAGAATCCTGTGGACGGAGGACCCTGGTGGGTGGCTGTCTATGGGGTCACACAGAGTTGGACACAACTGAAGGAATTTAGCATGCATGCATGTGTCTATTATGTGCCAGACTGCTCACATAGATTATCTCTAATTGTTATAAGAATCCTTTGATGTTGGTAACATTAGTGCAAGATTGACTAATATTAAGGTTGGAAATATTGACTCTAAATCTCATGTTCTTTGTGTTGCTCATATTGACACTAAAAGATAATTTGGCAAGTAAAATGTTTCTGAACTTGCAACTGAAACTTCTCCCATTATTTTTTTGTAAATCTCTTTGCCTTAGAGGTTTATCAGAAAATAATGCAAACAAATGTCAGGATTGTAAAAATCCTAGAAAAATCTGCTGATATTTCTAATGCTCCATGAAGCATAAGTAAAGATAAATCTGTTTTGGGCACTTCCTTGATGGCTCAGTGGTTAAGACTCCCTGCTTCTACTGCAAGCGGCACAGGTTTGATCCCTGGTGGGGATAAGATTCTGCAAGCCATGTAGTTCAGCCAAAAAAAAAAAAAAGAGATTTGTACTCAATACTTCTGAACAATCTTTCTTTTTTTAACTTTTGTTTCCTGTTTGCAACCAGGAAAGAAACATACACAATTTAAAACACATTCTTGGGCATTTCTGATTAACAAAAGAATGGAAACACTTTTGTTCCCTGTGTCCCATCCCTTTACTTGTAGGTAGCTGCTCTGCTGCTTCTGATTACCTTGACTACTCTGGCCTTTCCTAGCTGGCTTTTGAGTTATATTTTGCAAAGGAGCTGTGGGACTTCATTGATTTAGCATTCAGTTTGCTGGGCAAACGATAAATCAACAGGTGTCTAACCCTTTCCATGTATAAGGAAGGGCCAAAGCCTGTCATATATTATATGAAAATGAGATTAGTTAAAGCTATAAATATCCCAGAGTGTATTTTATTTGAAACACAATTAAAGCACTCCAGCCAGAGATGGAAACTCTCTCATTTGATGTTACATTATTTAAGGCCTCACATTGCTTATTTGTGATGACCTTTGGGACTTTTTTCTTCTTTGTGGGTTATGTGGTCTTCTAGTAGACCTACATGTGGAATTCTAATTACTCTGCATTGTTCAACAGGTCTCTTTATTCTTGTAAAGTATAACATGAACTTTATGGTTGATTTAAAATATTTAATCTAAATTTTAATCTCACAGGTTCACACACATATACACACAGTATATAACATTTTATATATACACATATAGTTTTAAGATTTGATATAGTACTAGTAAGCTTATAACAAAAATTCTGACCAGTCCCTACCCTACTCTTCTCCAATTCCCATTCTTCAAAGGCATCTACTTCAAACTCTTTTAGCTAATTGTCTGCTTTTTATCTCTATAATTTGAAACAACCATCTTTAGATTCATATTCCATGTGTAGCAATTTCGGGTTAACTTTTATGAAAGATGAGGATTTCACTCTTTTAACCTGGAACATACCCTTCTTCCCTGCCCACCTGCCTTACGCATCTTCCAGCATGATTATATCACACTTTTTTGGTTAAAGCAATATTCAGTGTTACAACTAAGTAAGTACTTTTTACAACTGAGTCCAGTTGTTTAGTTACGTAATTTCTTAAAGTTAATAATTGCCTCATTCTCTTATAAGTTTTAGAGATTCGCTAATTATTCTCCAACTTTCTGAGAGTTACAAATGTCCTTTCAATTTGGTCAAATATATCTTTCCTTTCCACTTTGTCCCTTCCGTCTCCCCTTCTTTTCTTTTTCTTCCTTTCTTCCTGTTTGTCTTTGTGTTCTTTTTTTCTTCTTGGCTACATCTTTTATGGAGTCTTCTGTCTTTCTAGGCTCAAGCTTTCCTTTATCAACATTCTAGAGTGACTTTCATCTTTCTTCAATGTTAGGTCTCTAGATTTCTGGATCTCATTTCTTTTTCTTGATTTTTACTCTCATTTTGTTCGATCACATGCTCTAGTAACTTTCGGAAAAAGGTGATGGGAATTAAATTTGTTTTGGTACTTTGCATAGTTTTAATTGCATGATTCTACCAATTTACTCTCTTTTCACTCAGCTCTCATGGGTTTTCTGGCTGGCAACCCATCCTCACTTCTCTAAATGAGGTTAGATATCAGTATTTGTAACACACACTCCTGAGGATTAAAGGCTCTTGCTTTGTACCAGTAATGGTACAAGGTCAGCTGTGAGCTTCTGTCCCTCAGCAAGAATATTGCCAGAGAGTCTGTCCTCTTGGAGAATATTATTTCAGTATTTCTGTGTAGTTCGTTTGGGGGTCATTATGTTGCTTGAGAAAAGGGGAGGAGACAAGAAAGTAGCCAGTGCTATTTAGACACAAATGTCTTACAAAGTCTTCACTTGGTAACTCTCCATAGTTCTCTTATTTAAACCATTGGGGATAAACATTGCTGGACTAGTTTAATAACTTGCTAACAAGTTATATTTGGACGTGTCTGTGCATTTTTTTCCTTCATATTTTTTTCCTTTCTCTATCTTGCATTGTGATTTGTATATGTACTTTGTATTCTTTGCCTTTCTCTGTCTGGCATTGTACTCCCAGGAAGCTGTTCCTTACAGATTTTATCACTTGGATTCTCTTGTAACCTGTTTCTAACCTTTAGTTAGACTCTTGCCAATAGGAGATCAACGGGAAGATAAAAGGAGAAAGGTGTCAGACTGTTTCCTCTTCCTTCTTTATGTCGCTCCTACCACACAGTCCTACCTTCTCAGGGTTAGGGCCTCCTGAGCTCCTGGAGCACCATTTCCTCCCATTCTTTGTTCCACGTGTCAACGTTCCCTTAACTCTGCCCCAAACTTGTGTAAATTCTTGCTTCCTTGGAGTTTCTTCGTTTGAATGATTTGAAGTGAATCTGTTTCCCACCAGGTTGCTGAAGGAAACAACAGGAGATCTTTGTATTATGGAAAATAGAACCACAGTCTCAGAATTTGAAATAAGACTTTGTCACTAATTGAGAATGAACTGTACTGCAGAAAGGAAGGATGGGAATACTCAACCACAGACGAGGGTGTGGTGGCTGAGAACCAACACAGCCTAGGCTCTTAACACATCAGAACAAAAGCTTTCTTTATACATTTATGCAGCCTAAGTGCTGCTCCAAGGATTGCCTTGGTGAGGCCAAAGCAAAATCTGTAATTATAAATTAAGACTTTCTTGACTTTCAAAGGGAAATGGTTGCAGTGTCCAGTAAACCATTTAGTAGCCATCATTTTGGTGAGATTCTGTTGACCTTTGATATTATGGAAGGACTAGTATCCTCATAGTTCTCACTCATTTTACTCAGCTTTGAGAAACAGGGAAAGACCCATTCATCTCCTGTATCACCAGCAAAATTCTTTTTCCATGCAGGTTCATGAAGGTTCTGCCGGGTTAAGCTTTGCTCCTGAGAATCTCCCCACTACTTTGGATATTTGCACGAGGGAAAATAAAATAAAATAAAAATCCAGTGTTTCGTTCTTGATGAGGGCACAGTAGGGAAGAGAAATAGGACTGGCCACCTGTTAAAGGGCTCAGGTCTGTGGCAGGAAGCCTATGCGGTTCCCGGTGAATATGGAGAAAAATGCAGCATGTGAGGGAGCTTGATCTCGTCTGTTGCCCCCAAAGGACAGAACAGTAATGGCTTCAACAGGTGTTCAGATGCTTTTTCCAAAAGGAAAAATAATTAGATGTTTCAGGGTAAAATTTTAGAAGCTATATAGAAATCATCTTGTCTATTTGATGTATGTTATGAGCATGTGCTCTTGGAGAAACTGGTTTGTTTTCAAAAGACTGAATTAATCATAAAATTGTGATACAATTTTATGGCATGCTTAATTTATCTCAGATACACAAGTTCATGTCAGTTGCAAAAAACCTTAGTGTTCATATTAACGTTCAGTAATGACCTCTCTTAAATTCAAAATGAAGCACATGTATATAACTGCAAATAAATGACATTCATTCATGAATTTGGTAGGAAATTTGATAGGACTTTGAAAGTGAAAGTTGCTCAGTTGTGTCCAACTCTTTTTGACCCTGTGGACTAAGCAGTCCATGAAATTCTCCAGGCTAGAATACTGGAGTGGGTAGCCTTTCCCTTCTCCAGGGGATCTTCCCAAGCCAGGGATCGAACTCAGGTCTCCCGCATTGCAGGTGGATTCTTTATGGGCTGAGCCACAAGGGAAGCCTGAATTTGGTAGAGGGAGGTGACATATTATTTATATGTCATTTAGATTATCAAACTATTGAGAGGAAAGTCTGTGTTTTATCTTTCTTTGATCTGTCTGTAGGCCTAACACAGAAGTATTCACAAATACTTTTTAGTTGAATTTTTATGCAGTTCTGATGATTATTTTTCATCATTCTTCCCATTAAGGTAATTTCTATTTAAGGAGCTACTAAGATGACTGGACTGAGGAAAGCACTAAATTTGTAAAAATTTTCTTGAGGGCATATTATTTAAATTGCTTTCTCTGACTCACTGCTTCAAAGATCTACATAAATATGTCAAGGTATTTTATTTATTGTCAAATTACCTGATTTAGGGGACTCTTGGCAAGAGTCAGTGAATTTAATAGTTCAGTAGTTATGGGATGCTTCTGGATTAGTGGATATTTTATGATTCAGCCTAGCATAGAGGGTTTGTAAAACTTCTTCACATTTATTTGCTGAGTGTCTTTTATTTATTCAAAATGTACATTTATTAGTAACTCATTATGTGCCATGAACACTTCGACTACACGTTTGGGTTAGAAATGAAGGCTCAGAAGATAGATTTGCGTTCTCACGAAGCTTAAAATTGTGTGTGTGTGTACGTAATATGAGGGGGAATATAAATCAGTAAAATACACATGGAATTATAGTGTAATGTGATGACAAGAGCATAGGGGAAGAGCAGGTTGCTAGGTGCCAACTCCGTCCTCCAGCATCAGAGAGGCGGACTTCTAGAAGGAAGACATGTTTCAGCTGACAGTGGGAAGGAGTGAGAGTTAGCCAGGTACTGAGGGTAGGGAAGAGGCAGGAACTGTCCTCCAGGTCAAGGAAATTATACACACGAGATCAGGGACTTCAGGATGTCTGAAATATGTGTACAACTAAGTAAGAAATGATTTTTTTTTTGTCAATGAAATTTCCACTCTTAGGGGCAACCATATTGGCAATAATGTTGAAAAAGTGATACGACAATTATGGGGACTTTAGAACTAATAGCAGCATTTACTGAATACTTTTTTATGCGCCAGATGCTTTGCTTAGTTTAATAGGTCACATGTGTCATTTTATTTAATCCTCGAAATAGCCCAGTGAGGCAGATGCTGATATTATCATCTTGTAGGAGATTCAGGGACAGAGAGCTTAGGTGTGTTTGCTGACAAACACAGGCAGGTCGCTCTCACTCTAGAGCCTGTTGTCTTTATTACTATGCTTACGGTCTGTTCAGATCTGAAAATTAATAAAACAACCTCAGGCACAAAATTCACTCCCAGTTAACAGTTTCTACTTGAAGAATTGTTCATTTTAAAAATCAGAAAATATGTTCAAATATGTTCTTCTTTCAGTCTGACAATTCTATCACATTGTAATAATGAATTGATTTCAAATACTAAATGTAAACATGTTAAATAATGCAAAGCTTGCATGAACACTAACACATTGTTGTAGGCTTTTTTTTTTAGAGAAGTCTCTCTAAACTGAAGTTGTTTGAAATGAGCCTGATACTAAAAGGCCGTGGTGTTGTTTCCAGCATTACAGGCAAACCTTGGCTTCTGTGTGTTTGACATCTCAAATCCCCTATAAGTTCCTCACTGTGATCCAGCTTGGTCTGTTTACCAAATCTAAATCTCTGGAAAATTTGTTCCTGCAGAAGGTCTAGAAAAGATGATTTATTTTGAGGCTGCACATTTGTCATTCACCTCCACCTTCCCTTCCTAGGGTCTAGCCAAGGCTTCCATCATCAGGTCAGACACCACTGGGAATATCTTTTCTCGTTTGGTTGCCTGTTCACTTTCCTTCTGTCCTTTCTATTAACTCCCCTATCTCTATCCATAATTCAGGTCTATTGTTTGTCCTTTTATATACATATTTCTGGCATAGATCTTTCCAGTTCCATCTCCTTCCACCTCATTTTCCTCTTGTCTCCCCTTCATTTCAACCTTTCACTTTGAGATTCACTTTTGGAAAGTACTGATATAGACAGATTTGCAGCCTGGTGTTATCTAATTCCTTGCCTCTTTCCCTTATTCCCTTTGAATAGCCTGCCTAAGTCAGAGTGAGTCACAACTCTGTCCTCTTTTCCTCTCCTCTCATGCAGTTTTATTTCTTGTATGGTATTGCTGCTTTGGAGAAGGCTGAGAGATTGCCAAGTGACTCAAGAGACCCGATTTCAATGGTCTTCTGTTTCTTAGCACCCAAAGGACAGTATTTAAATTTTATGAGGTGTGAGGTCTTATTCTGGATACTGTGCATCTCCTTTGGCAAAGAAAACCTCTTTGGGAGAGTGGACATCAAGGTCTTCAAATTATGCAATGCTAAATGTTCCCTCTTTAACTTTCTTATCTTTGTACATCTCCAACAAGTCTGCCAGTTTAGACATGTGGCTAATAAAAAGCTGTATAGCATTCCTAGGTTAAAACACTAAAATTTTTCTTCATAAAATAACCTGTGATCATTAAAAAAGTAAAAGAAAAAAATAGGAAAAGTCTGTATAGTCTCTAGAGCTGTGCTGTGTGCTTAGTTGCCCAGTCATGTCTGACTCTTTGCAGCGCTATGGACTGTAGCCCACCAGGCTCCTCTGTCCATGGGGATTCTCCAGGCAAGAATACTGGAGTGGGTTGTCATGCCCTCCTCAACTGAGGAATCGAACCCAGCTCTCCCGCATTGCAGGTGGATTCTTTACTGTCTGAACCACCAGGGAAGTCTCTAGTGCAACCATTGTGAACATATTTTTGGTGTTTTATTTTTTATTTGCTTCAGAGTTTTAAAAATTCTGTTTTTAAAAATCAATAGCTTCCCTGGCAGGCTACAGTCCATTGAGTTGAAAAGAGTCGGACGTGACTGAATGACAGTTTCCTTGGGAGTATAATGACTAATTTTTCTTTCCTGTGTACCATAGTCTCTATAATCATAGCTTTTTATTTTAAGTTTTTATGTATTTGTTTAGGCTGTGCTGGGTTTTCATTGCCGCATAGGCTTTTCTCTCGTTGCGGGGAGTGCTGGTTATCCCCTAGTTGTGGTGCCGGGGCTCCTCATTGCAGTGGGTTCTTTTGTTGCAGAGCATGGGCTCTAGGGGCCTTCCCTGGTGGCTCAGCAGTAAAGAATCCACCTGCAATGCAGAAGACTCAGGTTCGATCCCTGAGTCGGGAAGATTCCCTTGAGGTGGGCATGGCAATCCACTCTTGTACTCTTGTCTGGAGAATCTCATGGACTGAGGAGCCTGGCAGGCTCTAGTCCAGGGGGGTCACAGAAAGTTGGCCATGACTGACGTGACTGAGCATGCATGCTTGGGCTCTGGAATGCTTGGGCTTGTGGTTACAGCACACGGGCTCAGGGCTTGTAAGCTCTAGAGCACGGGCTCAGTGGATGGGGTGCATATCCTTAGCTGCTCTGCTGCGTGTGGATCTTCCCAGATCGGGATCAAACCCACATTCCCTGCATCGCAAGGTGAATTCTTAACCACTGGACCACTGGGAGGTCCCTCCCACTTTTCAGTATGAGATTTTACTTCTCTCTGTGCTCAACTTGACCAGCTTTCTTTCGTCCTTCACTGACCCTCAGTTCAGGGCATCAGAGTTTTGTGGGAGTGATGACTGAGGGCATACAAAGAATGAAACAATTAAAAAAGAAAAACTCAGCTGTTATGAGCTTCCTCCCACCGATATCTTTTATGCCATCTTACCCAGAAACAAACTGTGAAAAAGCCTGGAATTAACTATGATGCAAAATAGTGGAGTAAAACAGTTAATGACATTTCTGGAAAGGAAAAATACAGACTAACAGCCAAAAATCCTAGCGTGAAGTTACTGACATTCCATTCCATATGAATAAGGAATGTTACATTGGTACTGAGAGGCTGTTTTGTACAGATGTTTGTGAAAGGATAGAGTAGTATCAAATCGCTAGAGGGAGTCTGTGAATTAGGACTGCAAGTAACAGAAAACAAAATTAAACTAGCTTAAACAAACAAATAAATATTACTAGCTCCCCTGCTCAAAAATTCAGAGGAGGCTAGCGTCAGCCTGTTTTAATCCAATGGCTCTGGCTGGTTCTCCGAAGTTTGCTCAGCTGTACCCTCCTCTGTGTATTGGCTCCATCCTCAAGCTGGCTCCTTCAAGGAGGCAAAATGACTGCAGTTGCTTTAAGCTTCACAGTTCTGTTTCATGACTTTCAGAGGGAACAAGAGCTATTTCCCTCGTGATTTTTTTGACTGAGAAAAGTTAGTTCCCAGAAGGTCTATGTAAATATTCCATTATATTTCCCTGGTCTCACTTAGATGATAAGATCTAATTGGTCTCAAATAGATCATATGTCCACCAAGAGTCAAACATGACTGAGTGACTGAACTGGCTGAACGGTCTATTCCTGAGCTCATCTCTGTGGCAAGGGCAGTGCCTGCTGCTGATTGGCTTACATCTGCACTCCTGACCCAGTCACATGGCAGACGTGTTGAGATTACCTTGACACCAGTCCGGTTCACTTCTGTAGCTCAAGATGCGGTACTTGTCCCTTTATGCATTTGGCCTCAGGAAGAAGAGAAGGATGCGGGAAGGAAAATTGGACCATTTTTAGAAGAAGGAAAAAATGGGAATGAATGCATCTATGTAAATATTCCATTATATTTCCCTGGTCTCACTTAGATGATAAGATCTAATTGGTCTCAAATAGATCATATGTCCACCAAGAGTCAGACATGACTGAGTGACTGAACTGGCTGAACGGTCTATTCCTGAGCTCATCTCTGTGACAAGGGCAGTGCCTGCTGCTGATTGGCTTACATCTGCACTCCTGACCCAGTCACAGTGGCAGACGTGTTGAGATTACCTTGACACCAGTCCGGTTCACTTCTGTAGCTCAAGATGTGGTACTTGTCCCTTTATGCATTTGGCCTCAGGAAGAAGAGAAGGATGCGGGAAGGAAAATTGGACCATTTTTAGAAGAAGGAAAAAATGGGAATGAATGCGGTATAAATTTAACCCATGATCATTGTGACTGACACTTTCACAGGGCTTCCTTGGTGGCTTAAATGATAAAGAATCTGCCTGCGATGCAGTAGACCTAGGTTCAATCCCTGGGTTGGGAAGATCCCCTGGAGAAAGGAAGGGCAGCCCACTCCAGTAATCTTGCTTGGAGAATTCCATGGACAGAGGAGGCTGGGAGGCTGCAGTCCTTGGGTTGCAAATAGTCGGACATGACTGAGCAATTAACACTTAAGTGCTTGTCTGAAACTTGTACTTAGTTTAGGGCTTGATCCCTTTGAAAATACTGAAAACTTAGAAAATGTCCACATAAAGAGAACAGATGAGAAATCCTGTGTGATACACAGTTATGATAAAAAATACTGAAGTTATTACATTTTGGAGAAGAGGTGGTTAAGGGTATGTGGTTTTGGAGACATGTTTTCTAGGTTTCCAAGTCTCTCATCTCACCTCTCTTACCAGCTTTTGATTTTCACAAATTGCTTAATCTGTGTTTGCTTTAGCTTCCTCATCTGTAAAGTGATATCCTGAAATATCCATTGCACAGGGTTGTTATGAGAGCTAAATGGGCTAATACATACAAGCTTTTATGTCAGAGACTTGTTCATGTTAACACTTGATAAATGCTTCAGTTCAGTTCAGTCAGTCGCTCAGTTGTGTCCGACTCTTTGCAACCCCATGAATCGCAGCACGCCAGGCCTCCTTGTCCATTACCAACTCCCGGAGTTCACTCAGACTCACGTCTATCAAGTTAGTGATGCCATCCAGCCATCTCATCCTCGGTCGTCCCCTTCTCCTCCTGCCCCCAATCCCTCCCAGCATCAGAGTCTTTTCCAATGAGTCAGCTCTTCGCATAAGGTGGCCAAAGTATTGGAGTTTCAGCCTCAGCATCATTCCTTCCAAAGAAATCCCAGGGCTGATCTCCTTCAGAATGGATTGGTTGGATAAATACTTACTCTGAATCAAATTCATAATCTACTCTGATTAAAACTCCCTCACTGTCCATTTTATCAGTTATTCATATGATATAATATTAATGCTTTAATAGAAGATTATTTGAAAAGTAGTAGTTTAATTTCTTCCATGACGTGATGTAAAATTATTTTTTTGAAATATTCAGAAAATGTGCGTCGAGAAGTGACATATATTTTACTTTGTTCTGTGTGTGTGTGTTTAAGATTTGTCAACACCCTTAAAATTTGTTCATTTTCATGACCCTTTTACATCATAAAAATAATATATTGAATTGTCATCTACTCTGCAGAGGTGAAACCCAACCTAAAATTTGATTACGATGTCAAGACTAACAATGCCACACATGCACCAAGAAAGTGTGAAAAGATTTATTACTGACAAAGCAAGCTTTCTAAAAGAGCAGGTCCAGAGACAGATTGAAAGAATAGGGAGGGGAGACTGGCTTAGCCTTTAATATAGTTTGGGGCAAGTCTAGAGTCTGGGTTCCTGGGCATGGACTAGGGACTATGTGGTTTGAAATTTCCACTGTTACCAAAGGAGGTAGCACCTAGGATTTCTTATCAGCTTGCCCATCTGAGGAACAGAAAGGGATGGTTGGTGGGTGACAGACTTTGAAAGCTATCAGCAGTCAAAAATCATGGATAGAATCAGACCCTTTATTAGTAAACATGGAAGCTATAGAAATTGTATGCAGAAATGAAAATCTTTGTCAATCATCTAATCCAGACACATTTATTTGTATATTTTCTTTCTCATCATTCTCTATTTAGGTTATTCCTGGCAATTTTAAAATCCTATAACTTGACTTTTTTAGCCAGTTTTCAGCCATTATGAATCATGTTAAGCCTCACATTGTGTGTACTGAACCAAAGAAAAAGGCTAGTTGGGCTGTAAATCTTCTGGAAAAATCAAATTGTCTTATGGGCTTTCCTCTTTTAAATTTCAAGCCATTTAAGATTATCCATAGTAACGTTTAATGGATAATATCTGTTTCAATGTATTAACCAAATGACAATATAACTTTTGTTTATGTCATGTTAGTCTAGAGCCAGAGAATCAACATCAGGCACCAGATAAAACCCATGCTTAAATGATCTGAAGTATTTGTCTTCTTTTTAACTTTATTGATCGCCCATTTTTAGAGTTATTAATTATATTTCATTTTTCTATCTTTGTTTTGAACTATTTTTTTGACTGGGCTGAATCTGGGTCAGATTGACCCTAGAGGACTCTAAATACATCTAATTATAAGAAAACTTTCCTTTTCGTGTAACGTAGTTATATAGTTACATAGTTTAAAAAAGTAAAAAAAAAATATAAACTCTATGGACTTATATTCTAGCCACAACTCTAGTAGGCTTGCAGTAAGTCAGATGAAGCTTATTAATATGCAATTTAAGGAAAATTCTGCCAAAAAGTTATATTCATCCATTTAATAATCATTCATGATAGGGTATTGATTGCTGAGAACACAGTGGTGACTAATATATAATCACTGATATAAGAAACTTTCACTTTAGTAGGGTAGCAGACAATTAAGCAGTCAAATGCAATGGAGCATGATAAACGTTAGGACAGAACAAACCACAACCATACTATTAAGTTTGCTGAAGGATGCTTCATCTATAGCACTCATTTTTCTTTTAAATGTGTGGCTCTGGGATTTTCTTAACATTTGTAAGCCTTAGTTTCTCATCTGTTATATATGTCTGATTACACGTGATTCATTTTTTAAAATTTTGATAAGGATTAAATGAAAAAATATGCAGAGTACCTATCACAATGCTTTTGTATAGTAAGTGCTTGGTGAACAGTAGATGTTATGTCAAAGTCATGATTGTATCATTACTCATCTTAAAAATGCTGTAGAAATATTGTCTTAAAATTGGTAAGTGTGAAGCAAAATTTAATCATAATTTGATTATGTCACTTACTCCCTTACACCAGAACTCTTGAGTGGTTTCTTATTTCTTGTGTAATAGAAGTGAAGTGAAGGTGCTCAGTTGTGTCCAACTCTTTGTGACCCCATGGACTGTAGCCTTCCAGGCTCCTCTGTTCATGGGATTTTCCGGGCAATATACTGGAGTGGATTGCCATTTCCTTCTCCAGGGGATCTTCCCAACCCAGGGATTGAACGCAGGTCTCTCGCATGGTAGACAGACACTTTACCATCTGAGCCACCAGGGAAGTCCATTGTGTGTAATAGAGGCCATATTAATTTTCTTGCATTTGGAGGCCCTCAACAATTTATCTCTTAACCTCTCTTTTTCAATAAGCCTTTTACGCTCCTCTTCAGCTCTTCTTTAAAGTATGATCTATATTTCCTTGCTTCTCTTCCTCTACTCTTAGGCTATAATAATTGAAACTAATATTTATATGCAGGTCAGGAACCAACAGTTAGAACTGGACATGGAACAACAGACTGGTTCCAAACAGGAAAAGGAGTGCATCAAGGCTGTATATTGTCACCCTGCTTATTTAACTTCTATGCAGAGTACATCATGAGAAACGCTGGACTGGAAGAAGCCCAAGCTGGAATCAAGATTGCCAGGAAAAATATCAATAACCTCAGATATGCAGATGACACCACCCTTATGGCAGAAAGTGAAGAGGAACTAAAAAGCTCCTTGCTGAAAGTGAAAGAGGAGAGTGAAAAAGTTGGCTTAAAGCTGAACATTCAGAAAACTAAGATCATGGCATTTGGTCCCATCACTTCATGGCAAATAGATGGGGAAACAGTGGAAACAGTGTCAGACATTATTTTTCTGGGCTCCAAAATCATTGCAGATGGTGATTGCAGCCATGCAATTAAAAGAGGCTTACTACTCCTTGGAAGGAAAGTTATGACCGACCTAGATAGCACATTAAAAAGCAGCGATATTACTTTGCCAACAAAGGTCTATCTAGTCAAGGCTATGGTTTTTCCACTGATCATGTGTGGATGTGAGAGTTGAAGAATTGATGCTTTTGAACTGTGGTGCTGTGAATTGATGCTTCTGAGAAGACTCTTGAGAGTCCCTTGGACTGCAAGGAGATCCAGCCATTCCTTTTTAAAGGAGATTAGTCCTGGGTGTTCATTGGAAGGACTGCTGCTGAGGCTGAACCTCCAATACTTTGGCTCTAGATAGCACATTAAAAAGCAGCGATATTACTTTGCCAACAAAGGTCTATCTAGTCAAGGCTATGGTTTTTCCACTGATCATGTGTGGATGTGAGAGTTGAAGAATTGATGCTTTTGAACTGTGGTGCTGTGAATTGATGCTTCTGAGAAGACTCTTGAGAGTCCCTTGGACTGCAAGGAGATCCAGCCATTCCTTTTTAAAGGAGATTAGTCCTGGGTGTTCATTGGAAGGACTGCTGCTGAGGCTGAACCTCCAATACTTTGGCCACCTCTTGCGAAGAGTTGACTCATTGGAAAAGACCCTGATGCTGGGAGGGATTGGGGGCAGGAGGAGAAGGGGACAACAGAGGATGGGATGGCTGGATGGCATCACTGACTCAATGCACATGAGTTTGGGTGAACTCTGGGAGTTGGTGATGGACAGGGAGACCTGGCGTGCTGCAATTCATGGGGTCACAGAGTCGGACATGACTGAGCGACTGAACTGAATTGAACTGAACTGAATATTTATAAGTATTATGTAGCAGGCACTGAGTAAAGTATTTTACATGAATCATCTTATATTATCCCAGTTCAGAAGTGAGAAACTGGACCAAGTCATAGAGCTCCTAAGAGAGAGTGCCAGAATTCTAACCATTACTTCATATTGCCAATGCTTAACCATTGTGCTCCTCTGCCTTCACCCAATCCGCCTGATGAGATCCATTCACCCTTCATGGCCTTCTCGCAACTGCAACATCTGTAAAGAGCTTCATAAAAGTTAACCTTTTGATTCCACATGTATCTAGAGCTTGTTTAAACCACTGTTACAGTGTCTGCCTCATTTTACTTTCTATTTTTGTTCTTTATGTAAATAACCTCTGAATGGAGTTGTAGCTAGCCTGAGTAGATGCCAAGTCTTCATCAGTTTGGTGCTCCTTGGAGGACTACGTAATATACTTTATATTTCAGAGACAATCAATGTTGAGCCAAATTAAAGCTTTTGAGAAGCAAATGGACTATCAGTAAATCAGATGATAAGTCAAATAAGGATATAATTCCAAAGACTCCATTGCTTCAAATGTGCCATTTAATGGGCAACTTTTCTTTCTTTTTATATTGTTCATTCCAAGGCGGCATGTTAGATGGTTATAATTCACAAGGTATATATTCAGCTTTGTTCCTGTGTGATTGTCACATGTACAGCAAACCGAAATGGAATATATTCATTTATCTGTAAGATTGCAATAACTCTAATCAAATTAAAGCTTTTGAGAAGCAAATGGACTATCAGTAAATCAGATGATGAGTCAAATAAGGATATAATTCCAAAGACTCCATTGCTTCAAATGTGCCGTTTAATGGGCAACTTTTCTTTCTTTTTATATTGTTCATTCCAAGGCAGCATGTTAGATGGTTATAATTCACAAGGTATATATTCAGCTTTGTTCCTGTGTGATTGTCACATGTACAGCAAACCGAAATGGAATATATTCATTTATCTGTAAGATTGCAATAACTCTAATTTTATGACTGTACCTTTCTCTTTGCCTGTCTCCTAGCTATAATCTTTTATGTAGTTTCTGGAGCTGGCCTCTCAGTGTAAATCCTTATCTGAAGCCTACACTTCACCACCACTTTTTTTGGAGTGAGCGTGGCAGCACCATTTCTAGTTGTGGAACTGACAGAATCCTGAGAGATAACCAGATGCATAAGTTACTTCCCATCATTTTTAAAAATAGGCTTCGGGGCAGAACTTTGCCAGGGGCTCAAAACTACAGTGTGAGGGTCCAAGAGTCCTGGGCCTTTTTACTGTATTTCCTGATGGAAAACACGTTTGCTGCATTTATGAGTCGCATGGTTTGCTCTCTGACAAAACAATAAGGCTATGATTCCAGGTAATAAGCCTCCTGATGGAATAACCACTGTTATCTGCTAGCTGGGGAAGTTTTCATTATCTGTCTCAAGTGAATGTGGGAGGAGAAAGATGGGAGGATAGTGAATAAAAAAAGAGCCAGAAAGATGAATTTCTGGTCCAAGAATTCCTGCTTTCCCCCCACCTCGTTATCTTGAGGTTTTTGTGAATGTTCATAAATAAGTACATTTACTAAAAGATTTCACAAGGAAGATTAATGCAACAAGTTCTTTGGAAACTCCAGGAAGTGGCAAACAGTAAAAAGATTTCTCTCCTCGCCCTTATAATTGGGTAGGTGCTTCCCTGGCAGGTGGCCTCATGCTGCCAGAGCACACCCTCCTTGAAACTGTCTTGTGGGAGTTTATGCGTCTTCAGTTATTCACTGGACATTGTCAGAGGAGCCAGAAGAAGTGAAAAAAGAAACCCTTCCGAGTCCTGGAATCCCCCCAGGAGTTCCTGGTAATAAATAGGATGTAACACCAGTAAAAAATGGATTTATTTAAAAGGCAAATACTCTAGAAGTCATTAAAACTTTCCATAGTCAAGCTCCGTCATAGAGTGACTCCCCCGCCCCACCCCGAGAACATATATGAACGACCCACGTTTTCATCTGGTATATTAAGGTTAAGTTAAATATTCACATTTTGCAATACTTAGAAAAGTCATTTCTTTTACCCAATGCTCCACAGACAAGAGGCTATTTCCCACACCAGAGAATATGCAGTGGAAAACTTCCCTCTAAAATTTTAAGACTTAATTGTTTAATTAAGATCAGCATAGCCTATTCAAACTGAAGTTAATGGACTTATACCTTATAGATTTCCTGATTTTTTTTTTTAATCTTCTTGGTTGTTTAGCTCATTTCTGATTTCCTTTTCTTTTTCTTTGTGTTCTCAGAGTGCCTGTACCCACTGGGAGATGATGGTTCTATGAAAATGATTCTGAACATCAACCTATGTGCTATCATCCTTTGAATGTGAACCTTAAGGACTTTAGTTTTCTTTCCTTCTTATCTTGAATTTTTGGTGTCGTGTTCCCTTTAACAGAGAAATGTCTCAGTGACCTTAGTTCACATTATGCCTCCACCCCCACTCCATCCCCCGACACCTCCTTCACCCCACGGAGTCTGCTGCCTCTATCATCTTTCGGTGGTGCTGAATGTATATAGCTTTGAAACACTTTGGAATGAAAGGTGCCATGAAATTGTAAAGTGTTTTTATCACAGAGTTCTGCCAATATGTCTCGATCCTGACGGGCAACACCTCTGCTATTTCAGTGTTGTGACGGGGACACCCAGCTGGTCCTGAGAAGGCACCGTGCTCAGACAGGCATGTGAGATTGCGTTTGTCCTTGGGGGTGAGCCCTAAGCTTCAGAGCATCTACTGTGTTTAGACAGTTGTGGGAGATGTGTGGCAAGAAGGTTAGTGCCTTGCTACCTAAAGTGTGGTTTGTGGCATCTTCTAGGCACTTATTAGGTATGCAGCACCTTGGGCCTTGTCTCAGACCTCCTGAGTCAGAATGTGCTTTTAATATGATATACAGGTTATTTGTACACTAATTGGTGTTGCGGACACCTGCTATTTTTTCTGTCCTGTATTCCTGGTTCTGATAGCCATACCTCTCACCCCTTCTTAAAAAACTCCTTATCCTAATCAGGTGATTCTGCTGGGGTTGCCAGACACAGGGCCCTGGCTTTTTGGCCATAGAGGTAATTCAGTCTTGGACATTTAAGCTGCAACAATTGATCTCAGGGTGGTCACATGGGCTATATGTCCCAAACTGGGCTGGAGAGGCCTGGTTCTTCCCTGAAATTGGAGGGGAAGCCTTTTCTCTCTGGAGGGATGAACCTGGAAGGAGGTAACTTGGGATTGTCAATGGCCATTTTTTTCAGCTGATTGGAGAATACCTGTGTGCTATAGAGAAGAAAGAGACTAACATCCAGAGGAGAGCAGAGGCATGAGCTGGAGCTCTGGTGCCTGACCTCTGCTGTAATTTGGTTGTATAAGCTCATAAAATGTCCTTTTTGCTTTGCCTGGTTTGAGTTAGGTTTCTGTCCCTGACAGAGGAAGCAAAGATTCTCCATTACATCCATAAACATAAAAAAAAGTTGGGTTGATATGAGAGGATTAAGCTTTTTTTTTTAATTTTTATTTATTTATTTTTTATTTTTACTTCATTTTACTTTACATTGCTGTATTGGTTTTGCCATACATTGACATGAATCTGTCTCGGGTGTACATGAGTTCCCAATCCTGACCCCCCTCCACCTCCCACCCCTATTTTGGGGGGCTCCAAAATCACTTCAGATGGTGACTGCAGCCATGAAATTAGAAGACGCTTACTCCTTGGAAGAAAAGTTATGACCAACCTAGATAGCATATTCAAAAGCAGAGACATTACTTTGCCAACAAAGGTCTGTCTAGTCAGGGCTATGGTTTTTACAGTGGTCATGTATCGAGAGTTGGACTGTGAAGAAAGCTGAGCACTGAAGAATTGATGCTTTTGAACTGTGGTGTTGGAGAAGACTCTTGAGAGTCCCTTGGACTGCAAGGAGATCCAACCAGTCCATTCTAAAGGAGATCAGCCCTGGGTGTTATTTGGAAGGAATGATGCTAAAGCTGAATCTCCAGTACTTTGGCCACCTCATGCGAAGAGTTGACTCATTGGAAAAGACTCTGATGCTGGGAGAGATTGGGGACTGGAGGAGAAGGGGACGACAGAGGATGAGATGGCTGGATGGCATCACTGACTTGATGGACGTGAGTCTGAGTGAACTCTGGGAGTTGGTGATGGACAGGGAGGCCTGGCATGCTGCAATTCATAGGGTTGCAAAGAGTCGGACACAACTGAGTGACTGAACTGAACTGAACTGAACTGAGCCAATTTGGGAGCTTCCCTGATAGCTCATGGAGGAGGCAATGGCACCCCACTCCAGTACTCTTGCCTGGAGAATCCCATGGATGGAGGAGCCTGGTGGGCTCCAGTCCTTGGGGTCGCGGAGAGTCAGACACAACTGAGCAACTTCACTTTAACACACAGAAATCCCTTGCATTCCTATACACTAATAATGAGAAAGTAGAAAAAGAAATTAAGGAATCAATTCCATTCACCATTGCAATGAAAAGAATAAAATACTTAGGAATATACCTACCAAAGGAAACTAAAGACCTATATATAGAAAATTATAAAACACTGATGAAAGAAATCAAAGAGGACACTAATAGATGGAGAAACATACCATGTTCATGGATTGGAAGAATCAATATAGTGAAAATGAGTATACTACCCAAAGCAATCTACAGATTCAATGCAATTCCTATCAAGATACCAGCGGTATTTTTCACAGAGCTAGAACAAATAATTTCACAATTTGTATGGAAACACAAAAAACCTCGAATAGCCAAAGCCATCTTGAGAAAGAAGAATGGAACTGGAGGAATCAACCTGCCTGACTTCAGGCTTTACTACAAAGCCACAGGATTAAGCTTTCAACTATTAGCTTGTTACACAAGAAAACGCAAAGCAAATTGTGACCTAACATAAGCTTAAACTCTCTAGTATTCTCTCTTTATATATAAGAAAAAATTTCATAAGGTTTTTGAAAGTTTTAAGTGGAAAAATGAATATAAAACACCTAATATGGTGACTGATGTATAGCAGATGTTCAATAAATGTTATCTACTATCATTTGTTGGCGTTACCAGTACCATCACTTCATGGCAAACGGAAGGGGAAAAAGTGGAAACAGTGGCAGATTTTATTTTCTTTGGCTCCAATATCATTATGTATGGAGACTGCAGCCATGAAATTGAAAGACACTTGTTCCTTGCAAGGAAAACTATTACAAACCTAGACAGTGTGTTAAAAAGCAAAGCATCACTTTGCCAACAAAGGTCCATCTAGTCAAAGCTATGGTTTTTCCAATAGTCATGTATGGATGGAGAGTAGGACCAAAAAGAAGGCTGAGTACTGAAGAATCGATGGTTTCAAATTGTGGTGCTAGAAGAGACTCTGGAGAGTCCCTTGGACTGCAAGGAGATTAAACCAGCCAATCCTAAAGGAACTCAATCCTGAATATTCATTGGAAGGACTGCTGCTGAAGCTGAAGCTCCAATACTTTGGCCACCTGATGTGAAGAGCCGACTCATTGAAAAGACTCTGATGCTGGGGAAGATTGAGGGCAGGAGGAGAAGGGGGCAACAGAGGAGGAGATGGCTGGATGGCATCACCGACTCAAGGAACATGAATTTGAACAAAGTCTGGGAGATACTGAAGGACAGGGAAGCCTGACGTGCTGCAGTCCATGGGGTTGCAAAGAGTTAGACATGACTTAGCGCCTGAACAACATTCGTAGTAGCAACACTGCCTCACAACTCCTTTAATGGAGCAGATTCTCTCTAGCACAGAAATCTGAATGTGACTTTGCCCTCCAAGTCTCAACAGCTGGCTTTTATTTTTCAATGCAAACTTAACTAGATTTTTCTTTTTTACTGGTGGACCTAATTTTCTCACCATGAGAATAATCAAAGATACTGGGCAGGAGCTCTAGGTGCATAATGGGTTAGAGAAAGCAGGAAGGGCTAGAGTCTTTCATGCAATGAGGCTTCTTTCCCAGTGGACACTATCTCAGCTCCAGTGGCAACCACCCCAGGAGTGGCGGCTCCCCTTGCTTTCTCCTCTTCTAGGTCTTTTCTCTTTCTCCGTAGAGCACAGGGGCAGTGGAAGGGGAAATCCACTCTCAGTTATAGCTTACAGTGACTCCTTTCTTGGTGTCATGCCTCCTTCACCCCTCCAGGCACATTCTTGAATATTCTTTACCTCTGTAGTTGGAAACCTCGGAGAATTTTTCTAGAATTTTGCTCACAGAGGAATCCTCCTTGATTGTTGGGTTATCAAATGTTTAAAGCAGCAACTCCTTTAAGGAAACTGTTCAAAGCTACTCTAGTCTTGCCTTGGGCAAATAACTTTGTGACACCATATTTCTGATTGTCACTTTAATTCTATCTCTATTTTGTTCAGGCAGGTGTAAACACACTGACTTTTCGGCTTAAGTTGGACACACCTTCCTGAAGGTGTTTTCTCAGGCTGCCATAGGGTAGGGTTTCTCATCGCCTTTAGCCAAAGTTTGAGCTCAGGTATTTGAACACTTGCCAATATCTCATTCTCTTTTCCTCCATAGGGCAATGGTGACATCTTGATAAATCAAATTAACATCTAGAAAAGGTATCAGGTTAAATTTTGATGCTTATGTTGTGTTGTATTTTTGTCTTTTACAGAATTAAAAAAATGATTTTAAAAATAGTGATTCTAAAAAAAAGTGAGAAAAAACATCTTCTGTATCAATAAATATTAATTAAAATTTACTTAGAATTGTTTAATTACTGTGTGTTTGAATGTATGATTAATAACTTCTGTACAGGCAATGGAAATTCTTTCTTTTGAATTTTACATGCACTTACTGATTGATTAGTTTATCCAAGGCCCAGTGCTATAAGAGAAAATTGAATGACTTGATTCTTGTCTCGAGGTATTTAAAACTTTGAGATATTTTGCCACGTAACAAGTCAAATCAGAGAAAGCTTACTCTAGTGGTTACCTATGTTGGAGAAGATCATTGTGAGGATGTAACATTGGCTAACCCTGGAGTTGGGCCTGGGCAATTGATGATTCGTCACCCATTCCCCTGTCCTTGGACTGTGCGTTCCACTTGAGTTTCCAGCACTAGAACCTCAATGACACAGCCTTAAGATGGTGTTGTTGAGATTATCTGGACAGTATAGATGACTAAACTCAGTTAAGGCCTCTGTGTAAACTTTTAAGATTCTAGGGACAGGTATGGAGATCTACTCATCTTGCCAACACATAAGATAAGCTTTGTAAGTGCCCTTGCTTATTAAAACCTACCACCTACCAATCTTTTTCTTGGTCTTTCCTTGCTCTATACATGTACAGGGGCTAATTTTAGATTTCACTTGGGAAATTCCAAGTTTGCAAACCAACAGCCTGCTGCCATGGTGAGGAAGCAGCAGTATAACAGACGTTTATAAAGACTTTCAGATAATACTTTCTGGACACACTACTTCCTCTCCCATCATCAGTGTTAGTGGACCTATGACCTATCTGGCTTTATTCATACTGTGGCTCTTTTCAACTCTGAGTGCAACTTGTGTGTTAATCACTAGTCATGTCCAACTCCTTGTGACCCCATGGACTGTAGCCTGCTAGGCTCCTCTGTTCATGGATTTCTCCAGGCAAGAATACTGAACTGGGTTGCCATTTCCTTCTCCAGGGGATCTTCCCAACCTAGGGATTAAACCCAGGTCTCCCACATTGTGGGCAGACTCTTCACCAGCCGAGCCACCAGGAAAGCTGACTTGGGAATTGTAAAATTGATGAGAGAGCTATTTTCTCTACAGGTATTTTGTATAGCAGATAATATATATGTGGTGTGTGAGTAGTATATATGTTAACTCATTATTAACCAAAATGGATAGAGACAGAACATGATAGAGTGTTTCTCAAACATTTTTTTCATTATTGTCTTCCTAAATTAAAAAAAAAAAAGAAATTAAAATTTTCTCCAGTGAGAGAAATTAAGGAATAAAATTGTGTCAGCAGAGTTGAACTTGGGAGGATCACAGATTATAATATCTAAGGATTTTTTGATCTTCAAGAACTAATTTTTATTTCTTTGGAGGTGATATAACCTCCAGTGAAACTGTTTGGCATAGTGGAAAGAACAGATCTTTCAGCAGCAAACAGACTTGATTCAAACACCAGCTTCACCATTTATTAGGTGACTTTGGGTAAACAATCCAACCTTTCTGACCTTCAGTTCACCCATTCAGGGCATTTTAATATGTCACAACAATTGCTAGTAAGGTTATCTAGTCTGAATGTCATTCTCTGACCTTGTCAGATGACAATGGGATGCAGTAATTATTTATCTAATGCTCACATGGTAATTCGATGTTAATAAGTATTCCTATAGACCAGTGATTCTCAAACCTGGTTGCACATTAAAATCATCTGAGGATATTTAAAAATTCCCAAGCTCAGACCACACTGGGGCCAAATAATTTGCAATCTCTGGTGGTAGATAATAGGCATCGGTGTGTTTTGAAATTCCCAGGTGATTCCAGTGTGAAGACAGTTTGAGAATTCAGTCTAAAATCTGAAAATAGTTAAGATATGTGTATCAGTTCACTCCAAGGGCATGTTACATGAGATTGGAAAATAAAATATCATAGACTAGTTGAAGGAATAGCAGTTGTTTTGGATTCTCCCAGCACTGAATAAGTTGCTATTAGAGGGAAGCCTTTATAAAACTAAATAAAGAAATATTTTAATAGTGTACGACTTTGAAATCGGTAGTTTTCAGTTTCAGAACACCGTGATAAGCACACAGGGTTCACAGCCCCTGTGGCATGTGGTATTTCTCTTTGTGAAGGGAAAGGCATATTTTCCAACTTGAGACATACCAGAGCCTAGACAGCATGTCACAGCTGAGAAGTAGGCTTATGATCTGCTTTTCCTTTTATTGAAAGACATGTTCCATGTCACAGAAGACTGTAGCTTAACTATTACTAATTGGCCTTAAGCAAGTGAAGGAAAATTTTCCATTTCAGTAAGAGTAGAAATGCATGCTGTGTTTTGCATGTTATACTACATGCAAAACTATTCTTACTAGTTTTATTCTTAGTGTTCTATGGGTTGCTTTCCAGAGTTTCGGTCAGAGACGCTTGTCCATGGAGTGATAATCTGATTTCATCAGTGGGTTGACGCTTTGTCAACAGAGGAATGTCGGGAGGATCTATTACAGAATGGACATCAAGATGAGGTATGTGGCAGAAAAAATGTCGTGAGGACACCCTGCAGAGTCTTCATCATAGATGACGTGCTTGTCCATAGAGGTGAAAAGTAGCTTTAAACACAGGGTGGCAAAGATGAGAGACAGAATAAGATGAATAAGGTATAATTTCAGCAATATAAGAATACATAAATGATATAAGATGTACTTTTGATAAATAGTATATTAGACAAACTATCACCTAAGATAGAAAGTAGTTCATCATTAAACAAAAGTGTAATGTGTTGAGTAATATTCTTGTACATATCATCACCTAATGTTGATTTTTGATGAAATTTAGGGATTGTTCATGGATTTGAACTGAAAGGGAACCCTTTGGAACTGACTAGCAGAGCTGGCATGAGAATTGATCAACAGGAGGTTCTGACCCAAGATACTATAGAAAGGGTTGCAGAGAATTGTATAAATAATTTTCTGATTTAAATCTATCACGGTGCTATCACTGCTTTCCTAGTAGCAAATGAGTTTTAAAAAAGTGATTCAGTCAAAATTTCTGGTATAATACAAATGAACATTTATAAACCAAATGCAAAAAAGCCTCAGTAATAGGAATGAGAATTAGTCTGAGTAGTAGAGAAGCATTCTCGGTACTGAGAAGCTATGATTTCATGAAATTAAAAATCTGATTTTAGTGCATGCAAAATGGGCAGTTTAAATATAGGTCACCTTTTCTACTCAGATAAATTACTTCTGGTAAACATAAGTATAAAATATTCTGAATAAAAATTTTTCATTTTGGGTTTAGGAACAAAAGCTGAACATAGAAAATATAAGTTGCTGTTAGGCTCTTTTAATTTCTTCTTTCTCTACTTGGTGTGCAATTACATCCTTATTTTAATTTATGTTTCTAACATTTACACTGAATTTTATACACAGGTAACTGGTTTCTTTCTTATAATTTTTCTTACCAGTGTTTTGTATAGCTTTTCAAACTAATTGTTTCAATCTTACTACTCATGATGGTTGGCTAGCTAAAGGCCATGTCATTTGAGATTGACTGAGCATCTGAAATTTCTGGGCACTTGTGCACATTTAATGAATTACTAATTGTTTTGAAAGATCTTTCCATGAGAGAAAATCTTTATTAGTTGCCATGAACAGTGTTCCACTGCTTATAGCTTTTCAAACTAATTGTTTCAATCTTACTACTCATGATGGTTGGCTAGCTAAAGGCCATGTCATTTGAGATTGACTGAGCATCTGAAATTTCTGGGCACTTGTGCACATTTAATGAATTACTAATTGTTTTGAAAGATCTTTCCATGAGAGAAAATCTTTATTAGTTGCCATGAACAGTTGTTCCACTGCCTTTTATAGATAAAATTTCCTGAAACAGTAGTATGCTGCTGTTGTTACTGCTAAGTCACTTCAGTCGTGTCTGACTCTCTGGGACCCCATAGACGGCAGCCCACCAGGCTCCCCCGTCCCTGGGATTCTCCAGGCAAGAACATTGGAGTGGGTTGCCATTTCCTTCTCCAGTGCATAAATAGGGATGACTAATTATACTTGACAGAGGAACTAATTAGCCTGAATCATAGAAATTGCCACATACAGGAGCTAAAGTAGTCTGCATCATTTTATAACACCTGAGAAATATTGGACAGAAAGTAACTTGAGTCTTTAACCTAAGAATAAGTCACTCTCATCATTTAGAATGAATTATATCATCTCTTCTGTTATAATCCTATTTTCATTTTAGCTGAAAGTAACATTTCCCCATGATCATATGGAATCCTTAATTACTTACAATCAAAATGTGATATTAGAGGCTAATTTCTCAGTGAAATGAGTGATTTTTAAAAACTTAATTCTTTCTTCCTGGAGCTAAAACACATCAAATACTGACATATTAATGGAAAAGCATGGTACAAATTCAAGCTATGAAGATATTTATTGAAATGACCAAGATGGTATGAATTTTCAGGACTAGTTGTTGCTAATGCTAGTTCTCTCTCTTATAAAAGTATAAACTTATCAGTAAGATAAGAAGAACAGTATGTTACTTTAAAATGCTATTACAAAGAGCATAGATCTTCTTCATTCATTGGTCATTCATTTAACACATATTATGGAGCATTTCCCATAGAGGAAATAGCAATCCACTCCAGTATTCTTGCCTGGAGAATTCCACGGACAGAGGAGCCTGGTGGGCTATAGTCCATGGGGTCACAAAGAGTTGGACATGACTGAGCGCACACATGCAGACAGATGGAGCATTTGCTATCACTCTCCAGCTCGAGTTTTCACATGCTCATTAATGTCTGACTCCACTCACTTGGAATAAAACACACACACACAGACTCATCCCCACTCCCCCATTCATACATGTACATTCACCACACTCATAGACACTTCCTACTGAGGTGTGCAATAACTGGAAAAAAGGGAGACTGTTTAGAGGCAGGTTTTGAAGATATACTTTGGGTTGAATGTTTAATCTTTGAAAAAGATAGATAACTTTTTATGGTATTATTTCATTTGATATGCCACTCTATTTTATTCTGAGTTTTACAGAAATGTCAGTAGCAAATACTGAGAACAGAAGAGAGACATTATAGGAAATGTTTTTCTGATCATCAGTATAGCTAATATTCAGTTCCTGAAAACTCTTTTCTTTGCTTCCCCCAAGAAGGTTTTTCCTAATCTTTGCCTGTGTCTTTTTTTTTTTTTTTAATTACATGACTGTAGCAAAGAACTTTGTCTCCTAGCACCTGAAAGAGGGTAGCTCTGGACTGATCCATCCTTGTCAATGAACTCCCCAAATGCAGATCATGTCCTTCCTTCTTGTGGGTTTGTTAGGAATAGAAGTCAAATGCTATTACTACTGCTACTAGGACTAGTACTACTAGTGTGCCTGATGAACAAAATGAACCTAGAAAGGATATCAGGGTCACTTCTAAGAGTATGTTGAATTATTTAGGGACAAACTTAGTTTTTCATTCATGATTTTGCTTTGAGTTTTAGGTTAAAAACTCAAGTCCTAAATTCTTCTTTCAACCCCTTGGGTATGTGCTAGAGGTGGTGTGATTAGAATTGTGAAAGATGTTTCATTTCGCTAAGGCTTACTCAGAAGTAAGGCGATCTTAACAAGAAGAACTGACTCAATAGAAAAAGGAGAGTGGTTTGCGGATGTCACCAGCATAAATTGCTGGATTTCAACGTTATATCTCCACAAGTCTCTCCAAACTAGTATGTTTCAGGAGGGTAGATGACATACCAAGATTTATAAGCCATTCATCTCTCAGCCAATTGTTTGATCAGAGGAAAACACAGTTAGATTGGTATAGCAGTTGGAAGACTATGTGGATAGGTGACATGTATGAAACTGTCTTGGTTATAAGCAAAGAGCCAACTCTGACCAGCTTTAGCAGATGCAAGGTGATAGGGAAAGCTGTTATAGAATGGAAGGGAGTACGGTAAGCAAAAGGTAGAAAAAGTAGAAGGTAGGGTGGGTGGTTGTGGGTTTCCCATGGGACAGGAGTTTGTAGTCATTCTTCATAGGGTGTTGGCATCAGTTTGTGATTCACTTCCAAGTTCCTGTACATCTCAGTTTAGAATTTCAGATACTGAAAGAGAGGGCACCGAATGATCCAGTTTGGGCCAGAACCTCCTTCTGTAAGAATCAGCTATTTGTAGGAGCTCAGGGTCATATAAAATACATCCTTTTGTATCCCACACCTCTGTTTGTGGCTATTCCCAAATAGGAGAGAATTTTGTGGCGAGGCTTATCCCTTGAAGTATCTACCACAGAGGAACAAGAGAATATGGACAGGTTGGTGATGGTGAGATTCCTGGTTAGAGGGGAGATGGGTCAAGGGCACAAACATAGTTCACCGACCTTCCATTTGAGATTCAGGTGAATGGATCCTGAATCAGGCAGCATGAGGTCTTTAGCAGCTCTCTGTGGCTAGCGGCCCCTGATCAGTTACTGACACTGGATAGCAGCTCAGCGTGCTCTCTCTCATGCAAAGCCTTCGCCAGTCATTCCATGATGGGTTCAGTTCTTTTCCCATGAGCTCGTAACACGTGGTGTTCATGTCCACCATTTTACTTATCATGCCACATGACAATTATTTCACTTGGATGTTGTCTCCACTAGACTGTGAACTCCTAGAGGGCCAGGGCTCTGGTCTTTGTCTTTACCTCCAGAACTGCAGTGGTCAAAGGATCTTACTACATGTTGGTTGACTAAAATGTGTCAGATGTGTGTATCTGTCATCTGTTATATTAGATCCTTTACCATGGTTTTACCATGGGAACCACATCTGTTGAAAATAAAAGAACTCATGACTGAACTGATGAGGGTCTTGGTCAGCTCTGAGTATAAGCTTATGAAGTACATCAGCGCATATTGCAAACAGAAGTTGATTTCAAAAACACAGTCCTAGAAGTGTTTTGCGAATGATTTCCCTAGAAACCTGGGGAATGAGTATATGTATTTTTAATAGTATTTCTGCCATGGTTAATATTAATATGACTTACACTTTGGGGACATTTTGTTCTTGAGAAGTAGCTTGAAACAGTACTACTTAAATATGACATTCATGACACAGGTCAGGAGTGAGCCAAACACAGCTGAAGTACTGAAGTTTGCAAATAACTTACAGTTTCAAAATATATTTAGAATGAACAAGGTTATTTCTGGGATAACATCACTCTCACTCTCTCCCAGGCTGACACACTTTTTAGGAGAAGTGAAGTGCAGTATATCGAGTGTCAGAAGTTATGTTTGGGAATATGGTTTGCATGTGAGGCTCACATGTTGGGAACCACTGCCCGGGGTCCTGGGTCAGTGATTGTCATTTGATGGATCTTATAAATTGTCCCCTCAATCTATACACTTCTTATTTTTCCAGGCCTTAAGAACAGAGGCTAGATAACTATAACCCAGTGGTCTAAGTAGAAAAGATTTGTTGGAAAGAATGAGGCTAAAGAGGCTATATTGTTGTTGTTTAAGTCGCACCTGACTCTTTTGCGACCCCGTGGACTGTAGCCCCTCTAGGTTCCTCTATCCATGGGATTTTCTAGGCAGGAATACTGCAGTGGGTTGCCGTTACCTTCTCCAGGGGATCTGCCTGAGCCAGGGATGGAATCTGTCTCTGCATTGCAGGCAGATTCTTTATCACTAAGCCACCTGGCATGTCCCCAAAGAACTATGGTTGCTACTTTCTCCACTGACTCCTTTGAGAATCTGGGGGATTTCACAGTGGTGTAAATACGGCTCTATCTTTTCTTGTTTTGCCACAGAGCAACAGTGGCACAAATTTATGCCTCCATGTGAATACAATAATACTAACGTCTGGAAGTATGAATTATATAATTTTTAGTAAGATAATCACATGTGTATTGAGTAGACACAATCCAAGATTTACTTACTTGGAAAAGATGTCACAGTTGCCTTACTTGGTCTGAGAACATCTATCCCTCCTTCCCTAATTTTGGTCCTGTAATCTTCCTTGAATCCAAGTCTCTGAAGTCTGTATTTTTCTCTCAAGCTTACCACTTGGTGAATGAGTGAGAACTATCCTCCTGGTCCTTATTTTTATCTTTTCACTTTTCTTCTCCCTCTATTTTCTGTCCTTCTGACAATCGTATTCTCCATTGTAGTCTAGAAATTTGACCCTTTTTTGTCCTTTAAAATCAGTCATTTGCTTCTTGTCGCCTAACCCTCTCAGCCACCTTGGGTGATAGTATTCATGTGGCCTGCCTTTCGGTAACTTAATCTATGAAGGGCAGAGAAAGGATCCCCACTAAGTTCTGCAGGCGTCCAAACCCCTGCCCTTTCTCATTTTGTCTCTTCTCAGAGGTGTCTACTCTTTTTTCAAACATAATAATAAAGCACTGGGAGTGTTCCTGTGGGAAGAGATTTTTAAAGGAAACAGTTATTTTGCCATAGTCTTCAGTCAGGGGAAGAATAAAAAGGAAATATTCTACAGCACAGGTTGATAAACTTTTTCTCCAAAGGCCCAGATAGTAGATATTTAGGCTTTGCAGCTTGGTTCCTGCTGAAACTATTCAATTGTGTGATTGAAGCATGGAAGTGGCTGTGTATGCTAAGTCGCTTCAGTCAGGTCCGACTCTTTGTGACCCTTTACACCAGAGGCCGCCCAGCTCCTTGGTCCATAGGATTCTCTAGTCAAGAGTACTGGAGTGGGTTGCCATGCTCTCCTCCAGAAGATCCTCCTGACCCAGGGATCAAGCCTGCGTCTCTTACATNATTAGAAAATTTCCAAAAAAAAAAGAGACGTTTAGAGTGCAACACATTCCCTATAAAACATGGGATGCCCAAGAGAGAAGTCTGCTGCTGCTGCTGCTAAGTCGCTTCAGTCGTGTCCGACTCTGTGCGACCCCCTAGACGGCAGCCCACCAGGCTCCCCCGTCCCTGGGATTCTCCAGGCAAGAACACTGGAGTGGGCTGCCATGTCCTTCTCCAATGCATGAAAGTGAAAAGTGAAAGTGAAGTTGCTCAGTCATGTCAGACTCTTAGCGACCTCATGGACTGCAACCTACCAGGCTCCTCCGTCCATGGGAGTTTCCAGGCAAGAGTACTGGAGTGGGATGCCATTGCCTTCTCCAAGAGAGAAGTCTAGAGGAATCTTATCTGCATAAAAATTAGTGGAGCTCTGAGACAAAAACTTGGACTGGCTTTTTAAGGATCCTGGTATTGAAGGACCCAGAACAGTGAGGTTTAAACTTTATGCACAGTATATAAGTTTTGCCAGAAGTTCAGTTCAGTTCAGTTCAGTCGCTCAGTCATGTCCGACTCTTTGCAAACCCATGAATCACAGCACGCCAGGCTTCCCTGTCCATCACCAACTCCCGGAGTTCACTCAGACTCACATCCTTTGAGTCCGTGATGCCATCCAGCCATCTCATCCTCGGTCGTCCCCTTCTCCTCCTGCCCCCAATCCCTCCCAGCATCAAGGTCTTTTCCAGTGAGTCAACTCTTTGCATGAAGTGGCCAAAGTACTGGAGCTTCAGTTTTAGCATCATTCCTTCCAAAGAAATCCCAGGGTTGATCTCCTTCAGAATGGACTGGTTGGATCTCCTTGCAGTCCAAGGGACTCTCAAGAGTCTTCTCCAACACCACAGTTCAAAAGCATCAATTCTTCGGTGCTCAGCCTTCTTCATAGTCCAACTCTCACA
>SJXQ01009982.1:230176-291656 GCA_006408695.1 Aepyceros melampus
AAAAATAAAGTCTGACACTGTTTCTACTGTTTCCCCATCTATTTCCCATGAAGTGATGGGGCCAGATGCCATGATCTTCGTTTTCTGAATGTTGAGCTTTAAGCCAACTTTTTCACTCTCCTCTTTCACTTTCAACAAGAGGCTTTTTAGCTCCTCTTCACTTTCTGCTATAAGGGTGGTGTCATCTGCATATCTGAGGTTATTGATATTTTTCCCGGCAATCTTGATTCCAGCTTGGGCTTCTTCCAGTCCAGCATTTCTCATGATGTACTCTGCATAGAAGTTAAATAAGCAGGGTGACAATATACAGCCTTGACGCACTCCTTTTCCTATTTGGAACCAGTCTGTTGTTCCATGTCCAGTTCTAACTGTTGCTTCCTGACCTGCATAAGGTGCTAGGCCAGACTTAAGGTTTCTAGATTCTACATTTAGAATTTGGGACATATTTATACTACGAAATTATTTGTTGTTGATCTGAAATTCAAATTTAGCTGGGGATCCTGTATTTCATCTGGAAATCTTAGCTGTCTTTGGTCTTCAGGCCATAGCTTGTAGACCCCTATTCTAAAATTATTCAGTTCCTGCAGAATATTTCCCTGATTGCGTTTGGTAGAGAGAGGAAGGGGTGTAAGCCCACAGATACTTTGTCCATTTAGTTTTAAATAGTAGCATGATCATCAGCTCTAATGGGGTTCTCAGATGTGGAAAAATATTGAGATATTCAGAAACCAGTGTTTCCAGAAAAAGAATCGTAACACTGGAGCTCAGATTTTGCTTCAAAGATTAATAAAACTGAGTGAAAATGACTTAGGTATTCAACAGTATGAAAAAGAAAGAGTATGTTTGTTTCAAGGGGGAATGAGCAATTCTATATTGGGCTTTCTATTAGCTAGGATAGTAACCAATTGCTAAAATACTGATTGGAAATGGTTTTCCAATCATTTAATATTCACGCATTCAGTGAGTATTTATTGAGTGCCTACTACTTGCTAAGAATATTCTAAGAACTGGCTGTATAGTAATAAACTGGATATAAGCTTTTGCTTTGAGGACATTTCTATTTTAGTAGAGGAAAACAAAGAAACAAACAAAATATTTATGCTGTTAGTTGAAAAGGGCAATGAAGGAAAATGAAACAAAGGCGGATATGTATTGTGGGAGAGGAGAGGGATTGTGCTTTCAATAGGGGAAGGGGAACCCCTGAGAAAGTTACCATGGAGCCAAGACCTGAAGGAAATAAGGGGTGACCCATGTGGCTAGCTGAGTGAAAAGCATCCCAGGAAATGGATGGACCAGTGCCAAGGTCCTGACATTTGAGCATCAGTAAAGAGGTTAGAGAGACTCAAGTAGAGTGAATAATGGGGAGAATATAGGATATGAGTTAGGTAACAGGGTGGAGGAGGTGGAAGGTATGATGTGGAAATTATGTTGGACCTTGAAGAACTGTCTTTTGGTTTACTGAAATGAGGTACAAGTTTAGGGTTTTTCGTGCAGGAGGATATGCTTTGCTCAATCACCTGTGTTTTTACTTAATCACTCTGAGTACTGTGTATCTGACAGGGAGCAAGGGCAGAAACAGGAGACCGGCTAGGAGACTGTTGAGTCATCCAGGTGTAGAGTCCAGGTAGAGGTACCCTGGCTCAAGGCAGCTGGAGTGGAGACAGCGTGAAGTCAGATTCTGGGCTACATGGAAGGTAGAATTGACAGGACTGGCTGATGGATTTGATATCAGGGTGAAATAAAGAGGAGTCAATGATAGCTCCCAGATTTCTGAGCAGGAGCAACTAGGAGGATAAGGCTTCTGTTTTCTGAGATGGAGAAGATGACTGTGGGAGGAAAAGGTTCAGGAGAGAAGATCAGATGTTTGGTTTAAGACAAGTGTGAAATGTGTGTTAGGCCTTTAAATGGAGTTGTCAAATAAGCAGCTGGATATATGAGTCTGGAGTTCAGAGGAGCTGGCTGGGCCCTGGATATAAATTTGGGAATAATCATTAGTGTATAGACGATGTTTAAAGCCAAGTAACTAGATGAGATCATTAAGGCAGTAAGTATAGCTAGAGAAATGATGAAGTTCAAAGAGCCATGCTTCTATGAGTTAGTAGAAATTGTTTGATAGCTTCTGTAGTAATAATAGCCACAAACATAATTAATATTCAGAGTAGTAAAATTTTATGAAAACATTAACCACGTTACAATAGTAAAGATCTTTCACTTAGACTACTGAATAGTCAGGTGATGCAACTTTTTTGCAGCCAAAATGAAAATGTTTAAAAACTGTTTAGAGTTTTCTATTAAAATGTCTAAACCATAAATATAAGATTTGGCCAAATTCATTGTCTGATATTTTTGTAAAGCCTAGAAGAACGTATATCTTTTTGTTTGGAAACTACTGTTAGGTGAGAAAGTTTAAAAGAAATGCAAACTTTCGGATCAGTTGATACTTTTCTATTTATGTTTTAAAAATGCCTTTTCTTGCAAAATTAAAAAATATATTTATATGTACTTAATTACATATATATGTATGTGTGTATTCATCTATTGTATCTATCTTCCTATCTTCATATTAATCAATTGACAATGGATAGATTCTTCAAGTGTCTCTGTAGGGATTCTGGGAGCATTTACTCCTAGGCCTAGAGTCCTTAAGGCAAAAAGAAAACAAACCAAAAAAAGAAACACCTACTTTATTATAAGATTTCTTTCTTCTCTGGTCACCAGACTGTAGAGTTACAGCTTATGTGCCTTAGATATAAAACTAGCTAAGGAATTCATCAAACAGGAGTTTGAATTTAGACTCCAATATTATTTTCAAATGTGAAAATATCCCTGGCATTTATTCTGTGATTTAAAGGGCTTGGTGGGTTATTTTTATGGGCTTCCCAGGTGGTGCTAGTGGTAAAGAACCCACCTGCAAATGCAGGAGATACAAGAGATGTGGGTTTGGTCCCTGGCTCAGGAATATCCCCCTGGAGGAGGGCATGAGTGATTTTTAGCTTTGGAGCCTCAGGCCCTGAATGTCTGGCCATTCTTGATGAGTAGACAGCCTGAGTCCTAAATGCACGGTCACTCCCAATGTGATAAAACTGCCTGATTCTGGTTTGCACGGTCACTCCAAGGAGTATTTGTATAAATTGGTCAGCCCAATAAGAAGAAATCACGACACACATCTGTGCAGGTTGCTCCACTGTTTCTTCTGGGACCAGCTGAAAGAAACGCTGTCCATCTTCAGGAGAGGGAAGAAATGACTTGGCTTTTCTGAGGTCCCATAGCTATTAGGGTGTCCCTTCTTATCCTACTATACTGACAAAGATTGTGAACCCTGCCTGTCAAGACCTGAAGGAAATAAGGGGTGACCCATGTGGCTAGCTGAGTGAAAAGCATCCAGGAGATGGATGGACCAGTGCCAAGGTCCTGACGTTTGAGCATCAGTAAAGAGGTTAGAGAGACTCAAGTAGAGTGAATAATGGGGAGAATATAGGATATGAGTTAGGTAACAGGGTGGAGGAGGTGGAAGGTATGATGTAGAAATTATGTTGGACCTTGAAGAACTGTCCTTTGGTTTACTGAAATGAGGTACAAGTTTAGGGTTTTTCGTGCGGGAGGATATGCTTTGCTCAATCACCTGTGTTTTTACTTAATCACTCTGAGTACTGTGTATCTGACAGGGAGCAAGGGCAGAAACAGGAGACCGGCTAGGAGACTGTTGAGTCATCCAGGTGTAGAGTCCAGGTAGAGGTACCCTGGCTCAAGGCAGCTGGAGTGGAGACAGCGTGAAGTCAGATTCTGGGCTACGTGGAAGGTAGAATTGACAGGACTGGCTGATGGATTTGATATCAGGGTGAAATAAAGAGGAGTCAATGATAACTCCCAGATTTCTGAGCAGGAGCAACTAGGAAGATAAGGCTTCTGTTTTCTGAGAAGGGGAAGATGACTGTGGGATGAAAAGGTTCAGGAGAGAAGATCAGATGTTTGATTTAAGACAAGATAAGTGTGAAATGTGTGTTAGGCCTTTAAATGGAGTTGTCAAATAAGCAGCTGGATATATGAGTCTGGAGTTCAGAGGAGCTGGCTGGGCCCTGGATATAAATTTGGGAATCATTAGTGTATAGACGATGTTTAAAGCCAAGTAACTAACTAGATGAGATCAAGGCAGTAAGTGTAGCTAAAGAAATGATGAAGTTCAAAGAGCCATGTCTTCTATGAGTTAGTAGAAATTGTTTGATAGCTTCTGTAGTAATCATAGCCACAAACATAATTAATATTCAGAATAGTAAAATTATATGAAAACATTAACCACATTACAATAGTAAAGATCTTTCACTTAGACTACTGAATAGTCAGGTGATGCAACTTTTTTGCACCCAAAATGAAAATGTTTAAAAACTGTTTAGAGTTTTCTATTACATGTCTAAACCATAGGTATAAGATTTGGCCAAATTCATTGTCTGATTTTTTTGTAAAGCCTAGAAGAACATATATCTTTTTGTTTGGAAACTACTGTTAGGTGAGAAAGTTTAAAAGAAATGCAAACTTTCGGATCAGTTGATACTTTTCTATTTATGTTTTAAAAATGCCTTTTCTTGCTAAATTAAAAAATATATTTATATGTACTTAATTAAATATATATGTATGTGTGTATTCATCTATTGTATCTATCTATCTTCCTATCTTCATATTAATCAATTGACAATGGATAGATTCTTCAAGTGTCTCTGTAGGGATTCTGGGGGCATCTACTCCTAGGCCCAGAGTCCTTAAGACAAAAAGAAAACAAACCAAAAAAAGAAACACCTACTTTATTATAAGATTTCTTTCTTCTCTGGTCACCAGACTGTAGAGTTACAGCTTATGTGCCTTAGATATAAAACTAGCTAAGGAATTCATCAAACAGGAGTTTGAATTTAGACTCCAATATTATTTTCAAATGTGAAAATATCCCTGGCATTTATTCTGTGATTTAAAGGGCTTGGTGGGTTATTTTTATGGGCTTCCCAGGTGGTGCTAGTGGTAAAGAACCCACCTGCAAATGCAGGAGATACAAGAGATGTGGGTTTGGTCCCTGGCTCAGGAATATCCCCCTGGAGGAGGGCATGAGTGATTTTTAGCTTTGGAGCCTCAGGCCCTGAATGTCTGGCCATTCTTGATGAGTAGACAGCCTGAGTCCTAAATGCACGGTCACTCCCAATGTGATAAAACTGCCTGATTCTGGTTTGCACGGTCACTCCAAGGAGTATTTGTATAAATTGGTCAGCCCAATAAGAAGAAATCACGACACACATCTGTGCAGGTTGCTCCACTGTTTCTTCTGGGACCAGCTGAAAGAAACGCTGTCCATCTTCAGGAGAGGGAAGAAATGACTTGGCTTTTCTGAGGTCCCATAGCTATTAGGGTGTCCCTTCTTATCCTACTATACTGACAAAGATTGTGACCCTGCCTGGATAGTGAGCATCCATAATTGTCAGAGTGTCTCTTTGGCTAGGGAGGGTTCTCTTTCACACTGGGGATCAGAAGAATCAGATATTTTACATATCATGCTCTACCATTCTGTATGAAGGCTACGCTCCTTATCCAGTTCTCTAAGCCCCATTTTTTTCCCCCCAGAGGAAGTAGTACCTGCTGCACTTCCTCTCCTAATATTTGAGAATTAGTCCCTCAATTGACTGGTATATAAATCCTTCCTAACTAACCAGTGGGTATGATGTAGATCTTGTGATTTGTCACTTCACTTATTTATTATATTATGTTTATTACTGCATAAAAAGTCACCCCCAAACCTAGTGGCTTAAAACAATAAATATTTTTAAAACCCAGTTTCCATGTGTCAGAAATTTGGAAGCTGCTTAAATGGATGGATCTGGATCAGGGTCTCTCAGGGGGTTACATTCAGAATTTAGCGGGAATGACAGCTCTCTGAAGGCCTGTCTGGGCTGGATTAGTGAGGGGAGATGCAACCCACTCCAGTACTCTTGCCTGAAAATCCCATGGACGGAGGAGCCTGGAAGGCTGCAGTCCATGGGGTCACTAAGAGTCGGGCATGATTGAGCGACTTCACTTTCACTTTTCACTTTCATGCATTGGAGAAGGAAATGGCAACCCACTCCAGTGGGCTGCTGTCTATGGGGTCGCGCAGGGTTGGACACGATTGAAGTGACTTAGCAGCAGCAGGAGTGAAGTGGGATGAGGAGATCTAGTGCTACATGGAAGAATTGATTTTTGATAGGTGCATTGGACAATTCAACAATGGTAGCAGGCAGGAAGGCAAAGATGTTTCCTGATGCAGGCATGTGGGTAGAAGTGTTGAAGGAAGTACATAGAAATTGTTTGTTATTGCTTCTATTTTTTTTTTTTTCCGGTATAACAGGAAGCAAGGTTATAAGCTTAAGGTAACAGTGGGAGAAGAGGACTGAGTATTTGAAAAGAGAGACTATAATGGCAGCCTATATATTTGGTGGTGAAAAAGTTCATTCAGGATTTCACACATGTGTACAGAAAGTCCGAATGAACTTTTTTGACTAACTCAATAATTTGAAGAATGTATGGGCTACAGACATACAGTATAAATGGTGGGAACACTTGAGGTTTATGATCAAGTTTTAAAGAAAGACGAGCCACCCTGATTTGTAGTTTTAGCTGCATGGAGGAAGGCACGGAGTAAGCAGAAATTTGGATTTAAATGGGACTTCCCTGGTGGCTCAGAGGTTAAAGCGTCTGCCTCCAATGCGGGAGACCTGGGTTCGATCTCTGGGTCAGGAAGATCCCCTGGAGAAGGAAATGGCAACCCACTCCAGTATTCTTGCTTGGAGAATCTCATGGACTGAGGAGCCTGGTGGGCTGCAGTCCATGGGGCCACAAAGAGTCGGACACGACTGAGTGACTTTACTTACTTACTTACTAGTATTACAAAGCAAGAGCAACAAAAGGTGAGATAAAGTAGAGAGGTAAGGGAGTCAACAATCATTCAGAATGGAATTTAAATAGGGTTAGGAGAGAAATGAGGACATCAAAGATATGAGGAACACTTAAAAGATGATGGGATCAATGCCCTAGCAGTACTAGTGATATGGGAGAACTGTGAGGGCAGAATAGAGAGACAATGAGATGAAATGAGAAGAGGTGATGGCAGAAAGTGGGATGCATGTAATTAACACTAAAGAGAAGATGTGGTTGTTAATAGCAACAGGGTCTAGGGCAATGGCCACGGGAGTGAGTGGCTAGCTTGGGTAGGGGAAATGAAGGGGATCCTTGGCATTTTGGTGACAAGAACAATGAGAAATCATGGGCGACATAATCCGATGACAGAGGTTCAAAATGGGTGGTTTTTGGAAATAAGAAAGGATTGAAAATTTGTCTAAAAGTAGCAATAATGAGCAAGGAGGACATATTCTCTATTTCTATGAGAGACAAAATAAACTTCACTAAGAAGACTGCAGGGAAAGCAGTTTCCTTGGTGGAGACACAGGTTTTCCTTAAACAAGATGGGGAAGAGAGTTTTCAGTTAATAGAGAATGAACACTGGAGATTCTGTTGACAGTTGATGAAGGTTTGGAGGACAAAGGAGAAAGATTTCAGAACTTGGGAAGGGATGGGCAAAGGGGATAGGACAGGTTCAGAGGCTAAGCAGCATTCAACTGTGGGAATTGGAAGGCAGCCTGGGAGTCTAGGGGTGTCCTGACATGGAGTAGGATAAGGGACATGATTAGGTCAGTCCCAGTGTGTCTAAGACAGATGATGGTATTGTGGCTGTGAGTGGTGTAGGGGAAAAAAGAAGGGGTGGGGTCTCTCAGGTTCTCACTGACAGGAACCAATGAGGTCGAATTGCAATCAGGGCTCCGGAGTTCCAAAGTAAAGGTCCTTCCCACTATATCTTTTCCCTTTTGGACTAAAGTCTTGTCTGAGAACTTGTTAGGAACATGAATTCTCAGGCCTCAGTCAGAGCTACTGAATTTGAATATCCATTTTTACCTGATCTCCAGGTTTTTGTGTATAGGTTAGAGTCTGAGCAGTTCTGCTCTTCACTATATAGTTCTCAATTTCTTAAAAATTAGTTTTTCTCTGTCTGCTCAATGAGATCCCATGGAACAAAAAAAAGTTGAATAGAACTTTTTGTGATGAAGACTTTCTGAACCTTTCAAGAACTCACAAAAATTTGAAAATAAAGATGTGCAAAGGTTGGAGACGAATATGAGATAAAAAATGATTGTCCTATTTAGTTAGTTAATTGGCAGATGCCTAAATCCAGCAAAGTATGTTATTTTCTGAAGATTTAGGGCTTTGTGAGGAGGAAACCCTTGATGCTTTTGAGGTTAAATTCTTTCTAGTTGCATTCTGCTGTTGCCACCAGTGTGATATATAAGTGAACTAGAACTATTAGGAAAAGGAAAGAGGAGGGGTAAAATGAGTGTTTATTTTCATCAGCTGTTTTATTAACCTAAACTCTGGTGCTTGTACCAAAGAAAGGAATTACTTGTATTTATTCTTATGGCTAACTTGCTACAATAAATTATAAAAGAAAAAAAATAACCATGTGGGATAATTGACTGAAAAACAAATGTCAGTAAAAGTAAACAGAATGGATTCCACTAAACCTATTTGCAAAAATGTCAAAGGAGTTGAGTTGTTTTCCCTCACAATATTTGTGCTGGTATAAAGGGACTGCAGTTTAATTAAATGTCTCCATAGAGACTGGGTATTCCACTAGATGTCACTTTGAGATTTTGCTCAATGAAGGACTGCATTCCAATGAAGTGATGCAACATTTGTCCTCAGCAGCAAAGCGATGACAATTGACACCTCTCTTCCCCAACCCTCCCATGGTTAGCAAGCAGCAGGAAATGAGAAATGCTTGCCACGGAGCCAGGACTGCAGAGGCGGAGTCTAGTCCTACTTTGGTCATTAAACAACTGTGTGACCTTAAGGTAGTCCCTTAAAATGTTGGACATACTAAGTATCAGAAATATTGCTTTACCCGTGGCATACGTTCAAACGGTCAATTCTAAAAGCTCTGGCTCCAAAGCCTCTGGTTCTGTGGTATCTTGTTATGTGTTACACAAATACATAGCCCGTGAAATTTATCAAATTGAATTTGGGAGAATTTTGAAAACTAATAACTATTAAGCTAGTCATCAGGTAACTGCATATTACTCTAGAATGGGATGGGCTTCCCTGCTGGTGCTAGTGGTATACAATCTGCAATGCAGGAGACACAGGTTCAATCCCCACTTCAGGACGATCCCCTGGAGAAGGGAATGGCAACCCACTCCAGTACTCTTGCCTGGAGAATCCCATGGACAGAGGAGCCTGGCAGGCTGCAGTCCATGGGGTCACAAAGAGTCGGACATGCCAGAAGTGACTTAGCAAGAACACATACTAGAATGGGAAATTCAAAAGAGCCATATGTTTTCTGTATTTTTAAGTCTTAAGTTTTCTTTACCTTCAATATTTAATTTATTAGGCTTATAATGCTTGTTATGTTGACCTTTCCTGACATTGGCCATATTTCCAAGCTATTCAAGAATAAAAAAAAAAAAAAGGATAATTGTCTTCTGTATGTTCTTCCTCTTCTGGGAGATCTTAGATTTTGGGGGAAAGCATAAGATATAATCACTTATTTTTTCTTCAGGCCTCAAACTCAGATAATTATAGAATTAGAGGAAACAACAGGTATCTGGCTATTTAGAATTATTATTTTTTTTTTAATTAAACACTGGTAATGCCCCAAAAAACCAAGTTAAGGTAATTTTAATTTGTTTTTTTCTTGTGATATAACTTTTATGCAGGAGAAAATTGGAATAGACTTGTTCGTGAAGATAGAATTGTAATCTACTCTTTGTCAAAATAATAAAGAATTCCAGGTCTTTTGCACTCAAGTGTGAACTTGCCTTTTGTACAGTGGGAAAATAAATTGGAGCCAGAAGAAATCTATGTTTAAGAAGAGCTTCAAGGGACTTCCCTGGTGGTCCAGTGGTTAAGTCTCTGTGCTTTCACTACAAGGGGCATGGATTTGATCCCTCATCAGGGAATTATGATTGCACAAGCTGTGCAGCATGGCAAAAATAAAGAACTTTTATGGTATGTCCATTCAGTTGCCCTATCACATGAACTAAACAGGTGGGTTTGGGATGTTCAGAAAACAAAACAAAATAATCACAAACGAAAGTATAAAGAAAAGAATATGTCTGAACATTAGATGCTTTCAGCCTTAATCTTGCCAGTGGGTCTTGTAGGTTTCCCTGGTGGCTCAGATGGTGAAGAATCTGCCTGCATTGTAGGAGATCCAGATTCGACCCCTGGGTTGGGAAAATTCCCTGGAGAAGGGTATGGCTACCCACTCAAGTATTCTTGCCTGGAGAATTCCATGGACAGAGGAGCCGGGTGGCTACAGTCTGTGGGGTTGCCTGGTTGGACATGACTGAGCGACTAACACTTTCACACTTTCAACCATGGGTCTTGTAAAATTGCAAGCTACATAGTATTTGTGCTGTAAACAATCATAATATTTGCACCTATGCTCCTTTGTTTACTAAATATATGACAACAAGGAACTCAATTAAAAACAGATTAATTACACAGGTACCAAAGGAATGTGTAACTGATTGAGTTTGGTAAATCCAGCTTTGCTAAACCCACCTAGGTGTTTTCCTTATGTGGTATAGCATTTTGACTTCTGCTGTGAGGTATAGAGGACCATAGATTTTAGGAAAAATGATAATTAATCATGTAACAAATGAACTATATTCCAGGTGTTCAAATATGCTGCATGTGGGTCGGTGAAATGGTAAATTATTTTGACCTCACAGCCAAAATATCTGCTATTCATTTGTCTGTTTGCTTGTTATTTTTCTTTCATTTCCTGCAGGAACCATTATTTAAGGCCACGATCAAATTTTTTTGAAATGCAGCTATTATTTTTGGGTAGAAGCTACTCTTAGAAGGGAAAATAACAAAAGATGTTTCCATTTCTGACTCTGATTGTAGTGATAATGATAGGCATTTTGGGGAGCTTGGTAAATTTATCTGGCATTAACTTGTTAACTAGACTAACTAGATTTGCTGTTATTCTTGTAATGAGAACTTTGTACATATTTTCTGTTTTTTTTTGTCTTTTAATTTCACCTACTGATAGTTTATAAATTTATGAACAAATTTTGACTTGAAGTGAAAATTCAGCAAAGTTGAAATCGGTCACTGTCATTGAGAAAGGATGGAAATCTTTTTTTTTTAATTGATTTTTATTTTTTAGTTTGTTTTGCTTTACAATACTGTATTCGTTTTGCTATACATTGACATGAATCAGCCACGAGTGTACATGAACTCCCAATCCCGACCCCCACCTCCCCCCTCCCGCCCCACACCTTCTCTCTGGATTATCCCCGTGCATCAGTCCCAAGCAAGGGATGGAAATCTTTATGAGAAACATAGTAACAAGAGTAAGAAAACTTTTCTTTGTAGACTTACAGGAAACATACTTTAGTGACTTATATGCTAAAAAATCTTATTAATAATTAAAAAAAAAAATTAAAATGTTCCATTTAGTCACTTTTAGAAGTCAGACCAGAAAAGGGGAGAATTTTGGGAGAGTTAGATGGTAGAAGGAAGATGGAAGGAATCTGGAGGGTCAGAGTGACATGGCCCTTTCCCACTGCTCTTTGATAATGCTATCTAAGAATCCCTTTTTTGCTAAGTAATATAGGTTCTTATTTTAAGTTTAAAGTACTTTGAAGGAAAAACAATTCCCAAAGGAATTCTGAAAGTTTCTCCTATCCATAATGAAATGGCTAAAGATTTAAAATTTTACTTTGAAAGAAAGTGATGGTCATTTTCCATACTTCCGTGGGGTCACAAAGAGTGACTGAGCACACACGATTGAGCACGCACACACACGTGCACACACACACACACACAAATGTATTGATTACTTTAGCATATATTTATTGGGCTGGTCACCAGACAAGGAACCAAAGATCCAGTAATGAAGTAGGCATATAGTCTGCCCTTAGGAAGCTTAAAGGAGTAGGTGATGCTGCAATAATCTGGGGATTTCTTGCTAAATGTTGAAATCTGTTTTAACCAATGTTTCTCATCTTGCATCTAATCATGGTATATGTGGAAAATAATAATGTTTGTAGTGCACAATGGGATAATCTTCAAGGATTTTATGATGGTAATAATAAAATGCAGAGGTGTCTGGGAGAAAATCAGCATTTAATTTGCATAAAAATTTAATATTTAATTTGCATAAAGATAAATAAAGTGATTTGAAAAATTTTAGTAAGACCTTTTAATTTTGATCTCTTCAAACTTTTGGTAATAATCACTAATGAGAAATTATTTGCATAAATGGTGGAGAATATTTTAAAAATGTATTTCTACCATTTATAAATTTATGCCAGTTGAGATGATTATCTAAGATTCTAAAAGCTTTTAATTTCTTTCAGTGACAGGTGTAGTGTTAAAATATCCTGTGATAATGTAAATAGATGTTGAATCTAATCAGACTTTTTTTTAATCTAGCATTTAAAATAATGAAGCAGTAATCAGTAGATATAGGTAGGTAGGTAGCTGTCATCCTGCAACTCACTTATCACTACTATAAGGGCATACAAGCAACATCAAAGAGAAGTAACGAGCAGAGGTAGAGGTTGGGGGCCACTGCCTGAAGTATGTTTGCCAGCCTCCCTCTCAGTTTACCAGCCAGACCTTTGCAGCTATTCTTTGGGCCATATGCTATGCTGCATGTTGTCATTTTGCTTTTTTGTTGCTAAATCATATCTGACTCTTGTACAACCCCATGGGCTGTAGCCTGCCAGGTTCTTCTGTCCATGGGATTTCCCAGGCAAGAAACTAGAGTGAGTTGCCATTTTCTTCTCCAGAGAATCTTCCTGACCCAGAGACTGAATCCACATTTCTTGCACTGGCAGGGGGATTCAAACTCCTTCAGTAGCTCCTTGGGCTCCAGCACCAGTGTGCTGGCTACTGAAGCAGGTGTTTAGATAATTGTCATGTACAATTAGCATGTCATGTCATGTAGCATGTCCTGGTACAACAGTGAATGACTGGATATTTGGCCCAGGAACTAGGACCACTCCAGACTCTTCTTAGACAATCTAAGAGCTAGTGGGAGAGACACAGTTATAGCACATCTGTAGCTCATCTCCAGCATATTGGATGGGTACTTGCAGGCAAATGCCCTCTTTATTGATATAGGAGGCAGTCTGAAAGGAACTGTTGTACCATGACTTAAAATTTGTGAAGCTACTTCTTTGATTTTGGAATTATATGAAAATTTATATGTTCACAAAATAAGAATGAAGATGTAGCAAGTTCTTTAAAAAATTTTAGATTCTCAGTGCATTAAGAACTCATGATTTTTGAAAAGAGACAGAATTGAATATCTTTGTACTATTTTTGAATTCAGTGCTTTTAATGTAAATTAAGCAAACTGTACAACAAAGACCTTCACACACACACACACAAAAGACCTTCATGACCCTGTTAATCACGATGGTGTGATCACTCATCTAGAGCCAGACATCCTGGAATGTGAAGTCAAGTGGGCCTTAGGAACCATCACTACAAACAAAGCTAGTGGAGGTGATGGAATTCCGTGGAGCTATTCCAAATCCTGAAAGATGATGCTGTGAAAGTGCTGCACTCAATGTCAGCAAATTTGGAAAACTCAGCGGTGGCCACAGGACTGGAAAAGGTCATCCCAACCGCAAAGAAAGGAAATGCTAAAGAATGCTCAAACTAATGCACAATTGCACTCATCTCACATGCTAGGAAAGAAAATGCTCAAAATTCTCCAAGCCAGGCTTCAGCAATATGTGAACTTTGAACTTGCAGATGTTCAAGCTGGTTTTAGAAAAGGCAGAGGAACCAGAGATCAAATTGCCAGCATCTGCTGGATCATCGAAAAAGCAAGAGAGTACCAGAAAAACATCTATTTCTGCTTTATTGACTATGCCAAAGGCTTTGACTATGTGGATCACAATAAACTGGGAAATTCTGAAAGAGATGGGAATACCAGACCACCTGACCTGGCTCTTGAGAAACCTGTATGCAGGTCAGGAAGCAATAGTTAGAACTGGACATGGAACAACAGACTGGTTCCAAATAGGAAAAGGAGTACATCAAGGCTGTATATTGTCACCCTGCTTATTTAACTTATATGCAGAGTACATCATGAGAAATGCTGGGCTGGTGGAAGCACTAGCTGGAATCAAGATTGCTGGGAGATATATCAATAGCCTCAGATATGCAGATGATACCACCCTTATGGCAGAAAGTGAAGAAGAACTAAAGAGCCTCTTGATGAAAGTGAGAGGAGAATGAAAAAGTTGGCTTAAAGCTCAATATTCAGAAAACTAAGATCATGGCATCTGGTCCCATCACTTCATGGCAAATAGATGGGGAAACAGTGGAACCAGTGGCTGACTTTATTTTTCTAGGCTCCAAAATCACTTCAGATGGTGTAGCCATGAAATTAAAAGAGGCTTACTCCTTGGAAGGGAAGTTATGACCAACCTAGACAGCTTATTAAAAAGCAGAGACATTACTTTGCCAACAAAGGTCCATCTAGTCAAGGCTATGGTTTTTAACAGTGATCATGTATGGATGTGAGAGTTGACTATAAAGAAAGCTGAGTGCTGAAGAATTGATGCTTTTGAACTGTGGTGTTGGAGAAGACTCTTGAGAGTCCCTTGCACTTAAAGGAGATCCAGCCAGTCCTTCCTGAAGTAGATCAGTCCTGGGTGTTCATTGGAAGGGCTGATGTTGAAGCTGAAACTCCTATACTTTGGCCACCTGATGCAAAGAGCTGACTCATTTGAAAAGACCCTGATGCTGGGAAAGATTGTGGGCAGGAGGAGAAGGGGACGACAGAGGATGAGATGGTTGGATGGTATCACCGACTCAATGAACATGAGTTTGGGTGGGCTCTGGGAGTTGGTGTTGGACAGGGAGGCCTGGTGTGCTGCAGCTCATGGGGTTGCAGAGTCAGACACAACTGAATGACTTAACTGAACTGAACTGAAGCAAACTGTTTTCCGGGCTAGATAAGTTCTCATTATTTAAGCAGCTGTGCAATCCCTGTCATTTTCCAAAGACAATTGCAAAGCATGTGTCATCTGATATCCACCCAAGGGAAACTGAAGAAGATATGAATGACTTTCCCTCAGGATATGGGTTAGATTATTGCATTCAAGAATCTTTTTGCAGAAGATTGTGTATTAGGCTTCTCCAGAGAAACAGAATCAATAGGAGATATATACCTCTATCTCTATTGTGTCTATGTCTAGAGAGATATTTATTTTAAGGTATCAACTTCTGTTATTGCGGAGACTCACAAAGTCAAATTCTACAGGACAGGGTAATAGGCTGGATGCTAGGGAACAGCTGATGTTGCAGTTCAGGTCTGAGTGTAGTCTGCTAATAGAATCACCTCTTCCTCCTAGATCAGTCTTTTTATTAAGGCTTTTAATGGTTTCGATGAAGCCCACCACATTATGGAGGATAATCTGCTTTACTGAAATTCTAGTGATTAAAATCATACTCATATAAAAAATACTTTCATAGAAACATCTAGACACATTTGACCAAATATCTGGGTACTTTAGCCTAGCCAAGTTAACTCATAAACTTAGCCATTAACTAGGCCATTTACTAACTTCTTCCTTCAGGTAGTTATAAGTTTGAGTGTCAGTGACACAGAGAAAGTCTAGGTTTAATCCAGACCTAAATAGTTTTCTCCTAAACATGAGCACCTAGATCTCACAGTTCCCAGAAGTAACAAGCAGGGATTTACTTTTCTCTCATCTCTTCCCTACAACGCTAGTGGTAGGTACTCCCCATACCTCAACCAGGAAGTCACTTCTGTAAAAATCTACAGGACTCTTAACAGGACATTTAATAATGAGTTGACAGCTTTTCTAGAGCAGAGACAGTTAAAATACAATGGAATTCCATCTTTTAACTTAGCGGCTGCAAAGAGACAATTTGACCTTGTGATCACAATGTAATAATGGCTTACGGGGACATTGTGCAATGATTTAACCTTGCTGGCTGAGCTCTGTAGTCTCTCAAAACTGGTGAACTTATGCATAAAGTTGAAATTTGGTCGTGCCTTCTTGAAAATGCAATCACTTATCTAGTTAGTTGAGAAACATCCCCTTTTTTCCCCTGTTAAATGAGTCAGAGTCGCCATTCGGGTATGCATTAAAACATTAGCTCTTAAAGGAGTAGGATGGCAGATGTCAACTATGCAGAATAAATGGAGGTAACATAAAATACTCACCGTGTACCAAGCTCAGTTCCAAGTGAATGAATTAGGTAAGTGAATCCTCATGGAACCCTAGGAGTGAATGCAACTATCTCCATTGTAAGATAAGAAATCTGAAGCAGAAAGAGGCTCTACATATCTCCTGGGGCCAAGTAACTAGTTAGTGACAAAGTCAGGACTCAGATCCAGGGAGCCTGGCTTTAGTGTTTGCTCCCGGCTACAACACCATCCTGGGTGGTGAATGATAAAAGTAAGTTGCAGAGCACTCAGGCCCATCCTGGGTCATGGAGCCACATTAACAGACTGAACAGTGGTTGGCACTTTATTTTTCCCTCAGAGCAGAATGGGGGGAGCAATCCCCAGTAGGAGTCTATTGATGATAATTGTACTGGAATGCACACTGACCAATTATAAGCAGAGACTTAGGTGATGATTGTAATATAAAAAAAGCACTTTTTTTGTATTTTCATATGACATGAAAAGACTGAAGTACAGAGAAGAGGTCAAAGAGACATGCGCAAGACAAGGAGACAAGGAAGACAGAATATACCAGAGATGCCACTTTTCATCACAGTTGCTAAAATGGTTCACCAGTTATCAGGAGGAAATAGTTGGAAATTTATATCTCAGTCTTACTGCATGTGAATTATAATTTTGGTATGTACATATAATTATACTCAAGTTATCTATTAACTAGATATAATTATAAATAGACCTCAATACTGTAGGTTTAGTGATTATTCAGTAATTCCCAATATTTTCTGCATGAAGCCTGAGTTAAAGGATTCTTCGAGTTATTATTCCTTGAGTTGCCCCTCTGGATGGGGAAGATGCTACCTTGAATATCATGGTCAAGATTCTGAAGGTGATTATGGTTGATCTGCCAAGCTTGCCCTTTTTTTATGATGATGCCTAAATGTGTTATCTGAAGTCCGTGTTCTTCACAGAAATTCATAACTGGCTTCCCCCAGACGAATGCAGTCAGTAGCCTCCCACATTGCCTCGCTCCTGGATGTTGTGTCTTAACTCTGTTTGGGTAGAAATATATATTCAGAGACTCTTGAACAAACCACTGATATCAGAAGTATGAGGAGGGAGGGCTGATTAGAATGAGGAGTAACAGCAAGAGCTGTTGAGCTGTTTGAATACTTTGGCAGAAAAGATTAAAAAAAGAATACTTATCTGCAAAGCTGATTATGTGGATAGTCTTCAGAATGATCTAGAGGCTTTGGAGTGATCAGGCCATCACGAGCTTGGCTGTGGTTATACGATGCTCACTCTTCTCTTTTCATTCCTGGCTGAGGTTCAACATTCAGCGAGGTGGCAGGGTACGGCTCTGCACTGCTGTCAGCATCTTTGTAGGCATCTGAGAGGGCACGGGGCTTGCACAGGACAGCGAAGCAGGCACAGTCCCTCTTTTCACACTAGGGTTCTGGGTGAAATGTTAGCAAGGCCAGCCTTGGGACTGCAGCAAGGGCCTGGCCCAGGGAGTGCCTTGACTTCCACCTAGTGGCAACTGCAAATGGGTCGGCCACTCTTTCCTGTGAGGGATGTTTCAGACTAACAGCCTCTCCAGATATGGAGCTGAGGGGCTTCTGAACTGTTTTCTTAGGGATAGGCTAATTCTGATTGCTTTTTTAAAAATGTAATCTTGTTGAGTATAACATCAGAGAGAACTTTTTGATTTTGTACATAAGTAGATTCAAAACTATGAGATAACGGTTAAATGTTTTCAACAGAGGGAAGATTAAAACAATCGTAAAGTTAATTTAAAGTAATCTTTAAAGTTAAAATTCTACATTTTTAAGTAATTACAAAAAATATGGCTAAATGCATCTCTCTGCTTTCAAAATTGCTATTTTATTTGATATAGAGCACCATAATACTAAACTCTAGATTAACTTGTTGCATTTTAACCCACTTGCATTCATGAATTTGTTACTTCACCTAGAAAACTAAAAAAATTAAAACACTGATTTATGGGAGCTCTTCCTTATTGATGCATCTTTTCCCTTAAAGATTCATATGTAAAATATACTCTCAGGCATAATTAATGACAGTTCAGAATATCCTTACATTTTAGAAATTGTTGCCAACATTTTAACTTAAAAAATCAGTCCTTTATTTCTTCTTTTGCTCATTACTTAGCAACAACTTTAATGTCCTCAAAGTTTGGCTTCTGTGATGTGATTTGATTCTCTGATTCTGAATATAATGTTCCAGTATAGCATTTAAAATACAATAAAGCTATTAATGTTTGATTAAACTTTGTACATATTACATTCCATTTAGTTGAGATCAAGAAAATATTTTTCTATGAAGTAAAAGGGTGATGTATTTATGGTTTTAAATGTGCTACTGCTGCTGCTAAGTCGCTTCAGTTGTGTCCGACTCTGTGCGACCCCACAGACGGCAGCCCACCAGGCTCCCCTGTCCCGGGATTCTCCAGGCAAGAACACTGGAGTGGGTTGCCATTTCCTTCTCCAATGCATGAAAGTGAAAAGTGAAAGTGAAGTCGCTCAGTCGTGTCCGACTCTTAGCGACCCCATGGACTGCAGTCCACCAGGTTCCTCCATCCATGGGATTTTCCAGGCAAGAGTACTGGAGTGGGGTGCCATTAAATGTGTTAGGGATATAATAATATAGAATTGTAAAAATTAAATTAAAATTCTTAGGACATGTGTCAATATGGTTCTTGAAGTATAGAGTAGGGCTTTAAAGTGATATTTTAAAGGCAGGGACACGTATCTGAGCATCACTTTGGGGTCAGACAGATGGGCCTTGGGCAAAGAATGTGGCATCTTAGCTACAAGTTTCTTATTTGAAAAATTCATGTAGTAAAATACATATAACTTTCATTTGGTGATAAACTTACCTCATGTTTGTAAAGCACCTTGTATAGTGCTATGTCAGCATTCAAAAAGTGTGATCGCCTTTATTATAATGATAATGATATGTGATAATTTACTTCTCAGATAACCAATAACTCTGAGTTCTACATTGAAGAAGAAAACATTGTTTGTAATTGACAGTGTAATAAACTTTTAATGTTTTTACAAATTTTTTAGAATTGTATTAAAATTAATATTTCTTATATCTACAAAAATATAACTAAATAAATACTCCTATGTAATTATATTTTTGTTGACAAAGAGAATGACTACTTTTCTAATTTATTTTATACTTTTCACTTTCTGCTTCTTTAGATTTTTGCTCATCAGAAATATGGTTTTTCTCAAGAGAAACATAGAATTATCTATGATATGCATGGGCTAAATTCCATTGTTTTATTCTTATCAGTTATAGATATTATCAATTAAATACTAGCACTTGAAATTAAGTAATTAAAAATATCACAATGGATTAAATTATGAGCCTATGTGGTATACAGGCTCCCCTGATAACTCAGTTGGTAAAGAATCTGCCTACAGTGCAGGAGACTCTGGTTTGATTCCTGAGCAGGAAGCTCCCCTGGAGAAGGGATAGGCTACCCACTCCAGTATTCTTGGGCTTCTCTTGTGGCTCAGCTGGTAAGGAATCTGCCTGGCTTGGGAAGATCCCCTGGAGAAGGGAAAGGCTACCCATTCCAGTATTATGGCCTGGAGGATTCAGTCCATGGGCTCACAAAGTGTCAGACACGACTGAGCAACTTTCACTTTCACGTGGTATACACAAATAATTTATTGTTTCATCATTAATTGAGGAAAAGTTATTTACGTACCCTAGTTTTAAAATTCAGTGGTTAAATTAAATTTGGGGCTTCCTTGGTGGCACAGACAATAAAGAATACACCTGCCAATGCAGGAGACCTGGGTTTGATCCCTCGGTTGAGAGGATCCCTTGAAGAAGGGAATGGCTACCCTCTCCAGTATTTATGCCTGGAGAATCCTACGGACAGAAGAGCCTGGCGGGCTCCAGTTCATAGCGTCACAAATATATTTAATGAACTACATTCAACTTCAGCTCTTCATTGAGAGATGATTCATTACGAATCATCATTTCCTCTGAGCCTTATTTTTTTCCTTCTTTTTATTGTCTAGTGCTTTTTACAGTCAGCTTTTTTGAAATGTCTGTAGTATTGAACCTGACCAAACAGACTTAGACTTGAACTTTGGCTCAAGCAGGGCTCATAACAGAAAAGGGTTCTGGCTGTTGATGAATGAGTTTCAGTCGACCAATGCAGAAATCATGGCAACTTGGGTCTACTTGCTCAGAAAATGTATTTCTACACTGTCAGACTATGTCAGAGATAGTAGTTGCTCATTCTCTGTTTTAGTCTTTACCTTCCTCATTTAGCAGCGGAGGCTGCATTTAGGTTGCAGAGTTGGTAGTTCAGCTGGCTCTGCCCCAGCAGAGAGTGAGCTCTTGAGCTGCTCCCTTCACGCCCTGCCTTCCTCCTTGTTCGTGACTGTAAAGTCTGCCCATGGAGTGCCTACACTGCTGGAAGTGGAGGCCCAGAAATCTGTTTATTTCACAAATAAAGAAGGTAATGAGATTCTTTCTGCAGTTTAACTTTGCATGCTCAGTTGCTTCAGGTGTGTCTGACTCTGCAACCCTATGGACTGTAGCCTGCGAGGCTCCTCTGTCCATGGGATTCTCCAGGCAAGAATACTGGAGTGGGTTGCCACTTCCTCCTCCAGGGGATCTTCCAGACTCAGGGATCTCACCTGTGTCTCTTATGTCTCCTGCATGGCAGGCCGATTCTTTACCATTGAGCCACTGGGAAGCCAGCTATTTAACTTTGAGTCCACAGGATACTAGCTTCTTCAGTGACTTTAAGATCAGGCAGTGAATTATCATCAACTACATCTTAAAGAGACTAGAGAGACAGAGATTGGTTTTAATGACAACATTAGAGGTGTGGTTGGATTAAATTATCTTTAGCTGTCTTTCCAAACCTGAGATTCTATGATTCCTTTTGACCTTGTGTCAGATTTGTCCTGGATTGCTGGGACCTTGAGCAGCTGTTGTCTTCACATTTTTAAAGTTTTACACACTTTCCCTGCATTGTAATAGTCACTCCATAAGTATCTGCTTGAGGAGAGTATGTAATATTTCATGCCCGATATGATTCTTATCTAATGGGTGTTTTACTTAAGCAATCTCTATATGGAAATATCTTCATGGAAGCCATTATAATATGTTCATAAAACTTCTTTTGAATTTGCATGGTCAAAGTTTATGGCAAGCCTGGATCTGCAGGCTTAACTGTATGAATATTTGTGATTGATTGTCTAAGTCACTCTACGTTGCTCTCTTTGGTATGAAGAGCGGTGCTGCTTTTCTTTAGTACCCCAGTTCTAGGGGTTGCTTGGCTTAACAAATAAATATGGTAATTTGCAGACATGTGAGATCTGAAAGCAGGTCTGTCTGGGTTCTGTCTCATTCCCTGAGATAAGAAGTCAAATGACTTGCATAGCGTTTAAAGATTAAAAAGTCAGGATTTAGAGCTGTATTGGATTCATTTTCTCCATGTAATTCCTTCCAGGTTCTTTTTAAATGTCTCTATCTCTGACTTTAGTAAGAGTAGGGAAAGGGGAAATGGAAAAAGAAATGAATATTATTTACCAGGGGGAAAAAGGAGTCTCTTGCTTAAGTCATCTCTGTTTGGTTTCAATCAATCATAAGCTTGTAAATGTTGTATTTAATAACTTAAATGCTAAGAAGGAATTTGAGAAGCTGAAAGATAAAAAAAAAGTGATAATATAGTTGCTTCTAAAATCAGAAAGTGAAATTTAAAGAGTTACTTTTCTTTTAGCCTTGTCTGTTTAGAATTAACCTCAGGGGGCTAATCTAATGTTCTCCCACTGGTCTTTATATGCATAGATGTATTTGAGCAGTAAACTGATCTATGAAGAAATATTCCGTGTGAAGGAAAACGGCAAAGTTTTGTGTCTTAATGAATTCACTCAATCTGATATTTCCCATGCTAACACAGAACAAATTCGAAGACAGCGAGCAATGAATGAGGCATCCTTATAACTGAGCTCAGCCTGTTGTGAGTGACCTGAAGATGGAGCCGTTTGCAAAGTTTTCATTTAGAGCGTGAAGCCAACACCTGGGTACACGTGCATTTTAACAGCCTTTAGAAGTGCACTTCTCCAAGATTTTGTTTCATAATCTACTTGAAATGTAAACTTGGGCACTGTGTTTTTAAGTGCCAAATAATTAAGGAAAAATTTCACAAAAGCTACGTTTTTTTTCTGTGTGGGTATGTGGTCATTTTGAAATGGTAGCCTAATTTATATCTTAAAAGAACCTCTGTAGCAGTTGTTATTTTGTGTTCCTCTAACTTTTCCATGGCCTTATATTCAGGCACAGTAACTATAGTTCATTATGTGATCTTTATGGTGGACATTTTCCACTAACTGTGCTTGGATATCTCCATTTTCATCATGGCTATTCGTGTTTACTTTTCCTGCTTATTTTTCTTAAAAATATGAGATACTACAGACAGGGAAAAAAACACAGATTTCAACTATATATACTAGCAATGTTTTAGAGCTGTTTTGTGGTCCAAAGAAACATTTACTCTGGCAACCTGCAATCGAGTTCTATTTTTTAAATGAATGTCCATGTCCTTTCTCTCTCATGTTTATTGAAAGGGATTTACTGTAACTAATTTTTTTTTAGTTGTTAAATCTTTTTGATGTTTTACATTTACCTATTTTTTGCACATTTATATATGTATGATTTAGAAACCTAGAGTCATTTTAGAAATGGAGATTTGTAACGATGTAAGATTTTAGGACGGATAGGGATACACTGACTTTTTAAAAATCTTGCCTGTTTAGGATTCAGTGTGAACTTTATGGGAAAAAAAAAAGTTGTTATGAACATTTTCTCTGTCTTCTTTGTGTTTCAGTCAAGGTGAACTCTGAGCATTGCTTGAGATAATTAATTATAATCACATCTGTTGAGGAAAGCAGTATTCTTTAATTCTAAAATTTTAGGTTACAAAGTTAGTCACTCTAAACTCCAGATGAGACACTTTCCAATGTGAGTACAGCATATCCTGTCATATCATTTCTTAATTCCTTGTTATGTAATGGTTTAATTAAGATGTTTAGTCAAGCTTCAGAGGTGATATGGTAAGAATTAATCTCGTAAAACTTTCTGAAGATGAACAAGCTCCTTGCTCCTTTTTAAAATGTTTAAATTATAAAGAGCACTATATAAATACTGGAAGACACCATTGTTACTTATGAAACTGAATTTCATCTTTAATTATGAAACTGAAATGCTAAAGCTTACTGTCTCAAAAGAGAAAAAAAAATACAAATCTCAGGGGGCATATTGTGATATAGTTGATAACCATCACTTTGATATATTTTGATATATGTTTTTAAATATATATATTCTATATATACAAATATATACACATACATATGTATACATATATTAGGATGACATTTGGTCAGAATATTGGAATGACTTTTCAAAAAGTTGAAGAACAGTCAAATATTGGATAACAGTTTAGTGAAAAAATATGCAAATATTACCCTATGAATGGTAGTATCTAATCTGTTTTTCCTTTTTTAAAATAATGTAAAACAAATGGTTGTAGGTTGTACAATGAGTATTTTTAAATGTGAAAATTTCTCAGTTTGATAAATATTTTTAAATGGCTATTTAAAAAAATTATAGTAATTATTGGTCCTTTGTTACTATAGAAACATCAGCAGATTTAATAGCTTTTCTTGGTATTGAGCTGACTCTTTAGGGAAAATCAACTCAGCACACTTTCTTGACAAAGTTGTAGATGTACCAGACACTGATGATCTTGGTTATACTAGTGCTTTACTTAATGCGTCAAACGGGTGTTAACATTTTAAGTCTAGACTGAATTCATTTGCTTTAATTTGAAGGGTGAAGGGCATTACCTCTCTGAAGTAAGGCCTCTTCCTGAAGCCTAGGAAACCTTCCCGAACTTTCAATCTCTCCCCATCCCTACTCATTCTTGGCCGGGCACCCCTCAATGGTTCCCTTAGGATCCTGTACTTAACTCTTCCATAAGTGTCAGTTTCAAAGTCTTTTTATTGGTAATTTGGCTTTTGACACTTAAAATGCAGATTTATTTTCTTCCATAGTACTTTATCTTTACATTTATTTGATACTCAGGATCTATTTAAAAATCATATCTGTTTTTAAAAGGCTTATTGTTAATTTGTCAACATGATATTGTCATGAAGTTATTTTTATGAGATTTTATGAGATTTAGGGAGATATAATGATTAGTATTGTGATAGTAGTTTATGAATGAATGGAAACAAATTGAAAAACTGTCCACTTGGTTTCAGTATTGTGGATTGTTTTTTCGGCATTGTGATGAAATCATCTGAAATCCGTTAAAATCGACTTGGAGCCCATGAAATTCAAAAGACAGATAAATCATTAAATCCTTTTATGGCATGATGGAGCAAAGACAATCTTTCATGGTGTCAGTGATTGAAATCTCAGCCCAGAAGTCTTCTCAGTCATTTGGTCTCTTCATTTACTCCTATCTATGTACAGGAGGCCCTTGGGATTTAGGTTTAATTATCACCAGTTTTAACAAGATCCTAAAATGCACAGAAAAATGCCCCAACCATTGCTAAATTGATTTTCTTTAACTTAGTCACTTATTTGCATGTTTAAGAGATTATCCGAGGAAGCTACAAAGGTGTTTTAAACCACTCTTTCATAATCTGCTATTCAAGAGCCCTATGAATATCTTGTTATTTCCTTCACCACCTTGCCACATCCTCTTCCAAATCATTTTTGTCTTGGGTTCTGTGGTCAATTATCCTGTTTGAAACTGATGAATAAAAACTATTCATAGATCTCTCAGTAGCCCAACTAATTAAGAGTCTCTTTGCATATTCCCAGTGATGAAAAATTAGACTGAGTAGAATAATATTTAGTTGAATAAATTATATATATATTAATATATATGTCTAGACAGCTGTGATGTCTTTGAACACTGTAATATTTTCTCTTATGATATTAAAAACAAAGTTATTATTTTATCTTGGTATGCTTTAAGATAAAGTGTGAGGAAGCATCATTAGGAAAACATGAGTTACAAGAATACAAAATGAAAAAGCTTGACTTAAGCATTGCTATGAAGAAAAAAGATTTTCAGCAAATAGTGGACTATAATTAGAATTTAAGTGAGTACTCTTGTTACTAAAATGAGCTGTACACAGTTTAACATGAAAACAAGGTTGGGTTTTTAAAGTAATCCAAATCAAGAGTTAATTCATAGTGGATTATGGCCAGCCTAGGGTTGGGGGGAGGGGGAGGCACAATTACTTAAACAAAACAAAAACAATGAGATTATATAACTAATTGGTTCTTTATTTTGAATGTCAGAGTGTGAGGAGGCAGCTTTGTAAAAGGAGCATGGTGATGGTGATGGTAACTTGAGGCATTTTGAGCATTTTGGATCTTGATGGGATGTTTTAGAAATCTAAATTCTGTAACTTAAGATGTTTTCTCCTGTGGCAATGTGTCATTAGCTCAGCAGCACTTTTCAATAAGAATTAGAGTCCTCTTCACAACTAATAAATAAAAGAAAACCTAAAATAAAATGCAAAATGGATTTTCTTAGATAATAACTGAGTGGGAAGGGAGAAGTAGGTGAATATTAGAGTACCTAAATATCTTCCTTAAAGAATACACATGTATGCTGTGCTCACCCACTTAGTCGTGTCTGACTCTTTGTGGCCCCATGGACTGTAGCCCTTCAGGCTCTTCTGGCCAAGGGATTTTCCAGGCAAGAATACTGGAGCAAGTTGCCATTTCCTTCTCCATGGGATCTTCCCGACCCAGGGATTGAACCATGTCTCTCATGTCTCCTGCATTGGCAGATGGATTCTTTACCACCATGCCATCTGGAAAGCCCATATATATATATACACAACACATACTCTTAAAATATATATATATTATAATATATCGGCACTCCAGCTATCAACAACTTAAAATGCATATTTTGTTTCTCAGTAGTATATTTTTACATTTATTTGATATTCCATTTAGAATCTTATCAAATCATACAATCCGTAGCCTTTTCATATTTTCTTTCACATTATAGAAGAGAAATTTCATATTCTTAAACAGGCATTTAAGATTTGTCCATATCTTTTAATGGCTTGATAGCTTATTTCTTTTTAGTGCTGAGCAACATTCTACTGTCTGGTTGTACCAGAGGTTTTTTTTTGTTTTGTTTTGTTTTTTGAATCCATTCACTTACTAAAACGTTGTCTTGGTTGCTTCCAAGTTTTGGCAATTATGAGTTATATACATATTCTACTATAAATACTCATGCAAAGGATATTTTTTGTGTCTGTAGATACAAGTTTTCAACTCCTTTGGGTAAATACCAAAGAATGTGATTAATGAATCATATTGTATGAGTATGGTTAGTTTTACAAGAAACTGCCAAACTGTTTTCCAAACTGGCTGTACCATTTTGTATTTCCACCAGTAATGAATTAGAGTTTCTGTTGTTCCACGTCCTTACCAACATTTGGTATTGTCATTGTTTCAGATCTTGACCATTCTAATAGGTTTGTAGTGGTATCTTGTTGTTTTAATCTGCACTTCTCTGGGAACCCCTTGGCAGTCTATGTTTAGGACTCTGTACTCCCATGGCAAGAGGGCACAGGTTCAATCCCTGGTCAGTAAACTAAGATCTCACAAACTGAGCAGTAAAAAAAAAAAAAAAAAAGAATTACATTTCCCTGATGACATAAGATGTGGAACATCTTTTTATCCAAATTCTTAACTTCTCCAGCAAAAGAAATAAATATCAAATAATTCAGAGAGAGTTAGTTTATACCAATTGATTATTCATTCACTAACTTCTTATAGAAATTAACAACTAGCTATATGTAATAAGCGTTCTAAAAACAGATATCTCTTTGAAGTGAGTCACAGAATATTTTTATTTTGGTTGGTATGTATTCTGAAATGATAATGGAAATAATAAAAAGTTCTTAGATATCTAAATATTATTTTTATATGCTGAAATCTATTTATATAAAGCTATTTATACAAAGCATTAGAATTTGGCATTGTATTTTGTACTTTACATATGTAGATACATAATAAACTAATATCAGTTTAGAAATTCTAGAGACTTCAGTATGTCTTTCAGGAGAGTTCTTTATCAACTCAGATAGAAAGCACAGCATCTCAAAGAAAGATAATCCATTCCATTCTTCCTCAGCTCTAATTATTAAAACTATTGTTATATTATTAATCCAGCTTGCCAGATCCCTGGCCAGGGATTGAACCTAAGCTCTCCACAATGAAAATGCCAAGTCCTAACCACTGGAATGGTGCAGAATTCTCACAAAAAATTATTTTTGTATTGAGTTACATTTTGTTTCACAGTATGTTATATGGTCTTGGTTACATGGAATCATCCAATTCCTCTTCCATAAGGTTGGAAGATAGTTAAAGAGTGATCATGCCCCACTTTGTCTTTCCCTGTGATTCCTTTAATAATGCATGAATGATTATTAATAATTTACAGGTTAATTTCAATACCATCTTTTCCTCTTCTCCTAATTGATTCCACTTTGTCAAAATTTCTTATAATACATGATCTGATGAGTACAGAACAAGGCAGGACTACTAGTCCCTTTCTGTACCAATAAAAATCAAAGATTACATCAGAATGTGACATTACCCCACCCTTCTGTGTCACAGTAAATCTTTTAATACAAGTTGTTTAAGATTTTTTTTTGGTTGGTTGTTCTAATCTTGGACTTTAAAAACTGATGTGTGAAATCTAAATAATGGGCTTTACATTCATTAATAAATGTTTATTGAGCACCTACTGAATGTTAGATTCTACATAATGTTCTGAGCATATAGTTCTGAATAAACTGTCCCTGCTCTCATAGAGCTTAGATTCTCAGAGGATAAGCATGAAAAAAGGCTATGTTCAAAGATTAGAAGTGGGGAACCCTCCATTTATTCTTTATTTTAAATGATTATTTAAAAATCATCAATCTAAAACATAGAGAGATATTTATTATTTTTATCCCTTGTTCATTTACTTGTGTGGTAATGAGAGTTTGAAGACTATAGAAAGACTAAGCTAGGGGGATGATGGCAAGACAAATCCTTTGTGGAAAAAAAGTAGTACTTGACTAAAAAATCTGGAAATATTTTTTTACCAGTCAAAAATTTTTGATTCTATTATATATGTTTACAAAGTCACTGAAAGGATTTACTGGGTATTTATTTGTCCATAGATTTTAAATATACAAAGAAAAAAAATGTATCCAAATAAATCTGAATAATATTAACTAGCCAGTTATATCAAATTGATCAACATCATAAGCCACTGGAATTTATGATAAGGTCCCAACTTTTACATAAAGTTTTAAAATTCCTTTGATTCTGAGTATAATTGGTAATACTTGATTTGTTTTGGAGATTAATATATTGAAAAAAGATGCAATTTTATGATTTCCCCCCCAAAAAGTACTAGCCCCGTTGCCCTTTGCAAATATTTTTTAAAGATAATGCACAGCCATGAATTATTCTCTGTGTGATTGAAATATAGAAGAACGTATAGTTATAGTGACTATATCCTAGAATTGCTGGAATTATCCTGGTTTACACCTGTTGTAGGTCTATTAATGCCTGTTAATTATTTATCACATCTTTTCACTCTTAACAGTGTCCTAGTTTGTATAGAAATATATCTTTATTAACAGATTTAAGGGCTTACTTTTGTCTAGACAATAAATTTAAAAAAAAATCATTTTTTCCCTTCAAAAAATTAAACCTAGCTTAAAACACTTTGAAAAAGTGACCAAACCCATAGAATCTGCATATAGTTTTTCAGAGTTGACTCCTGACTTTAGAGTAGTTATTTGATTCCTGGGAAAATTTTACCTTTAATTCTTCAAGCCCTGATATTCTGTTTCAATTTGTTATGGTTTGTAAAGCTTTGAAGGACCATCTTAGAGTTTCTAAATATAGATTTAGGAATAGTACTACTATTAATAGTAATCAACATTTTAATTAGTGTATAGCACAAGCCAGACTGTTCTTAGAATTTTTAATGTATTTTTCATAAACTCTTCAAAGCAGCACAATGAGGGAGTAGTATTATTGTACCTGTTTTACAGACAAGGAGAATGAAGCTTAGAGTGATTTGTGTCCTTTCTGTTTCTACTTTGCTGAAGAATTAAATAGATATATTCTAAATCAGCTAGGTAAAATAGGTACATCTCAGCTTTTTTACCAATGAATATAATATTAATATTTTCTTTCTAATTCTCATTAAATGTTTAGTAATTACTAAGATATTACATTGTTATACTGGGAAGATTACGCACAGAAGATGTACTGGGGATACTCTAAATTTTACTCTAGGGACAAACCATTCCATTGGCATACATATTTGATATAATAATATTGCTTTGGAGCATTAAAAGTGTGCTTTTTCTGAGTTAGGTTCTGTGTTATTCCTTGAGTTTGCTTTTTTTTTTTTAATTTAAGCTTTTTATTTTATGTTGGGGTATGGCTAATTAATAATATTGTAATAGTTACATTTGAACAGTGAAGGGACTCAGGTATACATATACATGAACCCATTCTCCCCCAAACTCCCCTCCCATCCAGGCTGCCAGATAACAGTGATCAGAGCTCCATGTGCTATACAGTAGGTCCTTGTTGGTTATCCATTTACAATATATCAGTGTGTACATGTCCATCTCAAGCTCCCTAACCAACCCTTCCCCCAGTCCTTCCTCTCCCGGGCAACCGTAANATGTTCTTTTGATGAATTTGTGCAGGAGAAAGTGGTCTCTCCGTCCTATTCCTCCGCCATCTTCCCACACCCCCCCTAATACTTCTTTAGTGTCCATATTTCCTAGTATTGTTGTCATCTCTTTGAATAGGTTTACCTAGGCAAGGGGAAATTTTTTCTAGTGTTCCCAGAGCTAAATGCTTTTTCCCATTAAAAGTGTGAAAAGATTTTGGAATGTAGGCCCTTGAAGCCAGAAGTCTCAGGTCTCGACTTACATCATGTGGTGTTCCTGGGAAGATCACAACCTTTTCTGTCTTTGCCTTCTTTTTTTGCCATATAAAATTCTGGACTAGGTTGGAGATTGTACAACTGTGCTAATCAGAGTCTTAGAATCTCCAGGCCCAGAGAGGACACAGAGAAGTAGAACAATCAAGGCCCTTTATTCCCTGGAAGCAGGTCTTAGGCAAGAGCTATAGAGTAAAGTGTTTATGTTCTGGGGATGTTTATGGTTTTGATCTATTGCTAAATAATGGGTTGAAAATCACTAGACTAGATTCTATGATTCTTTCATGTTCTGAATTTCCGACTTTATCATTTGAATAGATACTGTGAATCAAGAGTGCTTTTAAGCCATGATATTATGGCTTAAAAGAAAAAGGAAACTTGTAATTTTAATATATGGGGTAGCTATTGTTCTCAAAGATTTTCAAGTGTCTATTATAAAAATCATAAATACATTAAACTTTATGTATTGCCTTCCTATAGCACCATCACTGTCATCTTTCATTTAATCTTGTTCAATAGACCAATGTCCTATTATTATTAAAAGTAAAAATCTATCGTATGCTTACTGTGCATCAGATCTAGTTCCGAACATTGCAATTAAAAGAGAAAAGCGCTACCACAAATAGCTTATGAGACAGACAGCTAACCAGAACATTAAACTGTCACGTGGCAATGCACTGGATGTTATGGAGCTCCAAGGAAAAGCATCTAACATAAACCTAATGGAAGTTGGCAAATAATCAGAAAGAATTTTTTTTTATTTTTTTCCCTAAAGACTGTAATTCCTACTTGAAGACATTGCAGGCAATGGGCAATGGTGAAAAGGACATGGAAACATCTTGAAAGAGGAGAGGTAGACCTTCACTTACCCATCCCTCACCCAAGGAGATGACACTTAGGAGATCAGAAATGGGTAGAATTAGAGATACCTTGAAACTCAGCTCAATAACGACAACCTATCCCTGAGTGCTTCAGGTCTGGTGCTGTGTCAAGCAAGGATTTAATGAAGAGATAAGCAGAGGAGAGGATGCCAGAACTGTCTGCTCGAAGATGTGAAAATTAGGACAATTTGAGGAGAGAGGAGGAAGAAGTAAGAAGGCAGTCTGTGCTAAGGCAAGAGAGAAGCCAGCATAGTTTGGCAACTATAGAACATTTAGCGGGACGGGATGTAGTCTGTGACAGGGAAGGTAGTGAGAGATTAGGGTGGAGAAGTAAGCAAGGAGCAATTAACAAAAGGCCTTAAGATTTCTGAGAAGGCTTTAGTGTTTATCTTGGAGATTCTGAGGAATTAAGGATTTTATTTTATTTATTTGTTTATTTTTTAAGTATTTTAAATTGGGATGACTACATGATAAAATGTGTCCTTTTTTAAAAAAAGAATAAAGATATTTGCTTTTTAGTTGTCCAAAAAGGAAATTTTAAACATATATGGAAACAAATGCAGCTTCATTGCTTTTCCTTATTCTAAGATGGGATCCCCCAACAGATCAGAAAAAAAATATGTATATATAAAATGAGTTAGACATAATTAATAAATGTGCTTTGGAGATAATGATGTAGATCTAGAAATTACTTTTTACATTTTTCTTTGGCTCTACAATAGTCTTTCTAGGAATAAACTCTAGTGGAAAATACTTTTTAAGAAGAAAATCATTATTTAACAAATGTGTTCAATACAGTTACTGAGAGCTGTGGGTGATTTAGAAATAACATAGAATGTGTCCTTTTGAAAGTTTATATTAATTGCAATGTAGAGGTAATATTAGAGATAAATTACAAGTAGGTAAAAATGTCAGTTGAGAATTTTTTTAATAGTTCAGAAAATAAATTTTGAGAGTCAGAACTAAGACAGTGGAATTGTAGCTGGAGAAAAGCTGGATTTGAAATATAATAAATAGAAGAGAAGAAGAGAAATATCAATAACCTCAGATATGCAGATGACACCACCCTTATGGCAGAAAATGAAGAAGAACTAAAGAGCCTCTTGATGAAAGTGAAGGAGGACAGTGAAAAAGCTGGCTTAGAACTCAACATTCAAAAAATGAATATCATGGCAATCAGTCCCATCACTTCATGGCAAATAGATGGGGAAACAGTGGCAACAGTGACATACTTTATTTTCTTGGGCTCCAAAATAACTGCAGATGGTGACTGTAGCCATGAAATTAAAAGATGCTTGCTCCTTGAAAGAAAAGTTATGACCAAACTAGACAGCATATTAAAAAGCAGAGACATTACTTTGCTGACCAAAGTCCATCTAGTCAAAGCTATGGTTTTTCCAGTAGTCACGTATGGATGTGAGAGTTGGACCATAAGGAAGGCTGAGGGCCAGAGAATTGATGCTTTTGAACTGTAGTCTTGGAGAAGACTCTTGAGAGTACCTTGGACTGCAAGAAGATCAAAACAGACAACCCTAAAGGTAATCAGTCCTGAAAATTCATTGGAAGCACTGATGCTAAAGCTGAAGCTCCTGTATTTTGGTCATCTGATGTGAACAACCAACTCACTGGAAAATTCCCTGATGCTGGAAAAGATTGAGGGCAGAAGGAGAACAGAGCATCAGAAGGTGAGATGGCTGGATGGCATCACCGATGCAATGAATATGAACTTGGGCAAACTCCGAGAGATGGTGAGGGACAGGGAGGCCTGGTGTGCTGCAGTCCACGGACTTACAAAGAGTTGGACACGACTGAGCGACTAAACAACAGCAACAGCAACAACAAAAGTGATATGCATTTAGTTTCATGTGTATTAACTTAAAGGTAAGTTGATCATATAAATTGTTTTTCAACTGGGACACTTTGTGAATGAAGTTTGCTTCATTACTATTAATATATAAGTTATGTGAAAATTATAGAAGATGGATATACAGTTACCTAGTTTAAGGTGGGACGCTTAAATGTAGAGTTGGATATATGGAAAGCAGCCTTGTATAGGATAGAGCCTGTTTTAGAGTTAGATAGATGTGTACTTCAAATCCCATTGAATAAAAGAGGGATTTTAGTCTTGTTTCTGTTTTTTGAGTCTGTGAATTTTGAAGATATAATCTAGTTTCTATTAGCCTTAAATTCTTTCTCTATAGACTATACTACTAATCTCATAGGGTTTCTGAAAATGTCAAATGAAAAAAAATTGAGTACATACTTGGAACTCAATAAATAGTAGTAGTTATTATAAGGTAACAAGACATACGAAGACTAGAAACTCTTGATTAGCCCGGATATTTATACAGGTTTGAAAGAAGCAGAGTTCTTGTCCCTGAAGGAAATGGTGTAGGCAGTCTCAGCTATGCTTATCTCGTTCATGTTCTAAATCCTATAGAACCCTTGAAAGCCAGTGTTTGTTTTGTATTCTTGTTGAAAATATTATTGGATATATTGATATAACAATGAGGATTACTCAAAATAGACTATCCTGCTATTTAACTTTCAGGTTAAAATTTTAATCATGGAAATGCTAGCAGATTCAAGGAATGATGCAAAATGTACTTCTTCAAAGAAATAAAGAAGAATTGATTGTGGATTCTTCTGCTATAAAATCTGCTTCTAAAACTTAATTTCATGTTTCCCTCAAATTGTATGCAACTGAAACTTCTCTAAAGTAAAACTTGGCACAGAGAAGTGAAAACTTGATTGCTGTTTAACCACTTCATGGGATATTTTTCCATCTTTGCTGTGTCATCTTTTAATTTTACTGACATATAAAATTAGACAATTTTAGTAATAATAGTGCCTTTCAGTGAATAAGGCTTTCTTCTTGTTTTTATCACACCATATAATTAAGAACCATTAACTACTGTTAGGGGATTTGGTTAAGTCATCTTTAGTTTATAAAAACAAAATGAATGGCCTTCCATAATCTTAAAACAGAGTCATGGACTTTGGCAGGCAGTAAGAAGCTACTGTCGACAGTTCTTCTTGGGTATTAACTGCACTGTGTCATCTTCATCACAGATGTTTTTAAGACCTTATCAGAGTTTTTATGTAAACTTTCTAAAAGGTTTTGGGTTTAGAAAGCAACGTTAGCTAGTTATAACAAGAAATACTCACTTTCTAGGGACATGCTATATATTTTAGTAGTTATGATTTATATATTTAAGAATGAATGCATTGTTAAATAAGCAGAAATTGAAACCTAAATACAACCTTTAATGACAGTATTTAGAACTATGCTTAGTTTTAATTTTATTTTTTTAGGAAGGGGATGAGAGGGGGCTTTGTCATTTCAGGAGACACAACAGACCTTTTTCCTGCAATTATGAAAAATATTTTCTAAAAATCTATTCTACCTGTATGGTATAACTTCCCTAGAATCCGTAGTTTCTTAATTTTCTTAAAGCCGAGAATTTCTTTCTCATTGTACCACAGAGTTATAATAATATGCTTAATTTTAGGTTGTTGAAGATAGTAATTACAAAGATAATGTATTTTGTTTCAGCATGACTCAGTGGGAAGAATAACTGGTCAAATGTTGAAATGAGCCCAGAGAATATCTATGATGTCAGACCACTGGGCAAAACGTTGAGGATGCTCAATCATTTCTGTCTCCTCTATGGGTCTTTAAAAATATAACACAGTTCAGGTTACTTCATAGGTCATGGGCAAGTCTGATCTCGATGGGAAACAAACGTACCGAAGAGACACATGCTCTCAGCAGGAGGGAGAAGTCATATGCCCAATCAAGGGAGAAATAAAATTATTTATCACTTAAAAGCATGAGGGTTATGACCTGGCATGTGAATCCTACACAGCTCAAGGAATTAGATATTTGTGGCAATTTTCTTCAAGGAGCAAATTCTTTACGTAGGCATTTTTATTCAAAGACGATGTCTTATAAAATGTTTCCTTCAAAGTATCCGCTAGGGGGAAAAAGCTTTTTAAACAGAAAAATTTTGAATCCGGAAAAATGTCATCTTCGTTCCAATAGATGGTTGATGCTGTAACAGGCCCCTTATGAGCAACACATTCCAAATGAAACTCATTTACTCCCCATCCTCTGAAGCTTGTGTCTTTCCTAATCAGAATTGGCTTTTCTGTCAAACTTCTATACCCAATAAGGATCCAATGAGCCCTATCAATTCTGCCTCTGTGTATTGTTTCAGGCTCTCTCTTCTTTAAACTTGCTGCTTTTGCCATTGCTGAAACTTTTCTTAAAAAATCTTTCTCCCCTAGCTATTCAAGAAGTCTACTGATATTCTTCCTGCAGCACAACCTCCTCCATTGCATCCTCCATACCCTGGACAAAATTATGTTTCCAAAATACTAATTTAGTATGTGACTTTTTTTCCCTTAAGACCCTTTATTGGTATTCTGTTGCCCCTAGGGTAATTTAAAAACCTTAGCAAGGTATACGAGATCCTCCATAAACTGGTTCCTGCCCATGCTGTTGGACAGTTTCACCTGGGCCCTAGCAATATGTTTCTATCTGTGTTGTACTAATCGCAGTTTCACGAATTCCCTGTGTTGTTTAGTGTCTCTGTGCTGCCCTATGAGATCTGTTCTGCATGGAATGCCTTCTCTTTTTTCCACTTCCTTCCTCTTTTGCTAGCCCATGTTGCTTATCTGGCAAAAAGATATCCATTCTTTCAAATTCATTCTTTGAAATGCAGACTTCTTTGGGAAGTTTCCCCTTAATTTCTCCTCCGCTGTTTGTCGTTGTATTGTCAGCTCCTACCGCATTACCTTGCACATGACACTGCTCAGTAATTGTTGGGTAATAACGATGGTGATGTCATAGGGTGCATACCATTACATGGCATGTAATCCTCGCACCTCAGTTTGGTTGTTTGATTTGTTTGTTGTCGAGAGGGTATAAAGGTGGTTTTATCCCCACTTGTTGCTCTTTTATCAACATTAAAAAATTCCTTTTGTTATGCTCAAAGAAAGATCTATGTAAATTGCATTTAATTGAGCTTGATGTTAAATCCTGAAGTAATCCTATGGTTTGGACATTGAGAAACTCTGACCTTTGAAGGTCTTTTTTTGATTAAGATGTTGGAATTTACAGAGATGCAGGAGGACTGAACACAGTATTTTAGGATATTATTTTCTTAAGTTCTTAAAACATGCTCTGTTATTTAGAAATAGTATATTTTTGTAGATTAATTATAATGTATATGTTTATCAGCATATGTGATTCATGGAAAATAATTGTTTTGAGGATGACCATTATCCTTGAACTGGAAAGATAAATTGTTGTTCAGTCTCTAAGTTATGTCTTACTCTGCAACCCCATAGACAGTAGCCAACCAGGCTTCTCCATCCATCAGATTTCCCAGGAAAGAATGTTGGAGTGGATTGCCATTTCCTTCTCCAGGGGATCTTCCCAACCCAGGGATCAAGCTCACATTTCCTGCACTGGCAGGCAGATTCCTTATGAATACTTAAAATATTCTGGGGCTTTCTAAATGTAATGTGGTCAGTGATCTTCGTTTTTGAGGAAACTTGCTTTAAGTAAATTATGTTTCTTGAATTATGATTGGTTTCCACTATATTCCTTCTTTTTCATCTAAATTACTTTATGTTAAATTTATTTATAATGGTATACATTATTTATAATGCTTATAATGTTTATGTATTATTTATAATGCGTAAACCTAAATATGCAACATTTAGTTGTAAGATTTAATAGTCAGGTACATCAATGTTTTTAGAACAGTGGGACATTTAGACCTGTATAGGCATGATAAATTTTATTATGGAGAGGTCTTTGAAAAATTATCTTTTCGGTGAGTGGATTCTAATATGATTTTCTGATCATATTATAGTGAGGCACTGTGCTATACAAATAAAATCTTAAGAGTTTCTCCAGGATCTGTTAGAACATTTCAGATAGTCTTTCCGGGAGGCTGTGTATAAATTAACTCATCTCTCTCTCCATATATAAATATAACAAAATAAGTTACAATGAAATAAATAAGGGCCACTAGTGACGTATGCCACTTTCATGCTTAAGTTTTGAGAGTCATTGCTTTATTCTCATCTCTCTTCTCTGTCACAAAACCAGCGAGTGCCATGTCAGGGCTGCTTATTCAGACTTACTTCCAAAATAAAGAGGACACTGAGCAGATCAGCAGCTCGTCAATGTGATGAGCGTAAAAGTGAGCAAGAAATAAACTTTCATTATTTAGTCCACAAGACTTGAGATCACTGTTAACTGCAGCACAATTTAGCCTACACTGGCTAAAACAGATGAAAATTTTAATAATGAAATAAAAATAGATGTATATACAAGTACATGCAAATTCTTCTTTTCTCAGACTTCAAAGTACAACTCAATGTCTGAATATAAAAAATAAACTTTTCTTTTGATCCTCTGCCTTGCTTGCGCTTGGCGCTTGGCGTCCTGCTGCAGCGCCAGAGTTTGCACATTCGCAAAACCGCTGTTTTCCGACCCTGCGGAAGCGGCCTTTTTTTTTTTTTTTTTTAATTGGAGGTTAATTACTTTACAATATTGTATTGGTTTTGCCATACATCAACATGAACCCGCCACAAGTATACACGTGTTCCCCATCCTGAACCCCTCTCCCTCCTTCCTTCCCGTACCATGATCTGGGTCGTCCCAGTGCACCAGCCCCAAGCATCCTGTATCCTGCATCGAACCTGGACTGGCGATTCTTTTCACATATGATATTATACATGTTTCAATGCCATTCTCCCCAATCATCCCACCCTCTCCCTCTCCCAGAGTCCAAAAGACTGTTCTATACATCTGTGTCTCTTTTGCTGAAGCGGCCTTTTTAAACCCAGAGCAACTGGGTTGCTCCAGCCACTTGTGGTTTGAGGGCTTAACGACTCAGGCCTAGCCTTTAAAGACAAGGTCGAAATTCCTTCTGAGAAGTCAGGGATCCTGCAGCCTCTGCTGCTTGGTTTCAGGCATATCTTGTGCCTTGTGTCTAATTGTCCATCTCTTCTAGGGATCGTTGCAAGTTCAGTTAAAAAACCATACACACATACATATGTGTACATACATAGAAACATACATGTGTGCTCGCTTAGTTGCTGCAATTGTGTCCAACTCTCTGCGACCCCGTGGACTGTAGCCCGCCAGGCTCCTCTGTCCATGGGATTCTCCAGGTAGGAATACTGGAGTGGGTTGCTATGCCCACCTCCAGGGGACCTTGCCGACCCAGGGATCTAACCCACGTCTCTTATGTCCCCTGCATTGACAGGTGGGTTCTGTACCACCAGTGGCACTTGGGAAGCCCATGTACATACACACACACACACACACACACACACACATATATATAAATTTTAAAGTTAATTTAAAACACGATTGTTTCAAAAAAAGATTGTACAACGCAGTAGGATCTCTGTTGTGTTTCAGTATACCCTGAAAATGCAGTTGGTTTCAAGCTGAAGTAAAACTAATTTTGTGGGGATGTTAACAACACTGTGAAAAACATTATGTGTCTGTGTGCTTAGTCATATCAGACTCTTTATGACCCTATGAACTGTAGCCTTCCAGGATCCTTTGTCCATGGAATTTTCCGGGCAAAAATACTGGAGTGGGTTGCCATATTCTACTCCAGGCCATCATCCCCACCCAGGGATGGAGCCTGCGTATTCTTTACCACTGAACCATGGGTGAATTTAATCTTGAAAGACATTACTGAAAGGAAATTGGAATTTGTATTTTATATTTTGGAATTCAATGTAACCACAGGAAGTAAAGCATAATTTATCAGTTGAAGATAGGTGCTGTAATGAATAGGGAAGATGACTGTTAATGAAAGTTTGTATCAGTAGTTTCTTATTAGAAAGTAGATATGCATTTGTGGCCTGGAGAATTTCATGGACTGTATAGTCCATGGTGTTGCAAAGAGTTGGACACAATTGAGTGACTTTCACTTTCACTTTTCATGTATTTCTGGAGAGAATCAAAACACACAGTTAAGGAAAGATATTTCAAATAATGTATTATTTGTTGTGTACCACCTTGAAAATAGAAAGCTGTGAAAATGAAGGTGCAATTAAGATGAATATAATAGAAGCCTTGAAGAGAGACTGATAATTGTTTTGTAAGCAGTATGCCCTGCTTCATAAACTTAGAACATATTCTAATCACTTAAGTACCTATCTGCCTTCTTAGTACACCACCTCCTTAATTGCCCAAGAAGCCCCATAAATTCTTAAGGCTAAAGGGCAAGCTAGTCTTACTTCTCAAACAAGGCATACCGGGAGGGAACAGGAAAGTTTGTTCAGCTCACTTTGCCTCCCCTGTCCAAATGGTTTCACTGTTAGGCTTGTCTGTACTTTTTTGCAGAAGAGAGACCCTATGCATATGCTTAGTTACCGGTCATTCCAGCCTAGGCACTGGTTTGAAAGGCTTCAGTGACACGTACGTACATGTGAAGTCACTTTAGTCATAGCCCACCAGGCTCCTCTGTCCATGGATTCTCCAGGCAAGAACACTGGAGTGGGCTGAGGTGCTCTCATCCAGGGATCTTTCCAATGCAGGGATCTACCCACATCTTTTAAGTCTCCTGCATTGGTAGGTGCGTTCTTTACCGCTAATGCCACCTATTGCATCCAATATCCTACTCCCAGCAATGCCTCCAGTCCTTGTTCAACCCTGAGCCAATAGCCTAGACTTTCCCTTCACTTCGGTTTTCATAGCTCTTTACTCCTGTAAGAGCCTGGCTGGAGCCACCATGGTCTTGGACTTTATATGAAGTTGCTCTACCCTCTCCCAAGTAACAGCTTTACTTACAAGGGAACGGAGCATCTTTCACAGATACAGTCAAAAACCACAAGCTACTTTTCATATCAGACTCCCAGGATCTCAGTGCCCCCTAGCTGGGATTCATCTACCAAGAAGGCAACTGTATTTTGCATCTTTCTATTGGTCGAGAAGAAAACATTAGGTTCTTGTGGCCCCTGAAGTGTTGCCTATGACCTAACAGGATCAGAATGCTCTTGGCTTGCTGAAATGATGTGGGCTGAAATGCTTGGCCCCCAGCACACTGCCCTCTCCATATGTGGTTTGGCTAAAAGAGGTAAATCCTTTCCTCAAATACTCTCCTCTGTGGTCTGCCATTATTTTCTGGCCATCTGCACTGATGATACATTTCTGTGAATTTTTAGAGCTTTCCCTCTGCCTTTGTTCTTTGAGGTTTTTAACCCACTGTGGAAAAATAGCCTGGGTTATTATTCTTTAGGGAATGTTGTATGGTGATGAGTTGTATGCAGAACTGGTAAAGTTGACATATCCCAGGGCTTTGCTGGTAGGGATCCTGTCTTAGTACTTGTTGTGGAAATGTGGTTCAGAACAGGGATTTCTGGACCATCTCGTGTGAGACACGAGATGTGTCTTCTGCCATAGTGGCCAGGGTCTTAAAAAAGTGAGAGACCATGACCATTCCATGGAACTTGAACTTGGACTTTNGCAAGAATACTGAAGTGGCTTACCATGCCCTTCTCCAGTGGACCACGTTCTGTCAGACCTCTCCACCATGACCTGCCTGCTTGGGTGGCCCCTCACGGCATGGCTTGGTTTCATTGAGTTAGACAAGGGTGTGGTCCATGTGATCAGATTGGCTGGTTTCCTGTGATTATGGTTTCAGTGTGTCTGCCCTCTGATGCCCTCTCGCAACACCTACTGACTTACTTGGGTTTCTCTTACCTTGGACGTGGGGTATCTCTTTGTGGCTGCTCCAGCAAAGCACAGCCGCTGCTCCTTACCTTGGATGAGGCCACTCCCCCTGACCTTTAATGTGGAGTAGCTCCTCTTGGCGCTCCTGTGCCCGCACAGCTGCTGCTCATTAGTAAATATGAAATAGAAATTAACTGAAAGAAAAATATAAATACACAAATCCACAGTCAGGGTTAGAGATTTAGCTATCCCACTAGCTAAGAAAAGAAAAAAAACAAAAACATGAAAAATCGAAGTGGGGATAGTGCAATTAACAAATTTGATCTAACTGAAAGAATATTAATTCTGTCACTGTTGCATACATTGTTTTATATATATATGTGTGTATAATATATAATATAATAATACATATATATGTATATATACATATATGTGTATATATAATATATACATATACACATATATATAAAACTATGTATGCAACAGTTACAGAATTCACATTCTTTCAGTGCACATGAAATATTTATCAAGTTTAATATAATCTGGACCATTAAAAGTCTCGTATCTCAAAGGATTGAAATAATTCAGAATATATTTTCTAAAAGTTAATGAAATTAATAATATAAAGGTAAAAAAAGTCCCACAGTTGTCTGTAAAATACTTATAAAAGTTTGTATGTCAGGAAAGAAATCATAATACATTTAAAAAAGTATCCCAAATTAAGTGATGAAAACATTGCACAGCCAAATTTATGAAATGCAGTTAAAACATAGCTTAGAAATTTAGAGTATTAAAAACATACAATAGAGAATAAAAAAAGCTCAATACCAATGTTCTGATGTTTTCATGTCAATCAGGAAAAATTAAAACCAATCCATAATAATTGACCAGAAATATAAGAAATAATAAAGATAACCAAAATAAATGAAGGAGGAAGTAAACTTAAAGTCAATGGTCAAAATTCAATGCTTTGAAAATATTAACACAGTTGAAAAGCTCTTTGTATGAATAATGAAGAAAAAGAACACAAATCATCTATAACACAAATTGCCAGTATTAATAATGAAAAAGGCAATATTATTACAGACATTAAAGGCTTAAAAAGGTAATGAGAGGACATTTTGAACAACTTCATGTTAGTAACTTTGATAGTTGTTATGACGTGAAATGATAAATTCCTCTAAAAACACAGCCAAAACTGACAGAAGAAAAGGAAAATATAAAATGCCTAAAATCTTGATGAGTCAATTGCCTTTAGTGTAACATGCTAGGTAACTTTATTGTTTTTTATTTTTGTATAGCCTTTTGCTAATCCTCAAGCATTTTTCCCTTTTCTATATCTGCTCATTCTTCATTGATTTTAGGCTTCTCACCTCAGATTTTTGTAATGGAATCCTTCATATTTAATTTTTTCTACTTTAGATCTCTTCCTGACTCGATATTTCCCAGATATTTATGGCTTCAGTAATCTTTCCAAAAGCTATGACACACCTAGACAGCATATTGAAGAACAGAGATATCACTTCACCAACAAAGGTCTATATAGTCAAAGTTATGGTTTTTCCAGTTCAGTATGGATGTAAGAGTTCCACCATAAAGAAGGCTGAGCACTGAAGTTTTAATGCTTTTGCACCATGGTGTTGGAGAAGACTCTTGAGAGACCCTTGGATTGCAAGGAAATCAAACCAGTCAATCCTAAAGGAAATCAATCCTAAATATTGATTAGAAGAACTGATGCTGAAGCTGAAACTCCAAAACTTTGGCCACCTGATGTGAAGAGCTGACTCACTGTAAAGACTCTGATGCTGGTAAATATTGAGGACAGGAGGAGAAGGGGCGACAGGAAGAGATGGTTGGATGGTGTATCAACTCAATGGATGTGAGTTTGAGCAAACTCTGGGAGACAGTGAAGGACAGGGAAGCCTGGCATTGCTACAGTCCATGGAGTCGCAGAGTCAGACATAACTGAGCAATGCGACAAGAACAAAATCTTTCCAAAGCATGATTTTCATATTGGGCTACTTAGAGCTTCCCAGATGGCTCAGTGATAAAGAATCTGCCTGCAGTGCAGGAGATGTGGATTTGACCCCTGGATCGAGAAGATCCCCCGAGGAAATAGATGGCAACCCACACCAATATTCTTGCCTGGGAAATCCCATGGACAGAGGAGCATGGTGGGCTACAATGAGGGGACAAAAGAGTCAGACACAACTTAGCAACTAAAACAACTACACAGTCCCTAAACAGTTCTGAAACTTTTAAACTTTAAACGTCTGTTAAAACCATCTCCTTTCCTTTTTATGCATGGTGGCTCTTAATTTTGGTCCTCAGATCAGCAGTATCAGCGTCACCTGGAAACTTGCTAGCAACCTCCCAAACCTCATCCCAGATTTACTGGATCAGGAATTCTGAGAGTGGGAATCTCTGAGTGACATCTTTTAAATAAAATCTCCAGGAGATTCCAGTTGATCCTTATAGATACTGTAATTTAAGAAATATTCCCTGATGTATAGGGAAAAAAAAAATCTACGTTTTAAGCTTTTACTAGATGATCTAAATAGGCATTTTTTTCTTTTTTTAATAGGTTTGTGAATTATCATGTAATTTACTACTGCTTTGACTGACTTACTAATCAGTCTTTCATATATACATCTTATTTTACTAATGGATTGTATGTTGGGCAAGGTAAGGAAACATATACCCTGATACAATGATTTACACATGGCATATTCTCCATTGTGTAAATCAAGCAGAATACGCAAGTGTATGTTTTTCACTGTGGCTGTTACAGATTGCCACAGATTTTAACAGTTTTATTTTAAAAACTGAGGTGACACTCATTGGTTTATAGCATTATATTTTCATTTGTACACCATTATAGTTGGACTCATGTATACACTGCAGCGTGTTCACCGCCAACACTTTAGTTTCTATCTGTCACCATACTCTACATTTCACCCATCCTTTCCCTTTCATAGCCACTACTTTGTCCTCTGTATCTGTTTGTTTTTAAATTTGGCGTGTTTGTTTATTTAATATTGTGCACATGAGTGTAGTCGTATGGCTTTTGCCATGTTTTACTTAACATAATACCCTCAAGTTTCAGTCATGTTGCAACTGGAAATATTTTATCTTTCTATGGCTAGGTAGTATCCCACTGGGCTTCCCTAGTGGCTCAGATGATAACGAATCTGCATGTAGTGTGGGAGACCCGGGTTTGATCCCTGGGTTGGGAAGATCCTCTGGAGAAGGGAATGGCTACCCACTTCAGTATTCTTGCTTGGAGAATCCCATGGACAGAGGAAGCTGGTGGGCTAGAGTCTATGGGGTCGCAGAGAGTTGGAAACAAATGAGCAACTAACGCACACATACACACACACACACACACACACACACACAGTATTCCATTCCACATCTTTGTTCATTCATCTGTTGATGACAGGTTATTTCCATGTCTTGACTATTGTAAATAATGCTGCAATGATCATAGAAGTGAATACATTTTTGCAAAGTAGTGTTTTTATATTCTTCAGGTAAATTTCTAAAAGCAGAATACCTGGATCATATGCTAGTTCTGTTTTTAACTTCTTGAGAAATTGCCATACTTTCCCCCTAGTGGTACCAGTTTACATTCTCACCAGCAGTATACAAAGGTTCCCTTTTCTCTACTTCCTCTCCAACACTTATTATTTCTTGTTTTTTTGATAGCAGCCTTTCTAACAGGTGTGAGGTGATATATCATTATTGTTTTGATTTGAAGTTACCCAATAATTAGTGAAGTTGAATATTTTTTGTGTGTCTGTGGACATTATATATCATTTTGGGGGGAAATATCTATTCAGATTCTCTATTTTCTAATCAGCTTTTTTTCTGTCATTGAGTATATTAGGTCTTTATATATTTTGGATATTAACCCCTTGTCGTGTATATGATTTATTAACCCCTTGTCGTGTATATGATTTACAAGTATCTTCTTGTACTTGTGAGAGTCTTTTCTTTTTGTTGATAGTGTCCTTTGCTATGCAGAAGCTTTTAAATTAGTAGTCCCATTTGTTTATTTTTGCTTTTGTTTCCCTTGCTTGAGGAACCACATCAAAAAGTATGTTGCGAAGACTGATGTCAAATAGTGTACTGCCTTTGTTTTCCTCTAGGTGTTTTATGGTTTTAAGCCTTGTATTCAAGTCTTTAATCCATTTGGAGTTGATTTTTGTGTATGATATAAGATAGTGGTCTAATTTCATTCTGTTGTATTTGACTGTCCAGTTTTTCCAACACCATTTACTGAAATGACTTTTTTCCCTTTACTGTACGTTCTTGGTGCCTTTGTGGTGATTTAGTTGTATACATAAATGTGGGTTTATTTCTGAGCTTCCAGTTCTGTTCTATTGATTTATGTGCTTGCTTTTCTGCCACTGCCTTCCTGTTTTGAGTACTGTAGCTTTTTACTATAATTTGAAATCAGGGAGTGTGATACCTCCAGATTCTTCTATGGGATCTTCAGGCTTTTTTGAGGTTCCATACAAATTTTAGGGCTTTTTGTTTTATTTCTGTGATAATGTCATTGGGATTTTGATAGAGATTGCCTTAAATCTATAGGTTGTTTTAAGTAATATGGACATTTTAACAATGTTAATTTCTTGCAATCCATAACCATAGAATATTTTTCTATTTCTTTGTGTCTTCAAATTCCTTTCAATAGTGTCTTCTGGTTTTCAGTGTACAAGTCTTCTATCTACTTGGTAAATTTTATTCCTGGGTACTTTATTTTTTTTGATGTGATTGTAAGTGTGATTGTTTTCCTAATTTCACTTTCTGCTAGTTTATTGTTAGTGTATAGAAGGACAAGATTTTTTAATGTTAATTTTGTACCCTGACTTTTCTGTATTTATTTATTATTTCTAATGTTATTTTGGTGGAGTCTTTAATGTTTTCAATATATAAAATCATGTCACCCACAAATAGTGACAGTTTTGCTTCTTTCTTTCCAATTTGGATGGCTTTTATTCCTTCTTTTCTTGCCTAATTGCTCTGGTACTTCCAATACTGTGTTGAATAAAAGAGGTGAAAGTGGGCATCCTTATCTTGCTCCTAAGTTTAGAATGATAGCTGTGGGTTTTCACTTTTTTCATGTTGTGAGTTTGTTACCAAATAAAGTGGATATAGTTATTTTCATTCTTGTTTCCTCCTTTGACCTTTATGCTAATGATTAAGTCCTTGGTAACATATTCTGATATAGCATTATAATTTTCTGATTCTTTCTATTTATCTCTTTAGAAGAGCTTCTTTCTGTATTTCTTGAAGCTTTTATATGTCTGGGAAAGCCTTTATTTCTCTGTACCTGAAAAAAAGTTTGCTGGATAGAATATTCTTGACTGCAAGTTTTTATCTTTCAACATTTGAAATTTGTTATTCTGCTGTCTCCTGGCTTATAGAGTTTCTGCTGATGGCTTATAGCTTAACGAGGGCTCCTTTCAGATAACTTGTCTTTTTTTTTCCCTTGGCTACCTTTAAAATTATTTCTCTATCATTAACTTTTGACAGTTTTTAACTTAATGTGTCTTGGAGAAGGTCTTTTTGCATTGAGAAAATTAACTGATTAGCTTCATGGACTTGTATATCCATTCCTTCCCCAGGTTTGGGAAGTTCTCAGCTATTATTTCTTTAAATAAGCTCCCAGCTTCCTTCTCCCTTTCTTCTTCGGGGATAACCATTATCCTTATGTTGTCCTTTTAATGGAGTCAGATAGTTCTTATAGAGTTTTTTCATTAAAAAAAAAAAGTTTTCTGTCTTCTTCTACCTGAATCCTTTCTTTATTTCTATCTTTGAACTTGTTAATTCTCTATTCTATATGGCCTGCTCTATTTCAAGTGCTTTCTAATGCATTTTTCACCTCATTTATTGAGTTCTTCAGCTCCAGAATTTCTGTTTGGTTCTATGATAGAGTGTCATTCTCTTTGGAGAAGAGAGTTTCCTTATTGATTTTATTTCTAAGCTCAGTGAACTGCTTCTCTAAGCTCATTGAGTTTCATCATAATTGTTGTTGTTCACTCACTCAATCATGTCCGACTCTCTGTGACTCCATGGACTGCAGCAGGCCAGGCTTCCCTGTCCATCACCAACTCCTGGAGCTTGCTCAAACTCATGTCCATTGAGTCAGTGATGCTGTCCAGCCATCTCATTCTCTGTCATCCCCTTCTCCTCCTGCCTTCAATCTTTCCCAGCATCAGTGGCCAAAGTATTGGAGCCTCAGCATCAGTCCTGCCAATAAATATTCAGGATTGATTTCCTTTAGGATTGACTGGTTTGATCTCTTTGCCATCTAAAGGACTCTCAAGAGTCTTCTCCAGCACTACAGTTCAAAAGCATAAATTCTTCGGCATTCAGCCTTCTTTATGATCCAACTCTCACATCTATACATGACTCCTGGAAACACCATAGCCTTGACCATATGGACCTTTGTGGGCAAAGTGATGTCTCTGCTTTTTAATATACTGTCTATGTTCTTCATAATAGCTACTTTGTATTCTCTATCAGTTTGATCACAATTCTTTGTGACTTGTTTAGTTTCTGGAGAATTGTTATTTTCTTTTTGTGATGCTTTGTTACTGTGGTTTTCATGGCCTTTGATGAGTTGTTCCTCTGTCAATGCATTAGAAGTAGCAAACATCTTTCTTTTGTAGGTAAAGCATTTTTTACTTAATTCAACAGATTGGTAATTTGAAGCGTTTACTTTGATTTTCAGTAGGTGGTGCTATAGCACAAGTTTTTGGCTTCTTTTACCTGCGCTGCCTCTGTATTTGAGACTCTCCTTCCTCTACTGCCTGTCAGAGGTATCACCGGGAGCCACATCATCACTGCTTGTGTCCCTACAATTCACTAGTGGCTTGATGCTTCTCTTGTCATGCTGCTGTTGCTGGCATTGCAGCTGGGGCATTGGAATGGAGGGTACCTCCTGTATTGGAGCTACCTGGGTCATGAGCATTGCTTCCTTGGCAGGGGGAGAAGGAGGTTGAATGGGGGAGCTGGGGTAGTTTGTACCTCAACTGTGTATGGAGTTTTCAGGGTCTTGAGTGCTACCTCGTGGGCAGGCGGCTGGAGCTGTGCACTCTGAATGGCTAGAAGGACTGGGGTTGCAGGTCCTGCTGACACTGCGGCTTGGCTCTCTGTGGTTGTGGTTGCTGCTGTGGCCAGAGGAGGCTGGTATCATGTGTATCGTCTCTGCTGCTGCTACTGGGTCCCTGGGGCTTCAGGCTCAACCACTTTAGCTTGGAGGTTGTGACTGTGGTCTCTTCCCCTGGTTCCAGTCTCCCCTGTGGGTTTCAGTCCGCCCACCTACAGAGGTACAGATGCATGGATTTCTCTGGTGTCCTGGTATGTCAGGCAGAGGGTCATTTGTTGAGTTATGGATATTTTACTGGCTGTAGATTGAAGACGAGAGACAAAGGGATTGTTTCATACTGCCATGACACTGACATCACTCTGCCATACTTTGCAGCTTTAAACAACACAAGTGTATTGTTCCTCGGTTTCTGTATGTCAGAAGTTCTAGTGGACCTGACAGGGTCCTCTGCTTAGGGTCTCACAAGGTTGAAATTAAAGCTTTGACTGGGCTGCATTTCTCACTGGAGGCTCTGCGGAAGAATCTTCTCCAGGGTCAATCAGGTTATTGGCTGAATTCAAATTTCCTTGCGGTTGTATGACTAACATCCACATTTCCTTGTTAGCCATCAGCTAGGGACAGTCTTCCCCACTCCAGTACTCTTGGCTGGAAAATCCCATGAACGGAGGAGCCTGGTAGGCTGCAGTCCCTGGGGTCACCAAGAGTCGGACATGACTGAGTGACTTCACTTTCACTTTTCACTTTCATGCGTTGGAGAAGGAAATGGCAACCCACTCCAGTGTTCTTGCCTGGAGAATCCCAGGGACGGGGGAGCCTGGTGGGCTACTGTCTATGGGGTCGCACAGAGTCGGACATAACTGAATTGACTTAGCAGCAGCAGCAGCAGGAACAGTCTTTGCTCCTAGGGACTTCTTGTATTCTTTCTAATCCCTTCCATGAGGTCCCCTTTAACAATGGCGAGCTGACTCCCAATTATGTTTTAATCTGTCTGATTTCTGCAGTATCTCCCTGACTGTAGCAAGAGAAGTCCTCTGCTTTCAATGACTTGTGATAAGATTGGGCCCACCTGGAAGATCCATGATAATCTCTTTTAATGTCCATAATTTTAATTACATTTGAAAATCTTTTGCCATACAAATCATCATATTGACAGATTCCAGGATAGAACATGGACATGTTTTGGGGAGCCATTCTGCTTACTGTATCAGTTGACTTGATGACCATGTGCACTAACTGTGATTCAGTTGAAAATGATAAATTCTGTTTTGCATGTGTAACCCATGCACAGTCAAAGCTAAGACAATTTATACCACTATGAATTTCACTAGTAATCAGAAGCATATATTTGTACAAGTAGAAATGAGTAATATAAGCAAAAGAAAAGACAATTTCTAGAACTTTTAGCATTTTCAATATGTTTTTTTTTTTAAACCCTAGCTTACACTCTAGTGAAAGTGAAGACTACATTTGTGTATTTTAGTTGATACTACGTAGTATGGCTTTAAACACTGCTGGCAGTTTCTGAATAATGACAGCTGGATGAATCATAAGCTGGAATTGAGATTGCCAGGTGAAATACCAGTGACCTCAGACAATGCAGATGATCCTAATGTTAGAAAGCAGCAAGGAACTAAAGAGCCTCTTGATGAAGATGAAGAAAAAGAGTGAAAAGCCTGACTTAAAACTCAATGTTCAAAAACTGAAGATCATGGCATCCATCACTTCACAGCAAAAACAATGGAAACAGTGACAGACTTCATTTTCTTGGGCTCCAAAATCACTGCACACAGTGACTGCAGCCAAAGAATTAAAAGATACTTGCTCCTTGGGAGAAAAGCTATGACCCACCAAGACAGTGCATTAAAAAGCGGAGCTATCGCTTTGCCAACAAAAGTCCATATAGTTAAAGGTACAGTGTTTCCAGTGGTCATGTACGGATGTGAGAGTTGCACCATAAAGAAGAGTGAATGCCAAAGAATGGATGCTTTTGAACTGTGGTGCTGGGAAGACTCTTGAGAGACCCTTGGACTGCAAGGAGATCAAACCAGTCACTCTTAACACCGTAGCTTGTCCTGGTGTGTCATAGCTTTTCTCCCAAGGAGCAAGGAAGCTGAAACTCCAGTACTTTGGCCACCTGATGCAAAGAACCAACTCATTGGAAAAGACCCTGATGCTGGGGAAAATGGAAGGCGGGTGGAGAAGGGGGCAACAGAGAATGAGATAGTTGGATGGCATCACCAACTCAATGGACATGAGTTTGAGCAAACTTCAGGAAACAGTGGACAGGAAATCCTGGCGAGCTGCAGTTCGTGGATATGCAAAGAATTGGACAAGACTTAGGGACTGAACAACTAGAAACTGCTGGCAGCATTTGAAGCTACACTTGGCCAGGCCCTCCCCTCTGGACATGTCGAACAATTATTACTTTCTTAAGTCAGGTTATCACAAACATATATGCCCAAATTGCTGAAAATCTGTCTAACTGTTTTCAAGTGATGCTTTAACAGCTAGCAGGTGGAAACTTAAATAGATTAAGACATAAATGCTTTGTGTGGCAATTATGGTGCAACAGTCATGCTTGAAAAGCTTTAAAATCTCTAAAACAAACATAAGGTATTATTGTCATCAATAACAACAATTATGTGTTATGATTTTCTGTGTAAGCACTGTCATTTTATTTGTGTCTATAAATAAGAAGGGATAAAATGTACTATCAATATCTGTTTAATAGGGCTTAATTATTTATTATGGGACTTTATATAGTATATTTAATAAAATTAATGAGATTCTGATTATTTGAGCCTGCCCCTCTCTTTAGCTGGAAAGTCTCTTTGATAAGAAGTAAAGCAAGATTGCCAGTTTTCTTATGAGAATTACAGGGTTTGAGGATTAGTCAACTGAGAATTGGTGAGGTCCTCCTCTAATTAATGTCTTCCCACCGATGTTTGCCCTAATCTTCCCTTTTATTACATTTATTACAATGCTTCAGTGGGATATCTGTGTGGCAAAGAAGATCTATTAAATAAGTTACTGTCGGCTAGTGAAATAGCAATAAAGGTCCTAATTCTGTATTTGTTTCTTTGTTAATTCCTTTTAATTTAAAAAGTCACCTTGAGGGGAGTTCTTTTATAATAGAAAGAACAACGGGGCTGGAAGTGAGGAGATCCATAATCAGTATTGGCTTTGCAATTTTGGGCAGGTCACTGAAGCTCTTAATCCTCAGTTTCCTAAATCATAAGATGCAACGTGTGGTCAAGATGATCTGTAAAATCTCTTTGGGTGCATGTGTTTCAAGGCGCCAGTCATGTTCAACTCTTTGTGACTCTATGGACTGTAGCCCACCAGGCTCCTCTGTCCATGGGATTATCCAGGCAAGAATACTGGAGTGGGTTGCCATGCCCTGCCACAAGGGATCTTCCCAACCCAGGGATTGAACCGAGTCTCTTACATCTCCTGCATTGGCAGACAGTTTCTCTACTGCTAGGGCCACCTGGGAAGTCCCCCAGATTAAACAATTTGCTGATTTCAAGGAAACATTTTCAGAAGTTGAGAATAAACATTTTCAGAGTTTAAATAAAACTTTAAATAAAAGTCCTCTTTCCTGGCTTTCCCCCTACCGTTATTTTAATGCAGTAACTATTTTGTAGCTCGTTGCTAGATTTAGGTTCATAAAATGCTACTTCATTGCATGTTCAAAACCTTCCAGAGTAAGTCTGCATTTCAAGGCTTCCTGAATCTTGATCTGATCCTAGCTTCCTTTTCCCCTTTACTCTCTTCAGAATTCTTCTTTCAGCCCCACATTTCCGTCAGTCTGCCTGCTGTAATAGACCATGTTTATATTTTATCCTCCACATCTTTACTTACGTTATTCTATCTGCCTGATAGCCTTCCTTTCCCAAAGCCACCCTCTGCTCTCCAATGTTCAAGCATATATTTTAACTTTGCCTACTGAAATTCTAGCTCAATCTTCAAGGTTAACTCAAGAGTTATTTCCTTTACACGGTCTTCCACAGTTACCCCAACTGGAAGCAATTTTTTTCCCTCTGAACCCTACAGGACTTAATATATTTACGATTCAGTGATAAACATTTAGCACTTGTTTACTTAATGTACACATTTTCTAGACACTGTCTTTGGCAATAGGGATAAAATAAAGAGGAGAAGTAGGCCTGATTTCTGTCCTAAGGAACTTTATAGTTTCATGAATGAGATTGTTATCAATAACAATTATACAAATTGGGATAAATTGGATGACAGAAAAAGTTTTACTTCACTTTTATTTACCTTTCACTGTTTGAATCTCAACCCCTAAATTGTAAACTTGAAAAAAAATAATTTTTATAAATCTATGACAATGTTAATTCATTTCTGAATACATATTTAGAGATTAAAGAAATGCTTGTCCTTTAGATTTGGGGCTATAAATTAAAAATGGTTTCTAAGATTGTCCTGGGTTTCTAAGATTGTTCCAGAGAATAACTGTGCATTTTTTTCTCTTTCCTGCTGTTTTCAAAGTTAAATAGAAGTTAGATTAGATTAAACACAATAATAAAAACAATGGATTTAGTTTTGAACCTGGAAATTAATTTTGTCCACCCCCTTTTAAGTTTTGAAGTCTCCAAATAACTTTTTATTGTTATATTTTGAAAAAGATGTTCATTTCCATTTTATAAAAAGGCCATCATTTTTTCATTTCCAATACTTTGGCCACTTCATGCAAAGAGTTGACTCACTGGAAAAGACTCTGACGCTGGGAGGGATTAGGGGCAGGAGGAGAAGGGGCCAACAGAGGATGAGATGGCTGGATGGCATTACCCACTCAATGGACGTGAGTCTGAGTGAACTCCGGGAATTGGTGATGGACAGGGAGGCCTGGTGTGCTGCAATTCATGGGGTCGCAAAGAGTCGGACATGACTGAGCGACTGAACTGAACTGAACTAAACTGAATGTTAACATTATAGTGAAATACTTTGAGCTCTGTTGAACACATTCTGGAAAAGACTCTGACGCTGGGAGGGATTAGGGGCAGGAGGAGAAGGGGCCAACAGAGGATGAGATGGCTGGATGGCATTACCCACTCAATGGACATGAGTCTGAGTGAACTCTGGGAGTTGGTGATGGACAGGGAGGCCTGGTGTGCTGCAATTCATGGGGTCGCAAAGAGTCGGACATGACTGAGCGACTGAACTGAACTAAACTGAATGTTAACATTATAGTGAAATACTTTGAGCTCTGTTGAACACGTTCAACTTAATTTTTAGGAGGTACAATCCATTGATTACTGTAATCACAGCCCTAAAAGTCTGACTTTTTGTAGGTTAACAATAGTATTCTATTACTGGAGAGGAAATTTATCAGAGTGGTTAAACTCTCAATTCTAGATTCAGACAGGATTGGGCTAGTATTAAAATCAAGGCTTCACTGCTTTCTAGTAGTATGACAGTAAAAAAATAACCATGTTTCTCTAAATCTCAGTTTTCTTATTTATAAAATGGAGGTAATAGAGCTACCTCACAGTAAGTGCTATAGAAATGTAGCTATCATTTATCTTCATTTCAACCAAAATTTAATTTGAAAATGTTAGGTTAACAATAGTATTCTATTACTGGAGAGGAAATTTATCAGAGTGGTTAAACTCTCAATTCTAGATTCAGACAGGATTGGGCTAGTATTAAAATCAAGGCTTCACTGCTTTCTAGTAGTATGACAGTAAAAAAATAACCATGTTTCTCTAAATCTCAGTTTTCTTATTTATAAAATGGAGGTAATAGAGCTACCTCACAGTAAGTGCTATAGAAATGTAGCTATCATTTATCTTCATTTCAACCAAAATTTAATTTGAAAATGGAAGATCTTTATTGTGTGTGTAAAATACTTTCAATCTAATGCTGAAATAAGAACACCTTAATTTGATAAAGCAGAGAGAATTAAGAGTATTTGGCCCAAGAATTAAAGGCACCTGTTCTGAGCTTATACCTATACAGTCAAGTTACACACAAATACTTGTATTGCTCAAAGGAACATAATATTTCAAGAAGATATGATTTCTTAATGATGTTTTCATTTGTTTGCTTAATTTTGCTTACCAGATCATCATGTGATACTCTTGAAATGATACAGGATATATCTATAGAGAATCTTTTTAAGATGATATACCACAGTTCCAGAAGAAACTTTTAAATCTAGCATTACAGGAAAATAGGCATAGGAAACCACATGGGCAAGAGAAAAAAAGAGAAATAGATAAAGACCAATAATATAATTAGCCTTTAGTCCAATAAATTTAGTTTATTATTTTCCCTCTGTAATGCACATTTTGTGGAAATCTCTCACAACTAAGTGGGAATAATATAATCTTTCCACCATTAATATTTTCTAGAATATTAAAATAATATAAATATGTTGGCAATAGATTGAGAAATCTAAAAATTAAGTTTATATCAGTCCCTGTTGAGGTTATGCTATACAAATTATAGAAATAAAACTAATTTTGACTAAATTTTATTTTGGTAAGGCTGAGTTTATTCAAATTAGGTTTTTTTCTTTTTCTGCTTAATGAAGGGCAGAATATAGAGGTGTTAAAGTGAATTAATAAAGAAAATAAAACATAAATATCATATCATTTGTTCTTAATTCTCAGCAATTTTAACTCACTGCCTGAAAATGTGACCCATAAAATTAAAAATGTCATAACCCTGGGCTTTATATTCTTTACTTTAGCTTGTGATGATAAACGACTGTGGGCAAATTTCAGATGGAAACAGTACCAAATGGAAAGAGAGAGAAAGAGAGTTCAGGTGAGGGAGAGGAGGGGAGGAGGACAGAGGAGAGAAAAGGAGAATAAAGAAAAAAATGAGATAGTGAAGTGAAAGTCGCTGAGTCATGTCTGCCTCTTTACAACTCCATGGAATTCTCCAGGCCAGAATGCTGGAGAGGGCAGAGGTTCCCTTCTCCAGGGTATCTTCCCAACCCAGGGACAGAACCCAGGTCTCCTGCATTGCAGGTGAATTCTTTACAAGCTGAGCCACGAGGAAGCCCAAAATGAGATAAAACCTCTAATAAAGCAGTCAGGAGACAATTTCAGATCTATCCTATATATCACGTATGTTGTCTTGTGAAAACTAGGGAAGCTATTTCCAAGACAGTCCAGAAGTGACATCTTATTTTAGGGGGACATTATTTCCTTCTAAAGTGTAAACTTAGGTAAATCTCAAGGTTACTAGAGCCATATGAGAAGCAAATTCTTTTAGTATCATACTCAGAAATGCTGCAAGATTTCATTTATATGGAATCTTCAGATGTATGATGATAATCAGTTAAGTAATATGACATTTTCATTGATAGAAGCATATTAAAAATGGTTAACTTTGCAGTTTTCATATACTGATGAACAAATGTAGCAATATTGATTTGTCTTGATCATTGTCTGTTCAGACTTGATTAAGCTAAGTGTAGACAGTGTCCTTTGATTGAATAATGTGGATTGATTTAGAATTCAAAGATTCTTAATTCAAAGTAATATAAGATGTAAAAAGGCTTTGATTTTCATGTGCTATAACTTTTCCTTCTAGTGTAGTCTGTGTTGAAAACGAGAAAGTGGACTTCCTTGTGAAGTTTACAGGATTCCACATTAAGGGAGTACAGAATAACTTTTGTGAACATAGATAGGAAGCAACTTAGTTACTAACTATATTTCCCAGCTTCCTATTTTTGGGGATAGCCAAATTTATGAAGAATGTATTGTTTAATCCTTATAACACATTTTGAAAACCTAAATCACACTGTTGCAACTAGGCAACTGTTGAAAAGTAAGTACTAGATTTATTAGCAGTTATTTTCACAAAGATTTCATTTAATAATGTTGGTGTGCCCTCTGTAATTTATTTGATTAATAATATTTGATTTGAACCCAAATGATGACTTCTCACATATATGACAGAACTAATGAACTGTGAAGGAAGAAACGTTCAGATGGTCACCAATAACCACTGCTTTGTTAATCCTTTAAATAAACTAGAGCTCACAATGTGTCCCTTTGAAGTCATAAATAATGTATATTTTTCTTTTGACTTTTAATAAGCCAGTAGGGTTCATCTCACAGTCTCCAAACACATATATTTTATTATGGGCCTCTGCAGTTTACTTTAATTAGTGTGTCTGAGTGCTTTGGGAGACTTAGCCCTACTGAAAACAAACAGAGTCTTACCATCTATAAAACATTAGCTCCCTTCGGTTTATCCTGACACAGCGGGGGAGGCTCAGTGAGAAACACATGGTGTAAGTAAACACTATAATTGCATTAGCATTCTCTGGTGGATTGGTAATTCAAGCTCTGTTCCATGATATTGTAAGAGCAGTTAGAACAGGTTTACCAGTCTTGTGGTCTGATTGGGGATTTCATCAAATTCCATGTGAACAGAACTTTAAGTGACAAGTCTACTGGAAACAGTCGGAGAGAAGGAAGCATGCCATGAGATGGAAACTTAGTATAGGCAATATAATTTAATTTTGTTTCTGATGTAGCTGTGAAGCTTTTCAGTTCCAGTTGCCATTTCTTTTCTCATTTTATTTGATATCAAAGTTGGTTTCAATCTGTGCTTTGGATGTGGCCACTCTGTTGACTTTCTTATACAAGACTGTGTAAGACAACTGATGGACGGATTAAAATTTACAGCTTTCAAGTATCTGTTTTGATATAATACTCAAACATACTTGCCAATAAAATAACCATGTTATTTATTGTTGAGGGAGTGAATGTATAATTTTTTAAAAAACAATTAATTGGTAGTTAAACTTGTATATTTTGTAGAGCAGAGCTATTTGTATGTATAAGCTAGTATACATTATCAAGCTTATGCTTTTAATTTTAATCATCTAGTGATTGCTTAGAATAACACATGGCCAGTATACATGGAAGGGTAACAGGAATGTAAAATGTCCTCTAGAAGGGTGAATCTGATGGACCTGGATGAAAAACTGAAGCTGCATCAATATTCACAAATGGTTTGGCCATTTGTATGAATTCAGTAGTGGAAAACTGTCCAGTTTACCTATTTTTACATATCTTTCCACGTTTTGTGGGTTTTTTGTTTGTTTTACTGCTTTTGGATTTGTTTCACTTTTGTTTATTTTTTGGCTAATTTTGGTATTGTTAGTTTGCTTAGGGCATCTCTTTGGCACTTCAGAAAAAACCAAATTACATTAATATTGTGATTGAAATGATCATTTAGTTCTATGTATATGCAGTCTATACAAGTGCTGTTCCTTAGAAATAAATGCAAGAAATATAATTTAAACATTTTTAGTGATATAAAAGTGAAAAGAAATGTGAAATAATTTTTACTAATATATTATTTAAACTGATACATCCAAAATATTATCATTTTAACATGTAATCAATGTAAGAAATTTAAGGATATATTTTGCATTTTTTGTACTAAATCTTTGAAATCTAGTGTGTATTTTGCTTTTAAATACATCTCTCATTTTGGTATAGCTACATTTGAAATGCTCAATAGCCAGATGTGGCCAGAGGTTACCCTATTGAAAGTATAAATTACACCTTTTCATGAAAAAAAAAATCAATAGATGGTGAAAAGTTGATCTGTGTTGCCATTTTTAAAAAGTGCAAAAATCCATATTCTTTATTGTAATACATATCTTAAGTATTATTCTTTCTGAAACCAAAATCCCTAATCTGATTTGAAAATTATAACTTTCCTTTTCTATTCTGTCCTCTTTTCTCAGTCCTGATGTTACTTCATCTTTTTCTCTCACTGTTTTATATTTTGAAACATTTACTTAACAAGTAATGTGATGAGTTATGTGGAAAAGATTTTCAAGTATAGAAAAGAGACAGATTATGTTTTTCAGATTGTACCATACTCTTTTTGGATTGTTTTCATAGGTGAAGTCCTTAGTTTGAAGGCATTAATTCCCTAGTATTGAAATAGTATGAAAGAGAAAATTTTGGAGCCTTAAAAGATTGTAGCAGAGTAAATAGCAGAACATTGTAAATTATTTTTCTTCCCCAATTCCCATGTTTTAGAAGTTAATTTACTTTATATATAGAACATATTTAAAAAATTTGTTCCACATACTGAAGTCTGTAGTTTAATGTAAACCTTATTGCTTAAGAAAAAATTTCTTTGAAGTATCATTTCATATTTAAGGGGAACAAAATCTAAGATTGAGTCTTACTGATAATTGATAAGTAGGCAAATCAAAAGAAAAGTTACATGTTTCTGGTCTATAACTTGCTATTTATGCAAAGATATACCCATCTGGCTTTATCTGTTCAAACCTATACCTCTATTTTATTTATACCCATTTTAATGAGTTCAACATACAGAACATAAATATTTGACTTTTCAAATATGTGTAGTGCTAGTATAAAAAATCATCCAATATTTATATCTTCAGATGATTAATTTTAAAAATGAAAATTATCAAAAGTACCTTTTATAAAATGTTAAAAACTTATATGATGGGTCAAATTATTGTTATTTAATTTTCTGAGCCAATTTTAGTCAGAATGGATCTTTTTGTTTATCAGGTTTTGCTGGTCATATTTTTCTATGGCTTTAATTGATACCACATTTTTAAATACTTAAATATTTTCAACTTCTTTTAATTTGTTTATACAATCTAAATTCAAGTGTATATTTAAAATTTTATATATAGCTGGACTCTATGTAATATATAAATATATTTTACACATTATATAGACTCTCAACATAGAAATAAAATAAAAATGTATCATCATTTATATAGTTAAAGTATAGACTGTAATTAGTTGCATCACAGATAGGCTTAAACTATATGTACATTTTTCATGTCAGTGATGTACTTTAAATATTTTTTACATAAAATCTTCCATGAGATTCATTACTCAAATATATTATTATATCATTATAAATACTTAATTGGCAAATTTTCTAATTTTATATTGACTCCTGGAAATTTTGAATAACCATGTTCAAAAAATATATTCATATATAATTTTATTACATAGGATTCAATTTCTGAGAATCAAAAGGTTGATAACATTTAATTTTTTGAAAACATATCTAATTTTATAAGGTAACTTTTCTTAAACATCTAAACTTCTAGATAGGACATAATTATGTCCTATTTAAATGAAAATTCTCTCATATTATGAGGCTTACTAAAGGATATATCAGTATATATAACATTTTTCAAAAGTCATAACACAACCTTAGTTTTGAAAAGATGTTCTTCACCTGAAGATTTAATTTGTAGAACAACTTTATGTTTTTCTACAGTTTATGCAGGCTCTTTGTTTATGTATTATGATTATTAAAATCTCAAGAGGGAAATCAGTCTGTCAAAATTTCAAGCTTTTATCTGGTAACTAAATGAACAATGCTAAATAATTCTTTGTGTGATCTCTGTAAAGTTGTTCCCAGTGATCTTCTTTAGGAGTAGAAACCAGGTTTGCTTTGAAATTGCTCAATGTTTGCTTGCTGCCAAAACTGAACTGTCCGCTAAGCACACCCACCGGCTTAAGCAAGGTGCCTGACTGACTAGAATGCTTGGTGAGGAATCAAAAATATGCTTTAATCCAGTGTTCATTTTCATATCACAAAAGGTGCTACAGAATGATTGCCATTCACGAAAGAAAAAGGCAAGCACAATTAAAAGCCAGGTTTCTAATCCCCTTTGCCTGGGTTTAGAACCAGAGCCAAAAGAAATAGTGTGTTAACAGTTACATATGCCCTCAGGGGGAAGCACAGCCCGACCACCTAGCTGGTGAGATGAAAAGGTACCACGATTGAGTTATATCAGTGGCCAACAAATTGTGCCCCAATGGCTGTGGCTGACAAGACACCGTAGAACCAGTGGGTGGCCAACAAAAGCGCTGTTTTGTGACAGTTGGCAGACAAGGGCTGAGCCAATCAAATACTGTCTTTCCTGCTTATAGTAACTGTTTTAGCAGCCAAGACATAGATTATCAGTATGTGAGAAAATCGTAGAGTGAGTGCCTGTCATTTGTGTGAAAAGCTATTTCTAAATGATTGAAGGGCAGTCTGAGCTGCTAACCACTAATTAGCCTAATTGACACCAGATTGAAAGGGATGACTCAGCTGTTGGAGAAACACTGCCTAATGGTAGTGTTGTGTCTCAGCTGCTTGAATGAGAAGTGATTATTAATTGTACCCTGTGGAAAGAAAAACTGCTGTATTATATTAATATTGGGGAAGTAGGGGATTAAACTTCTTATTAATCTGACTGTAAGCTTGCCCCACCCTGCTGGCACTCTTGTCATCAGGAATAGCTGACACCAGTTGGGGTAAGTGACCTAAGCTCTACTATTTCTCCACTGAGGATTTTGCAGACAGGTTGAACTGCGAACCACCAGTTTTCTGACAGCACTGATAACTACTCAAATATATCTAAAATTGAAGACAAAGCCTAAAAACTCAGTGAGAGTGAAAGTCACTCAGTTGTGTCTGACTCTGCAACACCATGGACTACATAGTCCATGGAATTCTCCAGGCCAGAATACTGGAGTGGGTAGCCTTTGTCTTCTCCAGGGTAATCTTCCCAGCCCATGGATTGAACCCAGGTCTCCCTCATTGCAGGCAGATTCTTTACCAGCTGAGCCACAAGGGAAGCCCCAAAAGCTCAGTAATGGGTACTGAATAAGGACCCACTTGAAGAACCCAAGATTTTTGTGGTTAATATAATTTTTTCGAACACAACAAAACAGTATTTTAAATTTGTCAATGTATCTTCTACATATTAATTTTCAATTGCTAGCTACAATAGTTGGTCAGTAAGTGTCTAATGAAGAAAGGAAGGAATCTTGAAGGTACTACAAGTCATAGAGGCACATATGACCAAACACTTGATGTGTAAAATTGATTTCAGTTGTATTTATCTTCTTATACTGAGAAATGTGTTTCTGAACCATTAGGAAGGAAGAGTTTTTTTTTTTTTTAATTAAAATATATTTAATACCTGATTTTTAATTCCATCTTAATACAACTACTGGTGTTTGGTTTTCTTTTTAATTAATTAAATAATTTAATTGGAGGCTAATTACTTTGCAATATTATAGTGGTTTTGCCATACTTTGACATGAATCAGCCGTGGGTGCACATGTGTCCCCCATCCTGAACCCCCCTCCAACCTCTGGAAGGAAGAAAGAGGTTTTTTTTTTTTTTCAATTAATTTTTATTTTTCAGTTTGTTTTGCTTTATTTTGCTACACATCGACATGAATCAGCCACGAGTGTACATGAACTCCCAATCCTGAACCCCCCGTCCCCCCTCCCGCCCCACACCCTCTCTCTGGATTATCCCCGTGCATCAGTCCCAAGCATCCTGTATCCTGCATCAAACCTGGCCTGGCAATTTGTTTCACTTATGATATCACACATGTTACACTGCCACTCTGCCAACCCATCCCACCCTCTCC
>SJXQ01009982.1:292799-302886 GCA_006408695.1 Aepyceros melampus
AGAAACTATAAAACTCTTAGAGGAGAACATAGGCAAAACACTCTCTGACATAAATCACAGCAGGATCCTCTATGATCCACCTCCCAGAATACTGGAAATAAAAGCAAAAATAAACAAATGGGATCTAATTAAAATTAAAAGCTTCTGCACAACAAAGGAAACTATAAGCAAGGTGAAAAGACAGCCTTCTGAATGGGAGAAAATAATAGCAAATGAAGCAACTGACAAACAACTAATCTCAAAAATATTCAAGCAGCTTATGCAGCTCAACTCCAGAAAAATAAATGACCAATCAAAAAATGGGCCAAAGAACTAAATAGACATTTCTCCAAGGAAGAAAGAGTTTTAAAATGAAACTCCTGTTATCTAGGAGGCTGTAGTTTTCCTTTTCCCTGCAAATTGTTGAGGGTCCATTGCCTGTGTTGCCTGCATTATAGTTGTGGGATTAGAAGGACCTCTACAGGCTATGTGGAGTTTGGACAAATTTACAACAGTTGTAGAAACAAATGGAGGAGTTTCTGCCTTCTCCGGTGTGTTTGAAACTGGATTCTGAAGGAAGCTACTGAGTTAAAAAAAGGCACAATGATAAAAACGGATATAATCAAGACTTCAAAAATTTACTTAGGAAAGCTCATCAGGGAAGACAAAATTTAATCCTACTATCATAGCAATTACAACCACAAAGTTTACAAAGATTTGATTAAGAAATAGTATTATATTTTCTGGTCCCTAATAAACTGCAGAGTTGAATGAAATTGTGTCAAATGTAGTTGACTTTTAAGATGGCAATAAAATATGTTCTAAATGAACATTTTTTCAATTAGATTGAATATCAAAGTGCATTTATACAGATTCTAGAATAGTGATTTTGGTCTTTTAATATCCATTTATCCATTCATTCATTTATTCATTAATTCAGTTAAGTTCCTTTAGCATGCTTTGGGCTAAAGTTCAGATTAGCTAATCAGAGACTGTTAGTTTGTAATGTAGATTAAATCTAAGTGCATTTCCAAAGAAGAGGTGGAAAATAATAATTGTAATGCTGCTTACAGAATAAAATGATACAGTTTGGAATACTTTTGAACATTTATAATAAATCACATGAAATTAAAGGATTTTCCCCTCAGAAATGTCCTTATTTTCCACAAGAGCTCAAGGAAGAAGAGATCAACAAGTATCAAAACACGTGAAATTATGAGGCTGGTTGTTGGCTTCTCAATTGGAGCAAGGTTCCTAGTAAAGATTATTTATTACAGTGGTAATGTGATTATAGTGTTGGTGAAGAGAAAAGAAGGCAGGAGAAGTGCTGGGAGAATAGAAGGTTAGGGAAGAAAAGTACTTGAGTGACGTTCTAAGCCAGTTGCTTTGATCGGGTACAATTTTTCAGATGCTTACATAGCCTCCTGGAGCACAGGCAGGTTCTCCCCAGTGATCTGGGCCTGCAAGTTTGGAGAAATAGTGACAGTACAGATAGCAATGATTTCGGACAATTTTAGGAATATAGTATTTTCCCTTTGGGCTTCCCCTGGTGGCTCAGTGGTAAAGAATTCACCTGCAGTGTAGGAGCTGCAGGAGTTGCAGGTTTGATCCCTGGGTCAGGAAGATCCCCTAGAGAAGGGCATGGCAACCCACTCTAGTGTTCTTGCCTGGAGAATCCCATGGACAGAGGAGCCTGGTGGGCTACAGTCCATGGGGTTGCAAAGAGTTGAACACAACTGAAGTGACTTAGCACACATGGACATTTTCCCTTTCCTGCAGTTTAGTAACTTAATTCTTCCATTGATAAATTCAGAAACACTTCCATAGTCTTTCATAGTGAAAGTGAAAGTGAAGTTGCTCAGTTGTGTCCAACTCTTTGCAACCCCGTGGACTGTAGCCTACCAGGCTCCTCCTTCCATGGGATTCTCCAGGCAAGAATACTGGAGTAGGGTGCCATTTTCTCCTCCAGGGGATCTTCCCGACCCAGGGACTGAACCCAGGGATCGAACCCAGGTTTCCCGCATTGGAGGCAGACACTTTAACCTCTGAGCCACCAGGGAAGCCTTTTATAATCTCTTTCATAAATGGCCTTCATATTACTCATATTGTATAATAGCTGAGGATACACTATGGAGGTACATTCATATTATAGGTACTTCCTTCTGTGGGACTGTCCTTATGGGAATCACAAGATTGAGAGAGAAATGAATATTCATTTACTTATTCAACAAACACATATCCATCCCTTCCCTGTGCCAGGCACTTGACTGTGCATGTCCCATGTGAAACCATTCATGGTAACCGTAAAGGTGAGGAGATGGAAAAGAACTTTGATGGGAAGTTCTGAAATCATCACAGCCTTGTGTGTTGAAATGTACCTTAGGGAATTGTTATAATCGTTATACCTTCCTCTTGACTCTAGTCCTGATGCTAGGAAATAAAAGCAGCTACTGCTTTTTTTTTTTTTTCCAAGACATGATATTGTCAAGATGTGCAAAGTGAAGATTTTGCATTCTTAGTTGTGGGTTTAGGGAAAGAAGTTTCAGATCAAAAGCTCAGCAGAAAATTAGACTCAATTTTCTAAAGGAGGAGGAGAAATGATAGGAAAGGGGAAAGAATGGGTGATAACAGGGGTGCTTTTCATTTTGAGGGCAGTAGTTATGATTGTGGCTATATGGAGTGAAAAGTTGGAATCTCACTGATTTTCAGTTATCTGTTCAAGATTGCTGTGAAGTGGCCTGTAGATGCTCCCAACAGCTGGTTGTGCACATCCCTTCCCAACTCGGACGTTATTAACCTATTTCAGTGTCTTGAAATTGGCCATAGTGGGAATATTTACTACCCGGAAATTGGAAAATGCTACAAATCAGGACTGGGCTTCTCCCTACCCACAGAACTGGTTGTTAACCATGACCAACACACCATTGACGGTAAGAGCTTTAGGATCTCAGTGAATCATTTAGCCATGTACAACCGCATGAATAATGAGTTTCAGCAATTAGCATTTAGCTCCCGAAACAATCTAAATCCAATTTAAATCACTTAAAGACACCAGGAAACCAGCTACAGCAGTTGCCACATCAGTGATACATAGACCAGTAATATGGCAATTGTTAATTTGCATCACAGTCAACTTTTTGGTATAAATAAAAACAAACTACACATATTGGAGAATTTGTAACATTAAACAGGATACTTCATTTTTCATAACAGCATCAATATTGAAGGAACTTGTTTCAAATTAAAGCAGTGCTGAAATCTTAAAGGAGAGACATTTTTGAAATGAGAAGAAAAAGAAAAAAATGTGTGCTGAGATTGATAATGTTCTTTTGTGACAAGCTGCAAATCGGGGTATTTCTGGCATTGTATTTGAAAACTTATGGTGTAAGCTTTTCTGAGTCCTTAATGATAGATATATTAGTATTCTTTATCTTTCTTCTTTTTGTTTATTTGTTTTTTAGGTTTTTATGGGTTAGTGGTTTCTATTATTCTCACTTGATTGTTTTTACTTGGTAAGGTATACTAATCTTATTTTCATAAAAATTGCCTAGAAGAATATAGAACTGTATACTTGGTTTAAAGTTGTATACCTTCTGTATACCTTGGATTGGAACTAACAAAAATTTATTTTGAAACAAAGAATATTTAGTCTTTCTGGTATTGTGACTCTTTTACAGTTTCTTAAATTTTGAAACACCTGAAAGTTAAGGTATATATATTTAATTACATATACATTATATAATTACATATATGTTATATAAGCATAGAAAACCATAAAGAATATATATTAACATTCAGGAAATGGGGTGGGAAAAATTTTTTTTTAATGTATCCTCTATGTTGTCTGAAAGTGAATATGTTGTCTGAAATGAGTAAAATAAATATATATTAGTTAAATACTTTGCAGCTTCTTTCTTGTAATGCTACCCTCACTCACTCCCCTTCATGAAGAAAGAAATGCAATGTAAAGGATATAGATAAGAAGAGAGTGCAGTATATAAATGGTTTTGTGGATTTTGTTTTTACCTGTCAAGAAAAAAAAACACAAGATGTTTTATACTTTCAAAAATCTAAATTATCATTTTCTGTTGTTGCTTCTATTTTTATATCAATCTATTTCCCCAATGAGATTTTGAGAAAGGTATTTGTTCTTCTCTGCTAGTGTGTTGATATAGAAATTTTTATTAGTCCAGTTTTGATCTGAAATTTATTGTTTGGTTGAGAGTTTCTTCCCTTGAAATCTTAATGGCACAGGCCAGTGTGTCTAACTGGGATAGTTTACATAGCCACACTTTTGTCTGATTTGTAAAGCAAGGAAAAATACAGTTGAAGTGGTTTTATTTATTCTAATTCTGGTGGATTACTGAAAATTTTATATTGACACAGCATGAATTATGGAGGTGATATTTTTCCATTATAAAAATTCAAGTAATTCAAATGACAGCTGAGGAAGGCAGCGGGTACACATTCAGTAAAGGAAGCCTCAAAACCTTACACGACTTTAAGCACTTTTTAACAAGATGAAAGTAACATTTAAAGTTTGGGGTCAAGAAAACAGTTTGAGGTGTGCTGTTACCACGCCTCTTCAACTTTTTTTCAGACAAGAGCTGTTTCAGATCTCTTTGCGGTGTGTTGGCAAGACACTTAAAAGATTACTACTTAAGCTACTAATAATCTGGCTTCAAGTAATTGTCTGTCTGTCCATCCAGCTGTCTATTCTTTCTTCTGTTTTCAAAAAAACCCCCAAATGAACAGCATGAAACACAACAATAACAAAAAAGGAGGAAACCATAATCCTGCCTGGAGTTTTTCCCTCAGCTTTCAGACAGCTGTGATACTCCTGGAAGGCTAATGTACTATGGGCTCTGTTTCAGCAATCATTTTTAAGTTTTCTGGGGAGGTGGAGTGGGATAGAAGAATGGGGACAGGAGGTAATGTGGAATGGAATGATTCTGAAATTTTCATGATCTCTTTTGTGCTTCAATCTCTTTAGAGTTTGAAGTTTGTTTTTTGGTGGATTAACTTGATAGAACATTGCTCTCAAGAGTCCAGTTAAAGATAAAATTAATTTGAGTTGTAAGGACAAGGACAATTTACAAAGTAACAGATATATTATTGTCCTTGACGTCCTGATTGCCAAAGTTCAAATTTTATCTTCCTCTTATTTCTGAAGACTCAGATACATCTATTAGCCTCAGTTTAGTTCAGTTGCTCAGTTGTGTCCAACTCTTTGTGACCCCGTGGACAACAACCCACCAGGCTTCCCTGTTATCCACTCACTCATGGAGCTTGCTCAAACTCATGTCAGTTGAGTCAGTGGTGCCATCCAACCTCAACCACCTCATCCTCTGTCATCCCCTTCTTTCTACCTTCAATCTTTCCCAGCATCATGGTATTTTCTAATGAGTCAGTTCTTTGCATTGGGTGGCCAAATAATGGAGCTTCATTTTCAGCATCAGTCCTTCCAATGAATATTCAGGACTGATTGTCTTTAGGATCGACTGGTTGGATCTCCTTGCTGTCCAAGTGACTCTCAAAAGTCTTCTCCAACACCACAGTTCAAAAGCATCAATTCTTAGGCACTCAGCTTTCTTTATGGTCCACTTATCACATCCATATGTGACATTGGAAAAATCATAGCTTTAGCTATATGTACTTTATTGGTAAAGTAATGTCTCTGCTTTTTAATATGCTGTCTAGGTTGGTTATAGCTTTTCTTCAAAGGAGCAAGCATCTTTTAATTTCATGGCTTCAATCACCATCTGCAGTGACTTTGGAGCCCAAGAAAATAAAGTCTATCTGTTTCCATTGTTTCCCCATCCATTTGCCATGAAGTAGATTGCCGGGAGAAATATCAATAACCTCAGATATGCAGATGACACCACCCTTATGGCAGAAAGTGAAGAGGAGCTAAGAAGCCTCTTGATGAAAGTGAAAGAGGAGAGTGAAAAAGTAGGCTTAAAGCTCAACATTCAGAAAACGAAGATCATGGCATCTGGTCCCATCACTTCATGGGAAATAGATGAGGAAACAGTGTCAGATTTTATTTTTTGGGCTCCAAAATCACTGCAGATGGTGACTGCAGCCATGAAATTAAAAGATGCTTACTCCTTGGAAGAAAAGTTATGACCAACCTAGACAGTATATTCAAAAGCAGAGACAGTACTTTGCCGACTAAGGTTCGGCTAGTCAAGGCTATGGTTTTTCTAGTAGTCATGTATGAATGTGAGAGTTGGACTGTGAAGAAGGCTGAGCGCCGAAGAATGGATGCGTTTGAACTGTGGTGTTGGAGAAAACTCTTGAGAGTCCCTTGGACTGCAAGGAGATCCAACCAGTCCATTTTGAAGGAGATCAGTCCTGGGATTTCTTTGAGAGGAATGATGCTGAAGCTGAAACTCCAGTACTTTGGCCACCTCATGCGAAGAGTTGACTCATTGGAAAAGACTCTGACACCATTGGAAAAGACTCTGACACTGGGAGGGATTGGGGGCAGGAGATGAAGGGGACAACAGAGGATGTAATGGCTGGATGGCATCACTGACTTGATGGATGTGAGTCTGAGTGAACTCCGGGAGTTGGTGATGGACAGGGGGGCTGGCATGCTGCGATTCATGGGGTTGCAAAGAGTCGGATACGACTGAGCGACTGAACTGAACTGAACTGAATGGCACTGGATGCATAATCTTTGGTTTTTTGAATGTTGAGTTTTAAGCCAACTTTTTCATTCTTCTCTTTCACTTTTATCAAGAGGCTCTTTAGTTCCTGTTCACTTTCTGCTATAAAGGTGATGTCATCTACATATCTGAGGTTATTGATATTTTTCAGGGCAATCTTGATTCCAGCTTGTGCCTCATCCAGCCCAGCATTTCGCATGATGAACTCTGTGTAGAAGTTAAATATTCAGGGTGACAATATACAGCCTTGATGTATTCCTTTCCCAATTTGGAACCAGTCCATTGTTCCATGTTCTCACTGTTGCTTCTTGACCTGCATACAGATTTCTCAGAAGGCAGGTAAGGTGGTCTGGTATTCCCATCTCATTAAGAACTTTCCACTGTTTGTTGTGATCCACAGAGTCAAAGGCTTAGTGTAGTCAATTAACCAGAAGTAGATGTTTTTTCTGGAACTCTCTTGATTTTTCAATGATCCAGTGGGTGTTTCTGGTTCCTGTGCCTTTTCTAAATCCAACTTGAACATATGGAAGTTCTTAGTGCATGTACTGCTGAAACGTAGCTTGGAGAATTTTGAGCATTACTTTGCTAGTGGGTGAGATGAATACAATTGTGTGGTAGTTTGAACATTCTTTGGCATTGCCTTTCTTTGGAATTGGAATGAAAACTGACCTTTTCCAGTCCTGTGGCCACTGCTGAGTTTTCCAAATTTGCTGGCATATTGAGTGCAGCATTTTCACAGCATCATCTTTCAGGATTTGAAATAGCTCAGCTAGAATTTTAATACCTCCACTAGGTTTGTTCATAGTGATGCTTTCTAAGACCCACTTGACTTCACAGTCCAGGATGTCTGGCTCTAGGTGAGTGACCACGCCATCGTGGTTATCTGGGTTATGAAGATCTTTTTGGGGGGATAGTTCTTCTGTGTATTCTTGCCACCTCTTCTTAATATCTTCTGCTTCTGTTAAGTCCATATCATTTTTGTCCTTTATTGTGCCCATCTTTGCATGAAATGTTCCCTTGGTATGCCAGTGTTCTTGAAGTGATCTCTAGTCTTTCCCATTCTATCATTTTTCTCTATTTCTTTGCATTGATCACTTAGGGAGGCTTTCATATCTCTTCTTGCTCTTCTTTGGAACTCTGCATTCATATGGGTATATTTTTCCTTTTCTCCCTTGCCTTTCACTTCTTTTCTTTTCTCAGCTATTTGTGAGACCTCCTTAGACAACCATTTTGCCTTTCTTTTTCTTGGGAATGGTTTTGATCACTGTCTCTGGTACTATGTTATGAACCTCCATGCATAGCTTTTCAGGCAGTTTGTCTATCAGATCCAATCCCTTGAATCTGTCACTTCCACTGTATAATCATAAGAGATTTGATTTAGGTCATACCTGAATGGTCTAGTGGTTTTCCCTACTTTCTTCAGTTGGCAATAAGGAGTTCATGATCTGAGCCACAGTCAGTTTCCAGTATTGTTTTTGCTGACTGTGTGGAGCTTCTCCATCTTTGGTTGCAAAGAATATAATCAATCTGATTTCAATATTGACCTCTCTGGTGATGTCCATGTCTAGAGTCATCTCTTGTGCTGCTGGAAGAGGGTGTTTGCAAAGACCAGGGTGTTCTCTTGGCAAAACTCTGTTAACCTTTGCACTGCTTCATTTTGTAGTCCACAGCCAAACTTTCCTGTTACTGCAGGTGTCTCTTGACTTCCTATTTTTGCAATCCAGTTCCTTTTGATGAAAATGACATCTTTTTCTTTGGTGTTAGTTATAGAAGGTCATGTAGATCATCATAGTACCATTCGACTTCAGCTACTTTGGCATTAGTTGTTGAAGGATAGACTTGGATTACTGTGGTGTTGAATGGTTTGACTTGGAAACGAACAAGATCTTTCTGTTGTTTTAGAGATTGCACCCAAGTACTGCATTTCAGACTCCTTTGTTGACTATGAGGGCTACTCCGTTTCTTCTAAGAGATTCTTGCCCACAGTAGTAGACATAATGGTCATCTGAATTAAATTCACTCATTCCAGTAATTGCCAGAATCTATTACCTGGTTAACATTTATTTAAAATAATTTGATTTTAAAAAATATAAAATTCATTTAAATTATAAAGAATTGGAAAATATGAGCAATAATGAATGATTCATCTATTAATCTGATATAAATGCTTAGGGTTGTTAAATTTGAGAAAACCTGAATCAAATTTCTTTTGTGAGTGGTGAAATTTCAGATGTGTGAAATTTTCTTGTGTAGTGACCAATCTTAAATCTCTTTCAGTTGCTGACATTCTTTTTTTTTTCTTAAAATTTTAAAATCGAAGTATAGTTAATGTACAATATTATGTAACTTACAATGTGATTCACAATTTTTAAAGGTTATACCCTTATTTATAGTTATTAAAAATATTTAATTAAAACTATGTTCCCTGTGCTGTATAGTATATCACTGTGGTTTATTTTGTACCTAATGTGAACCTCTTAATTCCCTACTCCTATTTGCTCCTCCTCCCTTCTCTCACTCCACTGGTAGCAACTAATTTGTTTTCTATGCCTGTGAGTCTGCTTCTTTTTTGTTATATTCACTAATTAATTTGTATTTTTTCAATTCCACATGTAAGTGATATCACACAGTGTTTATTGTTTTCTGTCTGACTTGTCTAACTTAGCATACTGCCCTCCAAGTCCATCCATGTTGTTGCAAATGGCAAAATTTCATTGTTTTTATGACTCACCAGTATTCCATTATATCTATATACCATATTTTTTTTTATCCATCCATCTATTGATGGACACTTAGGCTGCTTCCATATCTGCACCATTGTAAATAGTGCTGCTATGAACATTGAGGTTCGTGTGTCTTTTTCAATTAGTGTGTTTGTTTTTTCAGATATATATACCCAGCTGTGGAATTGCTGGGTCGTATGGTAGTTCCATTTGTAGTTTTTGAAGGAACCTCCATATTGTTTTCTGCAGTGGTTGCACCAATTTACATTCCCACCAACAGTGTCCAAGGATTCCTGTTTCTCCACATCATCTCTAAAATTTGTTATTTGTAGACTTTTTCATGATAACCATCCAAGTCTATGCCCCAACCAGTAACGCTGAAGAAGCTGAAGTTGAACGGTTCTATGAAGACCTACAAGAACCTGTTAGAACTAAAACCCAGAAAAGATGTCCTTTTCATTATAGGGGACTGGAATGCAGAAGTAGGAAGTCAAGAAACACCTGGAGTGACAGGCAAATTTGGCCTTGGAGTACAGAATGAAGCAGGGCAAAGACTAATAGAGTTTTGCCAAGAGAACACACTGGCCATAGCAAACACCCTCTTGCAACAACACAAGAGAAGACTCTACACATGGACATCACCAGATGGTCAACACTGAAATCAGATTGATTATATTTTTGCAGCCAAAGATGGAGAAGCTCTACACAGTC
>SJXQ01009982.1:304185-333182 GCA_006408695.1 Aepyceros melampus
ATGCAGAGTACATCATGAGAAATGTTGGGCTGGAAGTAGCACAAGCTGGAATCACGATTGCTGGGAGAAATATCAGTTACTCAGATATGCAGATGACACCACCCTTATGGCAGAAAGTGAAGAGGAACTGAAAAGCCTCTTGATGAAAGTGAAAGAGGAGAGTGAAAAAGTTGGCTTAAAGCTCAACATTTAGAAAACGAAGTTTTTTTTCTGTTCCATGGAATCTGGTCCCATCATTTCATGTGAAATAGATAAGGAAACAGTGGAAACAGTGTCAGACTTTATTTTTTTTGGGCTCCAAAATCACTGCAGATGGTGATTGAAGCCATGAAATTAAAAGACACTCACTCCTTGGAAGGAAAGTTATGACAAACCTAGATACATATGGAAAAGCAGAGACATTACTTTGCCAACAAAGGTCCCTCTAGTCAAGGCTATGGTTTTTACTGTGGTCATATATGGATGTGAGAGTTGGACTGTGAAGAAAGCTGAGCGCCAAAGAATTGATGCTTTTGAACTGTGGTATTGGAGAAGACTCTTGAGAATCCCTTGGACTGCAAGGAGATCCAACCAGTCCATTCTAAAGGAGATCAACTCTGGGTATTCTTTGGAAGGAATGATGCTAAAACTAAAACTCCAGTACTTTGGCCACCTCATGTGAAGAGTTGACTCATTGGAAAAGACTCTGATGCTGGGAGGGATTGGGGGCAGGAGGAGAAGGGGACAACAGAGGATGAGATGGCTGGATGGCATCACCGACTCAGTGGACATGAGTTTGAGTGACCTCTGGGAGTTGGTGATGGACAGGGAGGCCTGGTGTTCTGCGATTCATGGGGTCACAAAGAGTTGGACACGACTGCATGACTGAACTGAACTGATTTGGACAAGTGTAAGGTGCTATCTCACTGTGGTTGTGATTTTCACTTCCCTGATGTTTAATGATGTTGAGATCTTTTCATGTGCTAGTTGGCCATCTGCATTTCTTCTTTGAAAAAATGTTTATTCAGTTCTACTGCCTATTTTTTAATCAGGTTGTTTGTTATTTTGAGATTGAGTTGTATGGCATGTTTATATATGTTAGACCTTAATCACTTATCAGTCATATCATTTGCAAATATTTTCTTCGATTCTGTAGGTTGTCCTTTCATTTTGTTAATGATTTCCTTTGCTGTGCAAAAACTTTTCAGTTTAGTTAGTTCTCAGTTGTTTATTTTTGCTTTTATTTCCTTTGCTTTACAAGACAAATCCAAAAAACATATCACTAGTATTTATGTCAAAGAATGTTCTGCCTATGTTTTCTTCTAGGAAGTTTTTCATCCTACATTTAGGTCTTTAATTCATTTTGAATTTTTTTCATATATGATGTTCTTTTTATCATTTTATTTTTTTATTTTTTTAAATTATTTTTATTTTTTAGTTTGTTTTGCTTTACAATACTGTATTCGTTTTGCTATACATTGACATGAATCAGCCACGAGTGTACATGAACTCCCAATCCTGACCCCCACCTCCCCCCTCCCGCCCCACACCCTCTCTCTGGATTATCCCCGTGCATCAGTCCCAAGCATCCTGCATCCTGCATTGAACCTAGACTGGCGATTCGTTTCACTTATGATATCATACATGTTACACTGCCACTCTTCCAAATCATCCCACCCTCTCCCTCTCCCACAGAGTCCAAAAGGCTGTTCTATACATCTGTGTCTCTTTTGCTGTCTCGCGTACAGGTTTATCATTACCATTTTTCTAAATTCCATGTATATGTGTAAGTGTACTGTATTGGTGTTTTTCTTTCTGGGTTACTTCACTCTGTATAATTGGCTCCAGCTTCATCCACCTCATTAGAACGGATTCAAATGTATTCTTTTTAATGGCTGAGTAATACTCCATTGTGTATATGTACCACAGCTTTCTTATCCATTCATCTGCTGATGGACATCTAGGTTGCTTCCATGTCCTGGCTATTATAAAATTAGTGCAGCAATGAACATTGGGGTACACGTGTCTCTTTCAATTCTGGTTTCCTCGGTGTGTATGCCCAGCAGTGGGATTGCTGGGTCATAATTATTTTACATGTAACTGTTCAGGTTTCTCAGCACAACCTATTGTAAAGAGTCTTTTCTTCATTGTATATTCTTGCCTACTTTGTTATAGAATAATTGACCATAAGTGTATGTGTTTATTTCTGGGTTCTCTATTCTTCTGTTCCATTGACTGTGTATCTACTTTTGTGCCAGTACCATACTGTTTTGATTATTTTAGCTTTGCTTTATAAATTCCGTGAATTCAGGGAGTGTGATTCTTCCAGTTCTGTTCTTCTTTCTCAAGATTGTTTTGGCTATTCAGGGTCTTTTGTGTTTCCATAGAAGTTTTAAAAGTGTTTTTGCCAGTTCTGTGAAAATTGCTATTGGTATTTTGATAGGGATTCATTGAATCTATAGTTTGCTTTGGGTAGTATGGTCATTTTAACAATATTAATTCTTCCAATCCAAGAATGGTGTGTATCTTTTCAACTGTAACTGTCATCTTCAATTTCTTTCATTAGTGTGAGCTGATGACATTCTTTATCCACTGATAGGTAAACACACCTATATATGTTAATATAGTTTATGAGACCTAATCAAACTAGCTCTTTCTAAGTTCTTTCTCTTTCATTTTGCATCCTCTACAGATTTTGATAATCCTCAGATCATTCCTTTTAAGTAGATGCTAGTCCATACACTTTGAATTGGTCCCTCTGAAATATATATTAATATTTAAGTACCTCTTTTTGATACATTGCATGTTACCAGCCAATTATAAGAAGAATATCATACATCTCCAAATTGTAAAGATTTGTGTGCTGTGCTAAGTCACTTCAGTCGTGTCCAACTCTTTGTGACCCCATGGACTGTAGCCCACCAGGCTCTTCTGTCCATAGAGATTCTCCAGGCAAGAATACTGGAGTGGGTTGCCATGTTCTCCTCCAAGGGATCTTCCTGACCCAAGAATCAAACCTGTGACTCTTAGGTATCCTGCATTGGCAGGCAGGTTCCTTACCACTAGCAACACCTGGGAAGCCATATATATATATATATATATATATATATATATATGTCAGTGAGACATGACTATAGCAACTTAGCATGCATATACATACATACAATATATATGTTATATATATATATGAATCATTTTGCTATATACCTGAAACTAACACAACACTGAAAAGCAACTATTTGTTGTTGTTTAGTCTCTAAGTCATGTCTGACTCTGCGACGCCATGGACTACAGCTGTCCAGACTCCTCTATCCATGGGATTCTCCAGGCAAGAATACTGGAGTGGGTTGCCATTTCCTACTCCATTGTAAAGATTTAGTGAGGTCTTTTAAAAAAAATCATCTTTACAATTTCTAATACTAAACAGTTTTATTCAAATACCTTTCTACAAATATTATTCTCTGCAAGTTATTTAAATGAGAATTTTAATTTATCATTTACCTGTTATGATTGAGGAACGGACATTTTTTGTTAAATGAAAATCTTGACAATTATGCAATTCATGAATTGCTACTTTTCCTAAAAGCGTAATAAGCACTGCAGTTACAGTGGCTGTAAAGTTACTATGTTAATTTAGTAAACTGCTTGAGCCCTTTTATTCCTCAAATAATTATAATGAATATCTAATGCTATTATACTTCAGATACATTAACAGATTCATGAAGTAATATCTTAAATAATAATAAAAAGTAAACTTTTAACTGTTTTTGTGTCACTGCCACAGTTTCTGATAGAAAAAATACTTTTTCTTGGTCATTTTAGAAACCTGATCTCTCTCACTTGGACTCTTGAGGGGTGACATCAAAACTGTTGTGTATGGTTAATACGTCATTCTTTGAGTAACATTAAGGGTAGAATTACAAATACAATTCTTGTAATTTTTTTTTCAAAGTTTGAAAATCAGCTACAGTAAATGTGTAATATAAGACAGTGGTTATGTTAAATTTTAACAAGAAACAACAGTATTTAAAAAATTGATATGACCTATTGGATATTTTTTCTAAGTGTATAACATTATTCTTCTGAAATTATTAAAGCTTAAAACTATACAAAGATTTTTGAAACATCTTGTAGACCTAAATCTTTATCTATGCATGATAGTCAAATTGGGTTAATTAACAAAATTACCTGGAGAGTTATTTAAAATGCAAATTTCTGGGCTTCCTCTTCTCTTTTCCTCATTTTTCCCAGAAATAGAGCCTGTTAGTCTGTATGGTACTCACAGTCTATATTTATATAATCCAGGTCTCCCGCATTTGCAGGCATATTGTTTACTAGCTGAGCCACAAGGGAAGCCTGTATATCTATATAGCTATAGATAACTCTAGGTGATTTTGATGATCAACTGGATTTGGTAACACCTGACCTAGAGTAACATTTCTTGATGTTCTTATCTCCCAGAGTTCTCCGTAGTGAACAGTATCTGTATTAAATGTGGACCTTTTTTTTTTTTTTTAAAGTCTTTATTGAATTTATTACAATACTGCTTCTGTTCTATGTTTTGGTTTTTTGACCAAGATGTATGTGGGATCTTAGCTCCCCAACCAGGGATTGAAAGTGCACCCCATGCATGGGAAGGTGAAGTCTTAACCACTGGACTGCCAGGCAAGTCTCAGTGTGGTGTCCATAGTTAGAGAGATCAGGAAATTCTGGGTCCTAAATATCTGGAATATTCACAGTGCACTTTGGCATTGAATAGGCTCGACAAGTCCTGTAGTTTATGCACATGAAACTTTGTTTAACCTACAGTTTATCCATCTATTTGATCACGGGATCCCATTTTTTCCCCACAGCAGCTGTTAACACCGCTTGAAATGTAGGTGCTAGTATGCTTTTTTCACTTTCTGTTTTTCATAGATAGCTGAAATTCATCAGGTGGTTATTCAACAAAGGGGACAGATTATTCTTTATAGAAGACAGAAATTTTGAAATATTTTGATTCTTCCTCCAAGCCCAAGTTCATCTATACATTCTCTAAAATAGAGTTCAATCATTATTATTTTTCTTAGAGATTTCCAGAGATTGTTTTTACTTTTTAAAAGAAAATGGTAAGGGTTCAGTTCAGTTCAGTTGCTCAGTCGTGTCCGACTCTGCGACCACATGAATCGCAGCATGCCAGGCCTCCCTGTCCATCACCAACTCCCGGAGTTCACTCAGATTCACGTCCATCAAGTCCGTGATGCCATCCAGCCATCTCATCCTCTGTTGTCCCCTTCTCCTCCTGCCCCCAATCCCTCCCAGCATCAGAGTCTTTTCCAATGAGTCAACTCTTCACATGAGGTGGCCAAAGTACTGGAGTTTCAGTTTTAGCATCATTCCTTCCAAAGAAATCCCATATATATTCCTAATGATAAATCCAGAGGGTTGCTATATTGTGAAGACTTTGGAGGTGTTGTCCTTTCAAAGGGTTAACATAAATGTATTATGTTTACCATGTGCTCTAGGCGAGCCCGCTTTTTCTAGGTTTGCTAACAGTGGGATACAGGGGCTTATTTTAAAGGTGGCTTAACTCTGCTCTTATAATACCTTCTGTTTCTCTCTCTTGGTCATCACAGTGTGGCAAGATGAATTTAGGAGTAATATGATCTAAATTCTTCACATTCTCTACTATCTTCTTACTTCAAAGAAAACTTCTGTCCCTACAAAAGATATTTCTAGCTTATCTGTGCTATAGAAGCCTAGAGGCAATAGTTAATTATTTTAGTACTTTCCTAGTAGCATATTCTCTCTGTCTCCCTGTTTCTATCTCTTTCTGCTCCCCATCCTGCTTTGATTATCATTTATGGTCTTAAGTTATCTATCATCATTGGTCTTACAGGGACTGTCTCTTGTTTTACTTATTTGGTTACTCTTATTTTTATTTCCCGTTTACATACCTGTTCCTTAAGGGCAATGATTTTAATATATGTATATAAGATCTGTTCTTTTGAATATATTGATTCTTTTAAATGTGTGCTTTTCTTACTGTGTACATTAAGGATGCATTAATGATTAGAAAACTCACCTAAATGGTTTGTGCTACTGTTATCTCATTTTTTTTTTGCACATTTTTCCCCCTCAGCACTCTATCTGGTGTGTTCATTCTAACTAGTTGGTAATATTCACCATTTGTATCTATCTACTTGCCCAAGGAAGGACAATCCAAATTGCCTCTACTTCACATGACTATTAGCAACACTATAATGAGCATTGTCATGCTTGCACACTTACAGATCCAGTGGAATTCCAAGCAAGGGCCACATACCCAGGAAAATACTTAAGTGGATACTGCCAGTGCACTCTTCTCCAGGGTGGCTGTTGACTTAACGCCAACAGTGCCCACCATGCTTGGGATCAGCACCTTCCCATCAAGGCTTGACTTTCTGTTGGCTTATGATTTTTGCTAGTGTATAGGGTGTAGACTTAAATTTCACTGTGGCTTTGATTTATATTTTTCTGATTAACAATGAACTAGAACGTCTCTTCATTTTCTTGTATCCTTTTGGGTTACTCTTCTTTGAGTTGTGTGAGATAGCTCTTTATCTTTTTTCTGTCGGTTGGAGTTGATTACATTTGAAGATTTTATAAAAAATTAATTCCTTTGTGTTGTTTAGTTTTTTGAAGTTATTTCATCTTGTCTATTTCAGTTTATTTTTATTGCATGAGTAAATGCTTTTTCAAAAATCTTGTTTTTAAAATATATATACATATATATGTTTATATATATATATATTTTATTGTCTATATAGAAATGATAGTAATTGAGGTCTTCCCTTTTTCCCTAATCTGTAATAAAAATATCTACGGTGTAACAAAAATTTTCTGCAGATACAACAATATCAGTGAGAAAATCAAGGGGGATACATTGTAGAGATCTTGCTCTTTTTACTCTTTTGCCAGCCAGTGCTACTAGTATCTTTGTCCTATAAGGAAAATAATGTAATAGAAAACTAAGAGTGTCCAGAGTAGGCATTCCATATGTGTTTGTTGAAATAGGGGTCCTGTGATAACCCTTCCCTTAGAAAGGTTCAGGGATGAGTGTCGATGTATTCCTCTGGGGCAGCTGAGAGACATGTACAAGGAGGCTCTTAGGATATCTCCTTCACCTTCCCTAAGTCACTGTGATTTCTCCATCTGAGAAAGGCTGACAGGACCGGGACCCAGAGATGCAGAAGAAAGAAAAGGAAAAATACCAGAGAGTCAGCCGAATGTGATCACACCTCTGCCTTCCTGATATGGCAGTGCTGTAGGCAAGCTTGTCAGAAGAGATTCTTGAACACTGCACCTTTCACTTTATACATACGTATTATTAAATTTTTGTAATGAAAGCATTTTGCACAGCCTCTCTGTGGTTAGACCACACATCTAGCATGACTACAAGCAATCTTTAGCATTTGAGTTTCAGTGAAGATTACTGGAACTCATGGTATTAACACAAATTATTTTGTTGCTTGTTTGCTCTTGTGCAAAAGTTTAAGGATACAGCTTCTATAAATCAAGCTGTTTATGTGGTGACTTTGAGGAAATTGAGATGCAGACAGAAGAAGCATTTTGATGAGATTACCTGTTAGTCATTCAGTTGTGTCCGAGTCTTTGAGATCCCATAGACTGTAGCCTGCCAGGTTCCTCTGTCCATGGGATTCTCCAGGCAAGAATACTGGAATGGGTTGCCATTCCCTTCTCCAGGAGAACTTCCCAATCCAGGAATCGAACCTGGGTCTCTCGCATTGCAGGTAGATTCTTTACCATCTGCGCCACCGGGGAAGTCACTTTTTGATAAGATTATAACATGTTAATCACAAACATTACAGTAAAAGCCACCTTTCCTAAACTCCATCTCTTGCTCTATTAACTAGAGGCTGCTTTCCCAGTTAGGACAAGAAGTCAGTGACAACTTGGTATACTATTAAAGCACTAAACTCAAACCAACAAGATGAAAGTTTATGAAGGTGATATTTTCATATTCATCCAATCTCCTTATGTAAATTTCCATGCTGATGCTGTAAAAACACTCAATACCACATTAAAGGACTACCCTACATCCTTTGTTCATAGTCTGTGTTTTGAAATTTATCCTTAATCAATTTTTAAAGCTTGATTCTCTCCTGGTCCTCCTGACCGCCAACTATGTTGTGTTTTCTCTTTTTACAGCCTCAGCTTTGCTTTGGATTCAGTTCTCAATATTCTTTGCTTTTTTGTTCTCTATCCCACTGTGTTTCATCAGTTCAGTTCAGTTCAGTCCAGTCACTCAGTCGTGTCTGACTCTTTGTGACCCCATGGACTGCAGCACACCAGGCCTCCCTGTCCATCACCATCTCCCGGAGTTTCATCGGTTTCTTCAGTTACCTCAGGTATTAGATCTTAGTTAAATTTGGCTCAGAAGCTTCTCACACTGGAACCACCAGCAAGGGGAGATGCTTTCAAGAGTCTTGTTCTAGCTATTCAGAATAAATCAGGTAATTTAAATATTTTAAGTGAAAGCTGGCAAAATATTTTACCACACACTTTAAAAAGGAAGCTATATGAATGGTCAATAAACGGAAAAGATGCTAACATCATTAATAAATAGGAAAATTAAATCATAATAAAGTATTTTATATCTTATTAAAATAAAATAGAATTAAATTAAAATTAAAACCACAATAAGATACTATTCTATACCTATTAGAATGGCTAAATAAAAAGATAAACAGTACCAAGTGTTACATGTTAAATAACTGATGCTTTTGAACTGTGGTGTTAGAGAAGACTCTTGAGAATCTCTTGGACTACAAGGAGATCCAACCAGTCCATCCTAAAGGAAATCAGTCCTGACTATTCATTAGAAGGACTGATGTTGAAGCTGAATCTCCAAAACTTACCTGATGTAAAGAACTAACTCATTTGCTGGGAAAGATTGGAGGCAGGAGGAGAAGGGACCACAAAGGATGAGATGGTTGGATGGCATCACAGCCTCAATGGACATGAGTTTGAGTAAACTTCAGGAGTTGGTGATGGACAGGGAGGCCTGGCATGCTGCAGTCCACGGGGTCGCAAAGAGTCAGACACAATTGAACAACTGAACTGAACTGAACTGACCAAGTGTTAACAATCATGAAAAGAAAACAGAGTCTTCATATATTGCTGGTGGAAGAATAACTGTTTGGAAAACAGTCTGGCAGTTCCATATAAAGTTAAATATATAGTTACATATATAGTTACTACAGGACCCACAATTCCACCCCTAGTCATTTACCCAAGCAAAAGGAAAATATATGACTGTTTTGTACAAGAATGTTTACAGCAGCTTTGTCATAGTCATCTAAAACTAGAAGCCAACCAACATCCTTTACAGGGGAAAGAATAAACACATTGCAGTAAATCCATACAATATATTATTACTTGGTAGTAAAAAGGAACAAAATTATTAATATAAACATATGAGTGAATAGTAAAAACATTATCCTAAGCAAGATAAACGCAAAACAATATATTGTTTATTTCCATTTATATAAAATTACAGAATAGGCTAATCTATAATGATTGAAAGTAGATCACTGGTTGCAGGGGACCAGAGGATGGGAGCTGGTTACAAAGGGCACCAGAGAATTTTTTAGGGAAAATGAAAAATATACACTTAAAATGGACATGTTTTATTTCATGTACATCATACCTTACTAAAGTTGATTAAAATTTAAATGAAACTTAATGGCAAAAAGGAATACACCCAAAATTTTTTCAACTAAGGAGTTGTAGGGACTTGGGGCAGTTTACAAAAGATATTATATGATGATGTGCAGTAAATTTGGCTGTATTGTGACAACAAAAATATGTTGTTTTTGAAAAGTGGAATCATTATTGTTCCTTATTTGCCTATTTTGCTCTAGGAGTTATTCAAGGCAGTCTGTGACCTTTGTCTCATTTAATGATTAGAATATCCCCATGAAGTGGATATTATTAACCTTATTGAAAGTAGTACCTTCCAGGAGGAACAGATACTTAGAGGATTTATTTCGGCATAGGATATAATTAGAGCATAAAGACCTGATAATGCACGTCCACATAATAACAAGTATATCCTCCTATTTTCCCTATAAATAGAAAAAAAGACTTTTATTCTTTAATAATATCATTTGTATCTGATTATCAGAGCAATATTAACTATTGTAAATATTGTAAAAATATTCAAAGTGTTTTTATTTTAGTTTGACTATTATATTTTACAGGTGGAAATTTAGTGTATTCATTATATTGAATATTTTTTCAAATGTCATTAATAATTTTATTTTATTATGGTAAGAATTAACATGAGATTTGCCCTTTTAAAACTTTAAGTGTACATTACTGTTGACTATTAGTGCCATGTTCTACAGCAGAACTCTGGAGTTTATTCATCTTGTTTAACTGAAACTTTATGCATATTGACTAGTAACTCCCCATCTTCCTCTCCTTCGGCTCCTGGCAGCCATCATTCTGCTCTTTGATTTTATGAACTTGATTGTTTTAGATGCTTCATATAAGTTGAACTATGCAGCTTTGTGTTTTTCTAACTAACTTGTTTTGCTTAGTATAATGTCCTCAAGCTTCATCTGCATAATCTCATATGCAGAATTTTTTCTTTTTAAAGGCAGAACAGTATTTCATAGTGTGTATAGACTACATTTTCTTAATTCATTCATCTGTTGTTGGATATTTAATTTCCAATCTTGGCTATTGTGAAGAGTACTGCAATGAACGTGGAAGTGCTGTATCTCTTGGAGATACTGATTTCATTTCTTTTGGATAAATACTGAGAAGTAGGATGGCTGGAATATATGGTAGCTTATTAATTTTTGAGAAACTTCCATACTGTTTTCCTTAGCAACTGTGTAATTTTTCATTCCCACTAATAGCGTGCAAGGGTCCTAATTTCTCTATATTGTTGTCATCCTTGTCTCTGACTGAAGTGACTTAGCAGCAGCATATCTTATTGTGGTTTTGATTTGTATTTCTCTAATGCTTAATGATATTGAGCATTTTTCATATATCTGAGGGCCATTTGTATGTTATCTTTGGAAAAATGTCTATTAAAGCCCTTCAGTTCAGTCACTCAGTCACGTCTGACTCTTTGTGACTCCACGGACTACAGCACACCAGGCTTCCCTGTCCATCATCTCCCGGAGTTCACTCAAACTCATATCCACTGAGTCGGTGATGCCTTCCAAATATTTCATCCTCTGTCATCCCCTTCTCCTTCTGCCTTTAATCTTTCCCAGCATCAGGGTCTTTTCCAATGAGTCAGTTCTTCACATCAGGTGGCCAAAGTATTGGAGCTTCAGCTTCAGCATCAGTCCTTCCATTGATATTCAGGATTGATTTCTTTTAGGATGGACAGGTTGGATCTCCTTGCAGTCCAAGGGACTCTCAAGAGTCTTCTCCAACACCACAGTTCAAAAGCATCAATTCTTCAGCACTCAGCTTTCTTTACAGTCCAACTCTCACATCCATACATGACTGCTGGAAAAAACTATAGCTTTGACTAGCTGGATCTTTGTCGGCAAGTAATATCTCTGCTTTTTAATATGCTGTCTAGGTTGGTCATAGCTTTTCTTTCAAGGAGCATCTTTTAATTTTATGGGTGCAGTCAAGTCTGCAGTGACTTTGGAGTCCAAGAAAAAATAAAGTCTCTCACTGTTTCCATTGTTTTCCCATCTATTTGCCATGAAGTGATGGTACTGGATGGCATGATCCTAGTTTTTTGAATGTTGAATTTTAAGCCAACTTTTTCACTCTCCTCTTTCACTTTCATCATGAGGTTCTTTAGTTCTTCTTTACTTTCTGCCATAAGGGTGGTGTCATCTACTTATCTTAGCTTATTGATATTTCTCCCAGCAATCTTGATTCCAGCTTGTGCTTCATCCAGCCTGGCATTCACATGATGTATTCTGCATATAAGTTAAATAAGCAGGGTGACAGTATACAGCCCTGATGTATTCCTTTTCTAATTTGGGACCTGTCTGTTGTTCTACGTCCAATTCTAACTGTTGTTTCTTGACCTGCATACAGATTTCTCAGGAGGCAGGTCAGGTGGTCTGGTATTCCGATCTCTTTAAGAATTTTCCACAGCTTGTTGTGATCCACACAGTCAGAGGCTGCAAGTTCACGGTTCATGTACTGTTGAAGCCTTGCTTGGAGAATTTTGAGCATTACTTTGCTAGCGTGTGAGATGAGTACATTTGTGTGGTAGTTTGAACATTCTTTGGCATTGCCTTTCTTTGGGATTGGAATGAAAACGGACCTTTTCCAGTCCTGTGGCCACAGCTGAGTTTTCCAGATATGCTATCATATTGAGTGCAACACTTTCACAGCATCATCTTTTAGAATTTGAAATAGCGCAATTGGAATTCCATCACCTCCACTAACTTTGTTTGTAGTGATGCTTCCTAAGGCCCCCTTGACTTTGCATTCTAGGATATTTGGCTCTAGGTGAGTGACCACACCATCATGGTTATCTGGGTCATGAAGATTTTTTCTGTATAGTTCTTCTGTGTTCTTGCCACCTCTTGTTAATATCTTCTGCTTCTGTTAGGTTAGGTTCTGTTAAAGTCCTTAGCACATTTTTAAATTGGATTATTAATTTTTTTATTGATTTGTAGGAGTTCCTCATATTTTTAGAGATTAATTCCTTATCCAATATGTGGTATGTATTTTTTTCATTCTATAGATAGCCTTTTCAATTTAACTGTTGATTGCTTCCTTTGCTGTGTAGAAACTTTTTAGTTTGATGTAGATCCAGTTGTCTAATTTTACTTCTGTTGCCTGTGCTTTTGGTATTGTATCCATGAAATTACTGCCAAAACCAATGTGATGGAGATGTTTTTCTATGTTTTACAGTTTTAGACCTTAAAGTCTTTAATCCATTTTGAACCTTTTTTTTTGGTGAGTGTGTATGGTCTAAGATGGGCTTCCTGAAGGCTCAGATGGTAAAGAATCCACCTGCAATGCAGAAGACCCAGGTTTGATCTCTGGATCAGGAAAATCCCTTGGAGAATGGAATGGCTACCCATTCCAGTATTCATGCTGGAGAATTCCATGGACAGTGGAGCCTGGCAGGCTACAGTTCACAGGGTTACAGTCAGACATGACTGAGTGGCTAACACGCACATGGTGTAAGGTAAAGTTCTAACTAATTTCATTCTTTTGCATATGGATATCAGTTTCCCAACACCATTCACTGAAAACACTGTCCTTTCTCTGTTGTGTATTCTTGACACTATTGTCAAAGGTCAGTTGACTGTGTATGCATGGATTTATTTCTGGGCTTTTTATACTATTGTTTGGCCTGCCTTTATGCCAGTACTGTACTATTTTGATTACTGTGGCTTTGTAATATGTTTTGAAATCAGGCCCTGTGATGCCTCCAGTTTTCTTCTTTTTGTTCAGGATTGATTTAGTATCCATGGTCTTTTGTTGCTGCATGTAAACTGTAGAATTCCTTTGGTCTATTTTTGTTAAAAAATGCCATTGGTATTTTGATAGGGACTGCATTGAATCTGTAGATTGCTTTGAGTAGTAAGGATGTTTTAACAATATGAAGCCTTCCATTTCATGACAGGGGATATGATTCCATTCATTTGTGTCTTAAAATTTCTTAATCAGTGTTTTGCAGTTTTCAGTATATTTTTTACATTACTAAAATGGTTACATATACAATAGATGGAAACTCAAGGTTACAGAAGTAACTTAAAATTTAACTTTAAATAATTTAAGGAGTTACTCATTTGAGGGAAAAGTAAAATTGTGTAAAAATTATTACTTTTTTGTGAGATCCACAGAGGTCTTAAGATCTCTTAGCTCAGCTCAGAAATATCTTCTTGGCACAGATTTATCTACATCCTTGAGCATAGGTGAACAGATTTTTCTTTTACCTATTTCTTGAATTCTTCTTACAAGTTCATTAAGAAAAAGAGGTTTAATATAACAAGCATCAAGTTACTAAATGATATAGAAGCAGGAACTTCCCATTGACTTAATATCACAGTATTATGATTGCTCTTCCTCACATTTGGGGTTGCTGAAGATATAGAAAACGTCTTTCATCTACTTTCCCCTGTGGAGTTTCTGGTATCATCATGAGTTGTGTTCTACTCCTCTGGGGTACACACCTCATGATCACCCATTTGGGTAAGCACATGTAAGTTTATTGTCCCCATACAATCCTCAGGTTTTTTTCTTAGCTCTTACATCACTCTGATCTTTACTTGTCAACTTAAAAGAGGGAAAGAGGAAAGCTAATCTTTCTCGAACTTTTGACTTAATTTTCTTGGTGATCCAATGTCCCTTTATTAAAGTGTTGAGTTCTCCTTTAGTTTATGTATCTTTGAAAACTTTCCCCATATACCTACATACAAATTCATTCCCTCTTAAAAAAAAAAAACTTATAACCTAATAATAAATAATAAAAAACAAACAATTTGGTGACTTGATGATTGAATGACACATATGGTTGGAAGCAATCATCCATAAAAAGCAGTCCTAACTTTAAGGTTAATTATTTCTGATCTTTCATTTTTCTTGCCTATTGGCCTCCGTTTATAACAATAGCAGAAATGAAAAGGATAAGATGAAAATGCCATATTTCATGAAATACGAGCTAGTGATTTGAGGTTTTCTTAAAAGGATGAGCTATTGCCTTTCCATAGTTTCCAAGAGCCAGTTCATATATCATTGTTCCCTATTTTATTCTGAGATCGCTGTGCCTGTTGCTTTACTGTATAGATGAGACAAGAGGACTCCCCAAACATCAGAGCAAATGGGAAACACAAATGAGGACATTCTAGAAATGTTTGTTTTCAGTCACTGTTCCCTTTACTTACTTATTTATTTATTTTTTACGAAATGCAAGAGTTTTTTTTTTTCAGCTTTATTGAGATTAACTGACTTATGACATTAGTCCTAGGTGTACAGCATAATAATTTCACATATGTATGTATTGGGAAATGATCACCACAATAAGTTTAGTTAACACCAATCACCTCCCATAGTTACAACTTTTTCTAATTTATTTTATATTGAAGCATAGTTGATTAACAATGTTGTGTTAGTTTCAGGTGTACAACAAAGTGATTCAGTTATATATATAGATGTATCCATATTAAAAAATTCTTTTAGGTTATTGCAGAATATTGAGCAGCATTCCCTGTGCCGTACAGTAGCTCCTTGTTGGTTATCCATTTTAAATATAGCAGTGTTCACATGTCCATCCCAAATTCCCAATCTGCCCCCTTCCCTTCTCCCCTAGTAATCCTAAATTTGTTCTGTAAGTCTGTGAGTCTGTTTCTGCTTTGTAAAGAAATTCATTTGTATCCTTTTTTTTTTTTAGTTTCCACATGTACGCAGTATCATATGATATTTGTCTTTCTCACTGTTTTTTTTTTGAAGGATGAGATTCATTAGGTAAGAAACATAAACCCCGTATTTCCATAGTTTGAACTGTTGCTTATCATTTTGTAGGACCTGCATAGGTAGAATTTCTTTTCCTGAAAATGCATAGACTGTAAGAGTTTTTACCAGGTTGTTAGAGCTAAAAATAATAATGCATCTCATAGTTAAACAAGTTCTGTTTTCACATATTTTCCTCTTAGAGAAAAATGCTATAAATTAATTAATTTGTCATTCCTGCAGGAAAGAATCTGAACAACAGAAATCCAGGTGTCCTGTACCTTAAAAATTTCTATTATACATTTGTTCTTTATACTCTAATTATCTGATTTTAATATTTAGTCAGCTCCTCCTTGAAAATAGAACTTGTATTTTGGGAGATGGAAGTATAGTCATGTCACTAAAAGCACTAAAATATAAGGTCAGCACCTAACATTTTTCCAGTGATAAACACTTTGGTATCTGTCTGTACTTCTGATTTCAGGTTGAGTCAAAGAAATAAAATATTTTTTTCTAAAATTAAAAAGATAGATTCCCATACTGTATGGGATAAATATATATGGTGTTGATTGTATTAATATATATCCATGTAAAAAAGTTAAAGACAAAAAATGAAAAAGATAATCATTAGGAAGATTAGATGTTAAAATCTTTCATTTTATTGTTTTGTCTTCTTTTCATGGAGATGACAATTTGTAAAGCCATACTTACTAGTGAGAGCTCTTTCATTTTCAGAATATAATTTGATTTTATATTTGCTAACCATGTTGAATAGGGCAAGTAGCTGGTTTTTTAACTGTTGATTGTTCAACCTTAAAAACACTAGAGGTCACTATAGCTAGTATTTGTGTTAATGTTTCAAAGTTTTTATTCAATTACTAGCAGTTTTCTGTTTACTTAATAAAACTGAATGTTTTAAAGGCAATTCCATTTTCTTGATGTGATAGAACAGTTTATATATCTCTATATCTTTGTGTTTTTAGAGATCTATACTTATATTTTTCTATTTTAGAAAGTGAGTAATTTTTAAAAGGAAAATTATGCAAGACAGCTGAGAAACACATACTTCTTTCAAAACTGGAAAGTGTATGTAATTTTTAATTTGCACTGGATATTCTTTGTCTCACAATCAAGTCCCAAATTCATTTTCTCAAGTTATTAGTCTGTGACAAAATAAATGGCAGGTGACAGACTCACAGGTCGCTGACTCCTAATAGATTATTTAGGGCTTGATATAATTGCAAAGTCCCATGAGAAGCTGTTTCAAAAAAGTAGAGAGCAGGAATGCTGCTTGCCAGTGCCTCCTCATTATCATGCAGTCAAGATGGAAAACTATGATGCAAAAGTCACACTGGAAACAGGCCCCTCAGCCACGCATGTCCCCTCAGCCACACTCGTCAAGGGCTTTAGGAGAGTCCAGTCTCACTGAACTCAAAAGCTAGCTTGCTGCCTTAACCTGTGAAGGCAGTGGGAGCAGAGGGCCTGGGTCTAATTGATGTTTATTGTTGCCCTTGTTTTGGATTCCAGACCTTTGATAAACCTTCCTCAGTGCAGCAAACCCATGGTTAACTCCAAAGCAGTAAGGAAGCTATGGGAGCAGATTTGCAATTAACTCTCATGGGCAAAACAAAACATAAAGAACATACAAGGAAGGTTGAGTTTTCCTGCAGTTGCAACTGCAGTTGCAGTTCATGACAGCTGGCAGGCAGAAACAATATACCTTAAAATGAGAACAGATTTGTATTCATACACAATAACAAGGGAAGAGGCATTTATTGAAAAAAGAGCAAACTATTCATATTGAAGTGAAGGAAAAAAAAAGAATTTAAAAGATAAAATATTTTTAAATTAAAAAGTAGATTGTTTCTGATACTGGGATTCAAGTATAAGTGTTGTCAGGTGGCTTTTTATATAAGTACAATGCTCAAATAGGAAAAAACTAACCCTTTCCTCAGAACTTTTTCCATATTGTTATGTATAAGGAAGTAGTGTTTATAATGGGAAATATTCTGTCTTAAGAAGCTGAAAATTCCAAGTAATTGTCAGCAGGCAAGACACTTACTTGCTTTAAGCCTCAATTTCAGTATTTGAAAAATTCAGAGAGGTACCTTAACAGGCTGTAAGCTGAAAGCTCTGTCACTTTTTATTTTGAGACTCTTTGGACCTCTAAGCTCTATGACTTTCTCGCATTTTGTCGTAGAGCCTCTTCAGTAATTTATCCCTTAACAGACTGCTTTCCATGTTAGTAGTAACAGGAGGCCGAGGGAAATTCGATAGAAGGAGATTAAGGGAAGCAAAAGTCAGAGTGGAGTCGATCTTGAAACCTGGAAAAGAACAGAGGGCAAAGTGGCCCGGCAGAGGTGCTGGTATGAGAGAGGAGAGGCCAGAGAGATGTTTAAACAAAAAAAAAAAAAAAGAAAGAAAAAGAAAGGAATCAGAAAAGGGATAAAGGCAAGGAGAGGTTTTATTCATGCTTTAGTTTAGGAGACACTCTTAAGAGGTGGGATGACATGAGAACTGATGAGGCAGGCTTGTTGGTAGGAGGGGTTAGCTGAGTATCCCCCCCCAGCTCTTGTGTGTGTGTAGTGCTTATGGGTTGACTGATGCTGGTGAATAGAAGGGCTTATAAATTTGGAAGGCAGATATATCTTCCCATTTTTGTTCCAAAGCATTTTCTCTTCTCAGAAACTATGCTTTGAATTTAGAGGCTGCTATGAGGGTTGAACTCTCAAGAGAGCCAGGGCAATGTTGTCCGTGGGACGTGGTTGAAATCTGGGTCAAGACCGAGAAGGTTTGATGCTATGAAATGCCAAATGGCTGCCCAGAACCTTTGGGAGGCGCTGATATTGAAGACTCTCAGCTGGAATATATTCTGTACATTCAAAAGTTTGTATTGTGTCAGTTTCCATTCCAAATTACTTGCTGGTTTGGGAATAGTCTGCTATTAGCTTTTCCTCTGGTATTATAGGGGAAAAGTTCTTCTACTTTTCTGAATCTGAAACTATTAATGAGATGCTATATGAAGTGAAGCCTTGCTTCTAACTTCTTTGCATCTCTTCTTACTAAAGTTTAGCTATGGTTTTAAAGCTTCAGAAGTTCTTGGAAATTTTATCTCAATACTTTTGTTGCTTTAAATTGATTTGCTGTAGAAACAAAGTCCTCCTGGATTTGACCTCTGTTCGTTTTTCATCTCGTCTTTACACCAGCTGTTACCAGGTGTTGAAGAAGGTTGGACAGTGGGCTTTTGCTGGCGATAATTCAAAGCATCACTTTTCCTCCTAGTTTCTCTGGGCTGTGCTGACATTCTCCCTGGGCGCTGGGGGGAGCCACACAACCGTATTCTCTCAGTATCAGCAGTACCTTTTTAAGAGCAGGCTAGACTCACATTTACCTTGTGACAAATATGAAAAGTAAATTGTTTCAAATGCCTTTGGGAATAAAGCAGCAATTCAAATTGACAAATTTATAGGTTTAAATTTGAAGCAAATTTTTTACTTTCTCCACTTCTTTCTCCAGAGAATCTGGAAACTAATGAAAAAGAGAGTGCATCCTTAAGGAGAAACACATACTGTCAAAGCACTGCTCTCCAGTCTTCCTCTGCAGGTACTTCTGAGGTTAGTGAGGTTAGTGGGCTTCCCTAGCGGTTCAGATGGTAAAAAAAAAATATATATATATATATATATATATGTATGTATATATATATATATCCACCTGCAATGCAGGAGACCGAAGCTCAATCCCTGAGTTGGAAAGATCCCCTGAGAAGGGAATGGCTACCCACTCCATTATTCTTACCTGGAGAATCCCATGGACAGAGAAACCTGGAGGACTATAGGCCACTGGGTCGCAAAGAGTTGAACATGACTGAGTGACTAAGCATGCATGCACACTGAGGTTAGGAGATGTGAGATAGTTGAAACTCCAACTATACTTGTCTTGGTTAGTTTATAAGCACATGCCATTTATATTAGAGTTTCAGTATTTTCCAGGAAGATAAGAAACGGAGCATTGAATGACATATTTTAAATATCGTTCTCTTTGTTTTGCATCTCTCACCTATCTCCAAATTGAATTTATTTTTAACTCTTGCAAACACTCTTAAATCATAGAGTCAAAGATTATGGATTCTATGGGAAGCAAAGAGATGAGTACGGGTAAGAGATATAAGGGCCATGGCTCCTGCCTCAGTTGAAAACAGTGCTTGTTTTGTGCGCTGTTTGAACAGGATGATTAAGAAAAAAATCTGATAAAAAATAATGAAATAAAATAAAGAATGGCATTCCACCTCAAGAACTGGGATTTTAAGAATTTTTTTTTTTGAGGAATGGGATCAAGTTGAGAAATATTGAATGTGAGATTTAAGAAGATTGTTAACCCAATGATTAAGACTTTGATGAATGAGATACAAACAGGGCTACCAGCCCTCTGCGACCCTTTAGTTTGCCTGTTCTGTGAGGAAGAACCATCTTTTGATTAATAGCCTTCTCATTTTCCTGCAATGTATTTTACCAACTTTCATAATTTTATTCTGGTTTCCATTTAGTTGTTCTCTCTTTGAGAAATAATTATATAAAATTCCTAAAATTTTAACCATATTATTATTGTACTGAATTATTGTATTATAATGAACATTATATTAATGTTCATTATATTTGAAGGATCTAGAAAAATTAACAAATATTAAAATTCTGTGACCTGAGAGATCATCTAAAAAAATCCCTTTTGATTTTTATTTTAAAGATTTTTTTTTTTTTTGATGAGGATCTTTTTTAAAGTCTTTGTTGAATTTGTTACAGTGTTGCTTCTGTTTTATGTTTTGACTTCTTGGCCACAAGTCATGCGGCATCTTAGAACCTGGAGCAGACATTGAACTCCTACTCCCTGCATTGAAAATCAAAGTCTTAACCAAGGGAAGTACCTGGTTTTTCTGAAGAAAAAAAAAAGCCACATGCATGTTTGTGACCATACTTAATTTTGGAAGTCAAATTTAGTTATATAGTTGGAAAACTGGTTGTTCACCACAATTATTATGATAATATTTTTATTAAGAAAAATACAATAATGGTGAATCATTTAGGGGAATTAGCATGGTAGAAAATGAGCATTTTGTTAGGGTTTGCTTTGTACCAAGCATTTTGTATACATTTTTTCAATTATTCTCCCCAATAACACAATGAAATTGCTATACATTTTGCAGATTAGGAAACACAAGGGAAGATGTTAAAGAACATACACTGTTTGAATAGTTATCTCCAAAGACACAGTCAAAACAGGGTTCTGTAATACCAACATCTACTCTCTTTGAGAAAAAAATTCTCTTTTAAAATTTTGTTTTGAATATGAAGTCAAATGGGCCTTCGGAAGCATCACTATGAACAATGCTAGGGGATGTGATGGAATTCCACTAAGCTATTTCAAATCCTAGAAGATGCTACTGCTAAAGTGTTGTACTCAATATGCCAGCAAATTTGGAAAACTCAGCAGTGGCCACAGGACTGGAAAAGGTCAGCTTTCATTCCAATCCCAAAGAAAGGCAATGCCAAAGAATGTTCAAACTGCTGTACCATTGTGCTCATTTCACACGCTAGCAAGGTAATGCTCAAAATTCTTAAAGCTAGGCTTAAGCGATATGTGAACTGAGAACTTCCAGATGTAGAAGCTGGATTTAGAAAAGGCAGAAGAACTGGAGATCAAATTGCATTCTTCTGTTAGATCATAGAAAAAGCAAAAGCATTCCAGAAAAAACATCTACTTTTGCTTCAGTGACCATGCTAAAGCCTTTGACTGTGTGGGTCACAACAAATGGAGGAAAATTCTTAAAGAGACAGGAATACCAGACCACCTTACCTGCCTCCTGAGAAACCTGTATGTAGATCAAGAAGCAACAGTTATAACTGGACATGGAACAATGAACTGGTTTCAGATTGAGACAGGAATACGTCAAGGCTATATATTGTCACCCTGCTTATTTAACTTATATGCAGAGTACATCATATGAAATGCCGGGCTGGATTAAGCACAAGCTGGAATCAAGATTGCCAGGACAAATATCAATAACCTCAGATATGCAGATGACACCACCCTTAAGGCAAAAAGAGAAGAAGAACTAAAGAGTCTCTTGATGAAAGTGAAAGAGGAGAGTGAAAAGCGTCTGCTTGCAGTGTGGGAGACCCAGGTTCGATCCCTCAGTTGGGAAGATCCTCTGGAGAAGGAAATGGCAACCCACTCCAGTACTCTTGCCTGGAAAATTCCATGGACTGAGGAGCCTGGTGGGCTACAGTCCATGGGGTCGCAAAGAGTCGGACACGACTGAGCGACTTCACCTTCACCTTCAACAATCAGAAAACAAAGATCATGGCATCTGGTCCCATACTTCATGGCAAATGGATGGGGAAACAATGGAAACAGTGAGAAACTTTATTTTCTGGGCTCCAAAATCACTGCAGATGGTGAATGTAGCCATGAAATTAAAAGACGTTTAGTCTTTGGAAGGAAAGTTATGACCAACCTAGACAGCATATTAAAAAGCAGAGACATTACTTTGCTGACCAAGCTCCATATCGTCAAAGCTATGGTTTTTCCAGTAAGCACATACAGATGTGAGAGTTGGACCGTAAAGAAGGCTGAGCACCGAAGAATTGATGGTTTTGAACTGTGTTGTTGGAGAAGACTCTTGAGAGTCCCTTGGACTGCAAGAAGATCAAACCAGTCAATCCTAAAGGAAATCAACCCTGAATATTCATTGGAAAGACTGATACTGAAGCTGAAGCTCCAGTCCTTTGGCCACCTGATGAGAAGAGCCGACTCATTAGAGAAGCACTGATGCTGGGAAAGATTGAAGGCAGGAGGAGAAAGGGACAACAGAGGACGAGTTGTTTGGATGGAATACTCAATGGACATGAGTTTGAGGAAACTTGGGAGATGGTGGAGGACAGGGAAGCCTGGTGTGCTGCAGTCCATGGGGTTGCAAAGAGTCGGACACGACTAAGCAACTGAACAACAACAACAACAACAACAACTAGCTTCCCGTGCATAATTAATTTTCTTCGCTGAGTCTCTTTTTCCAGGTTTACTGTTGAGTACCATCTAGTGACTTAGAGGTAGATAGGATTCACACATTAATATCAGAAAAAGAATGAGAAGGAAAATGTGATTTTTATTTCTTAGGCAGCTCAAATATTCAACTGAAGCAGATTTTTATTAGACAATAGGAAGAAGAAGGTCACAGTGGAGAAGTTACATAGGACAATAAAATCTGCTTTAATCAGTTACTGAAGAAATATTCATAGAAAGTCAGAGAACAGCAGTTGTTTAAATATTCCTTTATTTCCTTAACTGATTTCTTGGGCCAGTATCTTAACATTATTTAACAAAAAGCCCCAAGTGGCACAGTGGTAAAAGAGTTTGCCTGCCAAGCAGAAGACATGGGTTTGATCCCTGGGTCAGGAGATCCCCTGGAGAAGGAAATGGCCACCCACTCCAGTATTCTTGCCTGGAAAGTTCCATGGATGGAGGACCCTAGTGGGATACAGTCCAGGAGGTCACAAAAGAGTCAGACATGACTGAGCACACACCCATTAGTTTAACAAATAATGACTTAGCAATCAATGAAAAGTGATGGATACTATATTGAGGAATAATCATTGTTAAGAGAAATATTTTTCAATAACAGTGGATTTTGTCTGAGATTTTACTGGATTAATGTCACAGCCTACAGTGTATAATAAATTAGAAATAATAAGAGATTTAAAAGTTACCTAGGTAAAATTTTCCCTTGAGCATATTATTTACCATGTCCTCATTTCAGTATTTTATGAACTTAATTTTGTTCTTAAATAATTTAGTCTGGTTTCCTAGGTCAATTATTTGCAGCCAGTGGTCTAGTATCTAAGTCTGGATTACTGATTTCTTTAATTACAAAAGAAGGAGAACTATGAGGCATGTGTTCATATTGTTTGTAAATTAACTTCTAATTTACTCAAGATGCAGGCAATCCTCATTTTCCTTCAAGTTTTTATTTTGAAAATTTCAAGACTCCACGAGAAGTATGAACAAGCAATAGCATAAAGAACACTCACATACCCTTTCCCTAGATTCTGTGTGATTGCTAACATTTTTGCCACATTTTATTCGTCTCTTTCTCTTCCTCTGTCTTTGTGTGTGTACGTATGTGTGTATGTGTCAGTGCTGGCATCTCTGTTTCTCTCTACATATACCTACTTTAAAAAAATCTGTTTGAGTGTAAGTACAGAAATCATGACATTTTACCTGTGGATACCTTAGCATGCACTTTCTAAGAATAAAAGAGTTTCTCATATACAACCACAAAACTGTTATCACACTTAAGAAAATTTACAGCAATTCAACAATTTAATATTTAGTTCATTTAAAATTTTTCTAATTGTCCCCCAAGGAGATCTCCTTGATGTTCGTAGAAATTTTTTGTGGTAGCTTAGCAAGGAACTTCTCACAAGTCTGTTAGTTCCATGGAAGAAGAGACTGACATCAGACACTGGGCTCTGGAGGCTGACTGTTTCTTACTGGGCCCCTTCCTCATGCTGGGTCTCTCCATGTTGCATAGTTGCACAGTTACCCCTGCCCAGCCTACACACTGTAAGCTATGTACACCCATATCAGTAGAGAAGGGCCCTCTCTACTGCACATATGCCAAGCACTTAGAGGTCAACTGTGCACAAACTAAATTGTGAGGTTATAAGAATTACAGGGAATAACCCATTCTTTCTCTGATTTAAACTTTTCACTCAGCAAACTATATTTTAATCCTAGGACTATACGTCCGTGACCTCTTTGGATGACATTCCCCAGAGAACTAAGCAATTTGTTTTTCCTATGCACAGTCCAATCAGGGTTCACACGTTGCATTTGGTATTGAGCTCTGTTTGGTTTTATCCAGAACAGGCCTCCATTCTTTACTTTTATCCCATACCAGCAACTTTTGAAAAGTCCAGGGTAATTTTTTCTTGGATGTCACTCATCCTAGATTTGTCTGCTTGCTGCCTCATGGTTTTGTTTAATTTGTTCCTCTTTCCCCAGTTTTTCCTCTAATTTGGGTGTTTGATCTAAAACCTTGACTAGATTAATTTCAAACATTTATGGCAAGAAAATTTCATAGGCGATGATCCATATTTAGCATTGCAATATATCAGGAGCCATATAGGATAAATTGTCCATTGTTAGTGATTGGCTAAGATGCTGACCATCAGACTTGGTGTTGAAACAGGCATGCTTTTTAGCTCTTATTAATTAATATTTACTCTATTATTATTAACATTAATTATTGTTAATCTACTAATATTTAATCTGATAACATTTTGGCACTATTTGAGTCTGTTATATGACTACATTTCATCCAGTGGTTTTAGCTCCTTTTGATAATCCATGCTAGAATCCTTCATTATTTTGGGATCAGGGCTTATAAAATGGTGATTTTCTAATTATATCGTTTCTTCTGCATAAGACTGTTTTTCCCTTTTCTTTCCATCTTTTCTTTTTGTTTTTCTTAGAGATGAAATGACATTTTTATTGGATCAAATATATGTGTAAACTTTTCATAGAGACTGGATGAAATATAGATTTGTGAAAAACAATTTGAGTTTTTTTTAAGTATAAATTTTCAATTAAAGTATCAGTCTGACTCTAAGTAATACATTTCCCTCACTTAAAATGTTTCTTCCACTTGTTCTAATAGCTATAGACTCATAGTATTTTTTAAAACATTCATTGCATCATGATACATTATTATAGTTGTTTTTATTGGTGTTCAAATTGTCCTCAATAGCCAATTCAATTGGAACACTTTCAGACTTGTCCCTTTGACCTCTGGCATGATCTGTGTGATAGAAAGCCATTAGAATGGCTCCCAAAGATCCTTGCTTTCTAATATTCATACCCTTGTATATAATCTTTTCCCTTTAGTGTGGTTGGACCTAATGATCACTTCTAACAAATAGGATAGAGCAAAAGTGGTGGTCCATGATGTCTGAGGTTAGGTTATGAAAAGCCTGCGGCTTCTGTCTTGGTATCCTTTCTGACTCTCTTGTTTGCTAACACTAATGGAAGCCAGACGCAATGTTGTTAGTTTCCCTATGAGGACGCCTACATGGCTAGAAATTGAGGGAACCTTCTGATCAATAGCCAGCAAGGAACTTAAGCTTTCATTAAAACAGCCCATGAGGAAACAAATACTGTCAACAGCCACATGAGTGAGTTTAGAAGTGAATCCTCTCCTAGATGAACCCATGAGGACTATAGCCTTTTGAGAGACCCTGAGTCTGAAGACCCCCTAAGCCACCTGCATATTTCTGACCCACAATTCTGGGAGATAATATGTATTGTTTAAAGGCTTAAGTTTGTTTTTTTTTTTTTTAAGGCTTAAGTTTTAAGGCTGAGCGATAATACATATTGTTTTAAGGCTCTAAGTTTGTGATTTGTTTTATAGCTACAGATAACTGATACAACTCCACTAGTCTTTGAGCAGTTTTATTTCTTTACTATGCAGCAAGATTTCTCAGATTCCACTTTGTTTTTTCCCTGACTTATTCCTGGCTGCGTTTCTCCAAGTTTCTCTGGTTTCCTTTAATGGACAATGGTGCTTATGATACAAAATATGGGCACAAAATGTCCTCATTGTTAAGAGATGTCATTGTTTCTACATTCATCCAGTGATAGAGCTAGAAAACACATAAAAAGTCTTGAGTTCATACTGATACTTCCAATTCACATTTAATATTACATGACTTTTTCTTACCTTTCTGAATTATATATTGTATCACTTCTCTCTTATAGTGAAAATCTTGGCTCCTTACCTTAGCAGCAGAGGGTTAATATTACAAGGAAGTGGAGGAGTGGGTGTCACAGTTTTAGAAATGATAGTAAGTCCTCTGGTTTTCTGCAATATCTTCCTTTTATAGGACTTTCATTTCTACCACTGGAGATTTATTTGTTTGACTCCTGAGGCTTTTTAAATATGAGTTCTCTTGTCAAAATTTTTTAGAATTATTTTCCATCTTAGGAAAATGATCCAGAAAGAACAGAGTAAAAAATTTTAAAAGAAATAACAGAAAATATAAGTAAATTTGTGGAGATTTTTCATTTGCTTACTTTAACAAAGAACATATTTTGAACCTGTAACATGTGCTATTTACTTTTTACGGCACTGGGGCTCAGGGTTTCTGTTCTGAATGGAAGGATTTGTATTCTGGGGAGGAGTCAAATAAATGTGTTAATATAATTGTTAAAAGATAATATAGAGATCGGAGAAGGTGATGGCACCCCACTCCAGTGCTCTTGCCTGGAAAATCCCATGGACGGAGGAGCCTGGTAGGCTGTAGTCCATGGGGTTGCTAAGAGTTGGACACGACTTCACTTTCACTTTCACTTTTCACTTTCCTGCATTGGAGAAGGAAATGGCAACCCACTCCAGTGTTCTTGCCTGGAGAATCCCAGGGACGGGGGAGCCTGGTGGGCTGCTGTCTGTGGGGTCGCACAGAGTCGGACATGACTGAAGCGACTTAGCGCAGCAGCACATGTAAAATTTTTTCTAAAGAACATATATTATTTCAGTTATAGGAAAACATAAAATTTTCTTTTAAAGGGAGCAAAAGATCAAAGGGAGATAAAAACAGGAGCAGAATCTTTCTTGAATTGGAAAACATGTCAAAGGCAAACAAGTATATTTCACAATTTTCATTAAATTGTGGTAAATTCAGCAAGAGGATTTCTCAAATAAATACTTCGTGTTTCAAGTAGAACTAGATTTTCATTCTCGTATTCTAGTATTTATTTTATTTTTTATTCTGCATTTTGGTCAAAAGTAGCCTGCATATTTATAGTCAACTGTCATGTTGTTGATTAAAGAATATGAAGAAAAATAGCAAATAATCTACTAATTTTGTAACTAATTTGATGGTTCAATTCTACGTTTCAGTTCAGTTCCGTCGCTCAGTCATGTCCGACTCTTTGCACACAAAATTTTACACAAAATTCTACCTTTATTTTTCCTAAAAATATTATTTAAAGATTTTACATCCCTGCTTTAGCTAATCTCTCAGATGAAACGTATTAAAAATTTGCACAACTGTGATTCATGCTCAAGCTCCAGAAGAGCAAGAATCAGGGCATTACTGCATTTTTCTGTTTAGTATGCTTCATAGACACCCTTGGAGAAAGGAGAGAAGTGGGCAAAGAAACAGAAAAGGAAGGCAACTAAAGTGTCATTTACATTTTTGACTTGTTGTCCTTGACAGTTTTGTTTAAGCTTATCCATGTCAGTTTTCTTTCTTTCTTTCTTTCTTTATTTACTGTTGTTCATATTGGTTGAATTGATGATAATCTTTCTGGAGGCAAAAAACCTGCTATAAAATGAGTTAGGTAGAAAATCAATTAAGGCTGACATTTTAAACCTGTTTGGTAATAGACATGCAGAACAGCAAAACTTTCATTAGTATTAGGGAAATTAATTATGGGGAAGTGCAGTATATTTACAGATGATAGCTACTCATGCTTTATGAAGTTCATGCCAGGCCAGTGACTCATCAGCTTTGCAGAAGCTTACCATGTATGAGCGGGTGAGAGAAAGCCACTGAGGATGGATTCTTATGCGTCATTTACTTTACAAAAAATTTACTAAAAATGTAATTTACTAAACTCTTTTTTAAAAAAAAAATAGTTCCATTTTTATCTTATAAGCATAGTCATTCGAACAATGAATGTTATTCTACATTCAGAGGAGATTCTTCTAATTAGTAAAGCTAAAGTGAAAATCAGAAATTGCTACCTACTGGTTGCCTCAGGTACCACAGATACAGAGAATAATAAGACAAAACCCCTGCTTTCAAGTAATTCTCAGCTTAAGACCATTTAAGTCATTACCTTGGATACAGACATCTGTATTAGGAGTGTTTTGTAAGGAAAGGTCAACCAGTGAGGGCCATAGGATATCACTGGAAAATATTCAGTTAAGAGAATATCTTAGGGACTATTTGAGTTCTTTTGTCCCTTGTAACACTTGAAACAAAAAGAATTTATGTACTTACTCTCTTGTGTGATAGACGGTACTGAAGTAAAGGCTGTGAGAAACTAGGCCATTTCCAGGGCCTTGTAAACAAGTCAGTTTGATGGAGGTGTCCACGCAAAGTGAGTCATGGTTAAGTGATTGTGACATATCTGAAAGGCAAACTTTTGTCATAGGAAAGAACTCCTTGGATAGATGGCTACATATAGTTTTGTAAAGACACTTGGAAACTTTGATCAGACAGAGATCACATCATAGAGAAATTGTTATTGTCAGAGCACACTGGTGATAAAAAGCTTTAAATGCATGTCTTAACTAAATCTTCAGTTCAGTTCAGTTTAGTTCAGTCGCTCAGTCGTGTCCGACTTTTTGCGACCCCATGAGTCGCAGTACGCCAGGCCTCCCTGTCCATCACCAACTCCAGGAGTTCACTCAGACTCGCGTCCATTGAGTCAGTGATGCCATCCTGCCATCTCATCCTCTGTCGTCCCCTTCTTCTCCTGCCCCCAATCCCTCCCAGCATCAGAGTCTTTTGCAATGAGTCAAC
>SJXQ01009983.1:0-115086 GCA_006408695.1 Aepyceros melampus
ATCCTAGAATAGGACCTAAGTAGCTTATACACTACAGAGCAGTTTGTCTCTTCACAAGTAATTCAGGAATAGATTACTTTGGGACGTAATAATCTGAACCTTTTTGGAGCGGGGTGGATGGGTAGAATGTATGAAGTAGACTCAAAGAGTGGACATGGATCCTTTTAGATGAGCAGCATTTTTCATAATTGTTACTGTTCTGTCAACTTATTTCTGTGTGTTAACCTCTACAAGGTAAATTCTTAGTTTAGTGACTCTTCAGTGTTACTAGTATGGAGAATCATTTTAATATAAAAACTATTGATTTAATTTTTGATGGCTTAACCATTCCCTATAGAGTTAACAGGGCTAATGGCACTGGGGTCAAGGAATGTATGCCCATTTGATCCTAATTTCCTCCACATTCTACTTAAATAAATTAAAATATTCCTCCTTTGTATACCCCCAAGTCTAGGAGCATTAAGACCTGTCTGCCATGAAACCTGAGATATCAGATGTGAATACCATCACCTATTAGTTTTGTTCTCTTTTCAGAAATGTTAAAAATATACACATTGGATACTGGTAAAGCTTGAAAGAAGTTTTCAAGTTGTAACTTCTTGCAGGGTGTAGTCCATAACATCTTGTATAGGCTCTCAAAACTACTGAAAATTTTAGTCTGAAGCATGACTGTAATGTTGACCACATGGAACCAGGGCCTTGTCTGTAAGCCCATACAGTAAGAAAGTTGTACATCTTAATCCAAACAAGTATTGGTTTGTCTGTTATCTTTAGAGCATTACTCTGTTGAAAAGATTCTCAGCTAAACATTATGTCTGTTGTAACTTTGATAAGTATTCCACTTTTTAAAAATTTATTAGTGGTATCTTTTTTTGAAGCATCAGATGTTGTGACTATTTAAAATAAAATATTATAATTTAAAGTGAAAAAAAATCATCTCATATGTAACAAAATTCCAACAAAGACCCAGAGCAATGACCTTAAGATTAGGAAGTAAGGACTAGAGGGGCAAAGAAAGAGTTTGAAGTACAAAAGTTGAAATAAGGTAGGGTGAGTATGATAATTCTTATTATCTGAAGAAACAAAGTTTACTTATCCTTTAGCCCTGGCTAATACTTCTCATCTAGGTACTACATTAGATGGTGAATGCTATAGTGAATGCCCCCATGCACAAGTGTTTTCATGTCTTTTGGGTAGTATTTATAGCAGAATTACTGGATGAAGAGACTTATAAATCTGAAATGTATTGGTTTACATTGTCACTAGCAACAAAAGAAAACCCCCCAGAACCCTAGAAGTGAGGTAGCATGCTAATTGTGAGTTTTCTCAGTATCTCAGATTTCTGACTGGAGACAATATACGTCTAACACAACAGACTAGTTACACAGGTTGGGTATCTTGGAGGTAAGAGAGCATAGAGATCAGGGAATTTCTTTGGAGAGTGAGTTGTTTGTATGCTTCCCCAGTGAGGAAGAAAGTGGATACTTCTCCATGTCTTGAGAAGATGGAGGAGCTTCAAGAGAACTGTTCAGAGAAAGTGCTTTATGTTCCCTGATATTTAAAGGACACAGGGATTGGTACCTAACCTGAGTTTGAGAAGTCCAAAAGTGACAGCTTGGGCCCACCAGTGGCGAGGAGCTGGCTATATTATCCTCAAAGGGAACAAAGATGCTTGAGTTTTTGGTGGTCTGGGTGGTCTAGGGGAGAGAACTCAACTATATCATCTTGAAAAGGACCCTGTTCTGGGAGACTGGCTTCCAGGAGCAGCAAGTCTTCTGGAGGAGGGAAAACTTTCCTGTATTTAGACAATGGGTAGTATGAAGCTTCAGAAACAAAGGACTGAGGGAAGTTGTTTTAAAAGCCAATGGTAAGAAGACTTCTACATAGAAGATCTGGAAGTTCCCTGAAATGTGAGGGAGAAATAAAACAAGCCCTGTTGTTAGACACAGCTCATAATCCATAATATACTGTCCCTTTCCCATAACCCACCTTCCCCAGACCCAACTTTAGAGAGAACAAAATGGCACCTAGAGAGTAGTTATGAAAGATAGAGTGAAGAAAAAGTAAAGGAGCTGCTTATATTGCTTACTTTCTGTAGAAATTTCTGAAACTAGGACAGACTCAAACAGAAGAATTTCATTAGTTGATGCTTTGGAGTTTTGATATTAGACCAGACTGAGCTTTTACTTTGTGCAAATTATTGCAAGTAGATTTCAGACCAAATTAGTCAGAGACAGTAGTGAGAAAGAGTGAGTTGGTTATTGCCTGCATGTGTGCCTGCTAAGTCACTTCAGTCATGTCCAACTCTCCGTGGTCCTATGAACTATACCTCCCAGACTCCACTGTCCATGGGATTCTCTGTAGTAGATTGTTATGCCCTCCTCCAGGGGATCTTCCTGACACAGGGATCGAACCCAGGTCTCCCAGATTGAAGGCAGATTCTTTACCGTCTGAGCCATCAGAGAACCCACTATATTTATGGCTAAAATCCAGTACTCTTTCAGTAAACTTAACCATTACACCATTTTCTTCTACATGTGCTTTTTATTTGTATTGCTATTTTTCATTAATTGGAAGTTTTATGTGATTTTGTACTAAAATCTGTCGATCTTTCCTTCATTATTTCTCCTTTGCATCAAAGCTAAAAAGGTTACTCTTTCAAAGTTATCCTATTCTCTTTTCTTCTCATTTTCCAGCAGTTGCGTTTTAAAAAAAATTAACTATTACATCTCACTGTGTGGATTTTGGTATGTAGTGATTGTTATTCAGTCACTAAGTCGCGGCTGACTCTTTGTGACCCCATGGACTGCAGCACACCAGGCTTCCCTGTCGATCACTATATCCCAGAGCTTGCTCAAACTCATGTCCGTTAAGTTGATGATACTTTATAACCATCTCATCTTCTCTCATTTCCTTCTCCTTTTGCCTTCAACCTTTCCCAGCATCAGGGTCTTTTCCAATGAGTTGGCTCTTTGTATCACGTGGGCCAAAGTGTTGGGAGTTTCAGCTTGGGAATGGCAAATGACTCCAGGATTCTTTGCCGTGAAAACCTCATGAAAAATATGTGTGAAATGTTTATTAAATTCAAGTTATCCTGAATTACTGTCCATATCTAAAACTTGAGTAAATTTTATTTATTCACTTTTGCCTTAAATGTGGACCTGAATGATTTTTCACTTCTCAGAAAATTGGAGGCATACTTAGAAGTTTATTTCATTCTTGAATCTAAGGCTGAAAATAGCAGAAGAAATTGTTTTGGACAGTGAGAATGAGTTTAGTGTCCTCCAGGTATCATTTGATACAATTGGCCACGTTCTCTTTTAAAAACTGACCCTTCTCTTGCAAGAAGCTTAAGAGACTACTCTCTTCATTTTCTTCTACCTCTTTTCCCATTTGTTTGGCCAATTTTCCATTTCAATCCTAGCACTAAATATGAAAATTCCTATGAATTTGGTTTTGAATCTGCATTCCTTTTCTACATTTTATTCTCAGACAACTCAAACACTTCAAACAGTTCAGTTCAGTTCAGTCACTCAGTTGTGTCCGACTCTTTGTGACCCCATGAACCATAGCACGCCAGGTCTCCCTGTCCATCACCAACTCCCAGAGTTTGCCCAAATTCATGTTCATTGAGTCAATGATGCCATCCAACCATCTCATTCTCTGTCATCCCCTTCTCCTCCTGCCCTCAATCTTTCCCAGCATCAGGGTCTTTTCAAATGAGTCAGTTCTTCACATCAGGTGGCCAAAGTATTGGAGTTTCAGCTGCAACATCAGTCCTTCCAATGAACACCCAGGACTGATCTCCTTTAGGATGGACTGGTTATATCTCTTTGCAGTCCAAGGGACTTTCAAGAGTCTTCTCCAACACCACACTTCAAAAGCATTAATTCTTCGGCACTCAGCTTTCTTCACAGTCCAAATCTCACATCCATACGTGAACACAGGAAAAACCATAGCCTTGACTAGACGGACATTTGTTGGTAAAGTAATGTCTCTGCTTTTGAATATGCTGTCTAGGTTGGTCATAACTTTCCTTCCAAGAAGTAAGCTTCTTTTAATTTCATGGCTGCAATCACCATCTGCAGGATTTTGGAGCCCCCCAAAATAAAGTCAGCAACTGTTTCCACTGTTTCTCCATCTATTTGCCATGAAGTGATGGGACTGGATGCCATGATCTTAGTTTTCTGAATGTTGCACTTTAAGCCAACTTTTTCACTCTTCTCTTTCACTTTCGTTAAGAAGCTCTTTAGTTCTTCTTCCCTTTCTGCCATAAGGGTGGTGTCATCTGCATATCTGAGGTTATTGATATTTCTCCTGGCAATCTTGATTCTAGCTTGTGCTTCATCCAGCCCAGCATTTCGCATGATTATACTCTGCATATAAGTTAAATAAGCAGGGTGACAATACACAGCCTTGATGTACCCCTCTTCCTATTTGGAACCAGTCTGTTGTTCCATGTCCAGTTCTAACTGTTGCTTCCTGACCTGCATACAGGTTTCTCAAGAGGCAGGTTATGTGGTCTGGTATTCCCATCTCTCTCAGAATTTTCCACAGTTTATTGTGACTCACACAGTCAAAGGCTTTGGCATAGTCAATAAAGCAGAAATAGATATTTTTCTGGAGCTCTCTTGCTTTTTTGATGATCCAGTGGATGTCGGAAATTTGATCTCTGATTCCTCTGCCTTTCCTAAAACCAGCTTGAACATCTGGAAGTTCACGGTTCACATATTGCTGAAGCCTGGCTTGGAGAATTTTGAGCATTACTTTACTAGCGTGTGAGATGAGTGCAATTGTGTGGTAGTCTGAGCATTCTTTGGCATTGCCTTTCTTTGGGATTGGAATGAAAACTGACCTTTTACAGTCCTATGGCCACTGCTGAGTTTTCCAAATTTGTTGGCATATTGAGTGCAGCACTTTCACAGCATCAACTTTTAAGATTTGAAATAGCTTAACTGGAATTCCATCACCTCCACTAGCTTTGTTCGTAGTGATGCTTTCTAAGGCCCACTTGACTTCACATTCCAGGATGTCTGGCTCTAGGTGAGTGATCACACCATTGTGATTATCTGGGTCATAAAGATCTTTTTTGTACAGTACTGGCTCAGAGTTAAAGGTTCTGCCTGCAATGTGGGAGACCTGGGTTCGATCCTTGGGTCGGGAAGATCCCCTGGAGAAGGAAATGGCAACCCACTGCAGTATTCTTGCCTGGAGAATCCCATGGATGGAAGAGCCTGGTAGGCTACTGTCCACGGGGTTGCAAAGAGTCGGACATGACTGAGCGACTTCACTTTCACTTTCTGTGTATTCTTGCCACCTCTTCTTAATATCTTATGCTTCTATTAGGTCCCTACTATTTCTGTCCTTTATTGAGCCCATCTTTGCATGAAATTTTCTCTTATCTCTAATTTTCTTGAAGAGCTCTCTAGTCTTTCCCATTCTATTGGTTTCCTCTATTTCTTTGCATTGATCGCTGAGGAAGGCTTTCTTATCTCTCCTTGTAGTCTTTGGAACTCTGCATTCAAATGGTTATATCTTTCCTTTTCTCCTTTGCTTTTCACTTCCCTTCTTTTACAGCTATTTGTAAGGCCTCCTCAGACAGCCATTTTGCTTTTCTGCATTTATTTTTCTTGGGGATGGTCTTGACTCCTAATAATTTAATATATATATTGGTAGTACTTAAATTTAAATCTTTAACTCTGACAACTTCTCTGTTTTCTAAATTCATATGTTCAACTTTCTCTCATTGTGGGAGAAATGGCTAAAATTATCTAAGCAAGTTGCTAACTCATTCTTGACTTTTTTCTTTACACTCTCTTCTTGTATCAAATTTATTAACAAAGCTACCAATCCTATATTTTTCTCTACATGTCTATTTTTGCTGCTGTATTTCATGTGGCTAATTGGTCTAGGAAATTTGTAACATCATAAAAGACCCCTCTATGGTTTTTCCAGTGGTCATGTATGAATGTGAGAGCTGGACTATAAAGAAACTGAGTGCTTAAGAATTGATGCTTTTGAACTGTGGTGTTGGAGAAGACTCTTAAGAGTCTCTTGGACTGCAAGGAGATCCAACCAGGCCATCCTAAAGGAGATCAGTCCTGGGTGTTCATTGGAAGGACTGATGTTGAACTGAAACTCCAGTACTTTGCCCACTGGATGTGAAGAGCTGACTCATTTGAAAAGACCCTGATGCTGGGAAGGATTGAGGGCAGGAGGAGAAGGGGATGACAGAGGATGAGATGGTTGGATGACATCACTGACTCGATGGACATGGGTTTGGGTGGACTCCGGGAGTTGGTGATGGACAGGGAGGCCTGGCGTGCTGCGGTTCATGGGATCGCAAAGAGTCAGGCACGACTGAGTGATTGAACTCAACTGAACTGAAAAGACCCCTTTTCTCTTATGGTAGTCTATTCTTTTTTTCATGTCATTTAACACAGTAGAAGTTATTTATTGGTTTCTTTTTAAACTTTCCTTTCCACTAGATTGCAAGGTTACAAGGAAAACTTAACTGAAAAAAAAATCATAAGAGCTGTTGACTGAAAGAAAAGCATGCAGTAAGAGCTGTGAATTCAGTTTTATTAGGGTACACACTGAAGACCATAGCCCAGGAGAAAGCCTCTCAGATAGTGCTAATGAACTGATCTGAAGAGATAGCGGTAGGGGAAGTCTACCTAAATATATAAGCTAAATATATATATTTAGCTTCCCAGGTGGTGTTAGTGGTAAAGAACCTGTCTCCCCATGAAGGAGACGTAAGAGACATGACTTCCATCTCTGAGTCAGGAAGATCCCCTGGAGGAGGGCATGGCAACCCACTCCATTATTCTTGCCTGAAAAATCTCATGGACAGAGGAGCCTGGCTGGCTACCATCCACAGGGTCACAAAGAGTTGGACATGAATAACATATACACATGTGCATGCACAAACACATATGATTTGGTGAAGGAGGTACATGCTGTCAGACATGTATGTCTCAGTAGAAGGTTGCTGCTAGTCATGAGGGGCAGATGCCTCTGTTAATGGTTTGAGTGATTTTCTAGGTATGAGAAGATATAAGCATTCGGTTCATAAAATTTTCTCCTGAAAATATCTATCTGAAGGCCTGTTCTATAAGGTTTTGTTAGAGCACAGAATGCCTCATTCTGACTCCACCCTGAACTCCTTTCAGATTATGTTAAAGGTCAGTGGTTGCAGTGGCTAAAATCCTAATCCTTGTGGTGCCAGATGGGAAGTGACATATTTTAGTTTGTAAAGGCAGGAAGAACCATATTTGATTTGTTGTTCATGCCTTCAGTGTCTAGCACATTGCCTAGTACATAATAAACTCCTTATAAAAAGAAGACAATTCCATTAACAATCATGCTATATTAAATTTGTTTTCCTTTTCCATACAGTTTTATGGTCTTACTGTGGATAAAACCCTTAAACTCTTTAGGACAGGTTTTTAAAAGAAGTCTGACTATGGAAAATGATGTATTAGATAATCCAAAGGTCCTATATAAAATTCTTTGCTCTTGCTATTGCCTAATTATTTGGTCAGGTACTTGATTTAGTAACTAAAAATAAACTATTTATTTTATCAGTTTTATTATTTTATTGATTATGTATTTACATGTTTCCGTGCTCTTAAGGTATGGAAATCCACTTATTTTATACAATATGACTCATTATTGATTGCCTTCTCTTCTTGCAGTTAGCATTTTGTAGATCTATTTTATCCTCTGCATTATAGTTCCTCTTTTCTTTCCTTTTCTTTTCTTTATGATGCTAGTTCTTGATTGTCTCCTACCACTGTTTCTACTGGATACCATCTGTTGATCTGAACCAACAGCAGTCTCTGTTGAAAAATCTTCTAAGGATTTCTGACTTAAACTTCTTTTCCTTCTTATGGCTGTAAACCTTTAAACTTTGCAGCTAACACTGTGTGTGATAATAATTACAATCCTATTTTTGTCTACTTTCTTTTACTTTCTGTATTTTCTTTGGATTAAGTCATATATTTTGAAATAATAATATTGCCTGTGGCTAACAGTGTCTTAAAAATGCACTTTAATATAATCATTATACAGTGATTATTATTAATTTCATAAACTTATAATTCATTCAATAATATTTATTGTTTATCTACTATGCATTAGGCCATGATGTTAAATAGGTATTTGTTATTCAATTGACATCAGATCATAGGGATATTGTTTTAATTAATTTTTTAAGCTTTTATCAATTCCATTAAGTTCAAATAATTTGAATTAACTTATGGGAAATGGCAACCCACTCCAGTGTTCTTGCCTGGAGAATCCCAGGGACAGGGGAGCCTGGTGGGCTTCTGTCTCTGGGGTCGCACAGAGTCGGACAGGACTGAAGTGACTTAGCAGCAGCAGCAGTAATTTCCTTATTTAAATTTCAATTTTCTTATAGATTTTTATTTTCTAGCACTGTGCACCAACCACTGAGCTATGTTTTTTGTACAGAGAAGTTTTCAGTTGATAATTCTTAGTTAACAATACTTGCTGAGTCCTTACTGTGTGTTCTGCATTGAGCAATAAAGCAATCATAGGTCTTCCCTCATGGAAACAGATTTCTGAAGAAGACAATTTTCTAGTAAACAAATAAATATGAATTACAAATTCTGATAAATGATGTGGAGAAAGTAATGTGTATTGAAAAAGAATAGCAAGGAAGAATTACTTTTGTTGATCTAGCTCAATATGTTTAACCTCTTGCCTCAGTTATAGGCAGACAGTTTTCCCTTTTTATTCTATTTTTTCGTTGTGTGTTAACATGTGGTGCCTCAAGCTTAACATCTTCCTCTCCTCTTTCCTCTTCTCTTCCTCGTTATTCTTCACCTCTTCTTTCTTTTTCTTCTTCCTATTGCCTACTGAAAACTCACTTTCTGCCATAAGATGTGGAGGGAACTTATAAATGATAATTCCATACATTTAAATTGCAGGGTAACTATTCATATTATTGTGCACATTTGAGTCTTTAAATAGTGAAGTAGCTTTTTTTGATCACTTAATAACAAATCTTCAAGCAGAGATTCTAACTCAGGTTTTCTGATTCCAAAGCTCATGTTCTTTATTCTGTGATGCCATCTTCCCAGTATTTATATGCCCACTCTGTGTTAAGATTATATGCATTTCTTTGTGTAATTTTACAACAGCTCTGTTAAGTAGACATTACCTTCATTTACATATGAAACTCAGACACATTAAATAACTGTCCCATTGTCACATAGACTGGGAAGAAACTGAAGTAGGATATGAGTCCAGATCCTTCAGAATCTATAGATCATGTGCTTTGTTGTTCACTATGTACCATCATTTCCTATCATAACACAAGAGTGTGTTGCTTTTTAAAAAAATCTTGCTTAAAAAAATCTTACCTTGTGCTATAAAGGAAGTCTTAAGACTCTATGAGATGAGCTCTCAGTAATTTATATTAAATGAAAGATTCTCTAGGTAGCTTATTTAATATTATTAAAATTGTAAAAAATGTTATTATAATGATTTTATTCATTTTGGAGCTAATGATTCACCCTGTCCTTGTTTTCAGGCTATAGTGTTTAAAACAATTTGCTTCAGTCAGACCTGTAACTCTGTAGATGCTGTCATCCTGTCAAAACACTCTCCAGCTTCCTCTATAAAATTAAGTTCACATGAGAGAGGTGATTTTCATATCACATTTATTCATTAATCCATTCAGCAGATATATGAGTATCTATTAGGTGTCTGGAATAATACTAGGCACTATGAATGGCAGGGAGAAATTCACATGGATCTTGCCTTATGGACAACTTAGTGATGGAGAAATACAAAAACCAAATAGTAACACAGATAAATATAAAATTACAAACTGAAATAAATATGCTGCATTCAATCCTAAAAATGTGTATCTGTCACTAAAGAGATAGGCCTGATATTGTGGGAGCAGTGAATTTAGGGGAGCCTATCAGGAAGGATTCCCTTTGAGATAGGATAAGAAGTTTTAAACTCCATATTTTTATGCCTTTAGTACTTGGGGAGGAGTGTAGACAGTATATTACTAGAAAGTGGTACCACTAGTTGTTCTTGCATACTCTTGGAATTTAGCATATATTATAAAACATATTTTTTCTTCTCATTGAGGCACTTATCAGGCCAGGAAGAGCCTCCTGTAATTGGCATATCTCATACTTCTCTCTTTTCTCTCAAAGTGCCACTACAGTTCCTCCTCCATTCATCTTCTTGCTAGGGTCGCAGATCTGTCCTATAGGTCCTGAGTGCCTTTGGGGATGGCTTTATGGGAGAGAGGAGGACATAATTCCAGGTAACTTGAACAGAATAGGCAATCTGCTTGATTGTGAGAGACAGAGAACAGCACCCTCAAGAAACCAGGGAGGGAAGAAGGGATGATTACTATGGCAGGAGCACAGGGAAAGAGTAATTTGAAAAGAGGTTGTACAAAAGGTGTAAGTCAGACAAAGATCTGAACTCAAAGTTCAGCAAGTGCCTCAAGTGGGAAAGAAATAAAGAATGTTGGGCTGATTTTACTGCAGGCAATGGCACCCCACTCCTGTACTCTTGCCTGGAGAATCCCATGGATGGAGGAGCCTGGTGGGCTGCAGTCCCTGGGGTCGCGAAGAGTTGGACACGACTGAGTGACTTCCCTTTCACTTTTCACTTTCATGCATTGGAGGAGGAAATGGCAACCCACTCCAGTGTTCTTGCCTGGAGAATCCCAGGGACGGGGGAGCCTGGTGGGCTGCCGTCTATGGGGTCACACAGAGTCGGACACGACTGAAGTGACTTAGCAGCAGCAGCAGCAGTCTTTCTCTAGGATCTTAGACCACTCAATGTTGCCTGTTTTGGTTAGTCCTACACTCCATTTTTTTTTCTCCTGATCCCTGAGACTGAAGAAAGCTCTTGAATATGAGGATATCACTTTTTTTTTTTCTCTGCCTTTACAGCCTGTGCTGAAAATCTGTAGATTCCTGAGGGAAAAATGCGTGAAGTATGTCTGAATCAAACAAATGTCCTCAAATCCTAGCTTATGTGGTTACTTTTTTTTTATACCTTTAAAGCTTAAAACATTTTTTTTTATTTTATTGCTCCAAAGAAGCATTTATTAGACTGACATTTGGCTTCTAAACTGAAACACTAAAGCTAGAAGCACATTCCATAGTATCATGAGCCTTAATACCAAAACCTGATAAATACATTATTGTAATTATAGTTTAATTCACTCATTCTAAAAAAATATTATCCAGCAAGATATAAAAAGGACAAGATATCAGGACTAAGTAGAGTTTATTCTAGGAATGCAAGGTTGATTTAAATTTTGAAAGCTATTCAAACAAGTTCAGTACATTAAAAAATGGAGAAAATCACATGACTAACTTAGTAAACAGAAATCTGTGAAATAATTTAACATTCATAATATATGCCCTAAGCAAATTTGGAGAACTTCCTCAATCTCATATAGGATATATTGAAAAATTGTAGGAAAATCATACCTTAATGGTGAAATGTTAAAATACTTTTGTTTGAAATTGAGTGATAAAAATACTTATTTCCTCACATCTATTCAATGTTGTAATATTTAATTTATAGTACTGAATGAAAAAGAAAAAGAAATAGGAAATAAAAATTTAAGGAATAAAAAAAAGTTTCACATTGAATATGTTATGATTGAGCATATATCAGAAAAAGGTCTATGAAAATATTTTTAGGATTAATAGACACATTATAAATATTACAGAATATCAGATTAATATAAGATTAATATTGTACTTCTATGTACCAATAAAATGCAACAATCTCTACATAACATAAAATATTAAATAACTAGACATATCTCACAACTGTAGAAGACCTATACAGTAAACTAGAAAATATTGAGAATTGCTAAAGTAGACCTAAAAAATGGAGGACTATGACATTTTTGAAAGATTCTATATTGTAAAGATATTAATGCTTTCCAAGTTTGTTTCTGGACTCAGTGCAATTCAGTTCAAAATCCAAACACATAATCTGTGGGAATTGAAAATCTCATTCTAAAATCTACATGTAAATAAAAATTGTCAAAATAGATAAGGTAATCTTGATGAAGAAGAACAAGGTGCAAAGACTTGCTCTACCAGATATCATAGCTTACTATCAAGCTGTAGGAATTAAGACTGCCAGGAGAATATAAATAACCTCAGATATGCAGATGACACCACCCTTATGGCAGAAAGGGAAGAGGAACTCAAAAGCCTCTTGATGAAAGTGAAAGTGAGAGTGAAAAAGTTGGCTTAAAGCTCAACATTCAGAAAATGAAGATCATGGCATCTGGTCCCATCACTTCATGGGAAATAGATGGGGAAACAGTGGAAACAGTGTCAGACTTTATTTTTTTGAGCTCCAAAATCACTGCAGATGGTGATTGCAGCCATGAAATTAAAAGACACTTACTCCTTGGAAGAAAAGTTATGACCAACCTAGACAGCATATTCAAAAGCAGAGACATTACTTTGCTGACTAAGGTCCATCTATCAAGTCTACGGTTTTTCCTGTGGTCATGTATGGATGTGAGAGTTGGACTGTGAAGAAGGCTGAGCACCAAAGAGTTGATGCTTTTGAACTGTGGTGTTGGAGACGACTCTTGAGAATCCCTTGGACTGCAAGGAGATCCAACCAGTCCATTCTGAAGGAGATCAGCCCTGGAATTTCTTTGGAGGGAATGATGCTAAAGCTGAAGCTCCAGGACTTTGGCCACCTCATGCGAAGAGTTTACTCACTGGAGAAGACTGATGCTGGGAGGGATTGGGGGCAGGAGGAGAAGGGGACAACAGAGGATGAGATGGTTGGATGGCATCGCCAACTCGATGGACATGGGTTTAGGTGGACTCCGGGTGTTGGTGATGGACAGGGAGGCCTGGCGTGCTGCAGTTCATGGGGTCGCAAAGAGTCGGACACGACTGAGCGACTGAACTGAGTTGAACTAGAGGTGAAAGAGGAAAAAATTAACCTCATTGGTTCCTGGGAAAATATGCCATTGTTTTCTTTGTTGTTCTGATTTATATTTGGGTTATATTGTTTATTAGTTCTTGCCTGGAGAATCCCAGGGACAGGGGAGCCTGGTGGGTTGCCGTCTATGGAGTCGCACACAATCGGACACGACTGAAGCGACTTAGCAGCAGCAGCAGCAGTAGCCAACAAATTTCAGAACCTCCAGTATATTGATTGATATTTATTGGGTACCTTGCATTTTACTTATGATATTCTTTCTGCATTCTCACTGATGACACATCTATTTCCAAGTCTCACTATATTTTGGTTTCCATTACTTCAGTGATATTTCTTATTGGTGATGATAGAACATGGAAGTTAAAAGACTGAATTCTGAATACAAAGTTAAATCACTTCTAGCTTTGTGACCTTTGGCTAGTTTCCTAACTTCCTCGTGTCATTTCTGTTACCTGTAGAATGAGAATTATAGTATGCTCTGTCTGTTGTAATGATGAATACATATAACACCTTTGGCATTAGGAAATCTGCAGCAAATTGCAATTATCTCCAGTGTGCTTCAGCAACTTATTTACTTAGTTCCATAAATGGATCTACCATTCAGATCTTGAACCATAAAAATATCTACTCTGTTGATAATATTCTTGCTTTTAAAATGCTGTTTTTCTCATTCTCTCATTAATTTCTTGCATTCCCTCATGCTCTTTTGCTCCAATTCCTTGACATATCCTTATATCCTAATTCCAGTGGTTTCCAAATTTATGAAACTCATGGGCCAGAAAAAAATTGAGAGACCAACATAAGATTTTCAATTTATTGCCAAGTAAGGATGCTAAAATAACCCACACCATCATAAGCTGAAATTATGAAATTATTTATGTAATTAAAAAAATATTTGTCTTTCCTGATAAACCATATATTCTCATATAGTAGATGCTCATCAAGTATCTACCCTTGTTACTCTGATTATGCAGGATTCAGTGCTGAACTTGTGATGCATGATTCAATAAGCAAAGACTTTTTAAAATCAATAAATGAGACCTCTATTATTTAATTAAAGAAAGATATTTTAGCAAAAACTGAAAGTTGGAATTACTAAACCAAATAAGCATATGAAAAATATTCAGTGACAAAATATCAATATTAAAATGATGTGTTTGTTGATACAAATTGTCAATTTGTTGATTTATATTCAGTAGTAACATACAAAATGATGGTTACATTTCTAATTTTTTCTGATATTTGTTCTTTATGCTACAATTAGTACCAATATTCTAGATTCAGAGAAATGTAGTACAATTTCTTACATTCAAAAATTTTGGCTAGGATCTGGCTGGATCAAGTCAATATCTCAGGCTACTAATTTTAAGCCCACTTAAATATTTGTTTGAAAGTATATAGTAGGATTTTCTAGAGTTTTTGAATTTCTCTTAATAAAATCTGCATGCCCCTTGATTTAGTATCTTTGTTAGTTACCTTGATGTATTCTTTGAGTTCCCTAAAAATAAAACTTCACTTACACATGAACATTAATGAATAAAGTAGAATTTAAGAAAATCAAGTCAAATTCTTTTCATCCTCATAGCCACTGTGATCCTTTCTTCCGAGTGTTCTCTGACCTTCCTAGACTCTGCCTCCAGTAAAATCTTCTTTGATTATTTCTGAGTGTTTTTTTCCCTCTTTATCTTTCCTAATCCAGAAAAATTAAAGGGGTACAAGTTGACTCCCTTAAGTAGATTGAATAGATATAGTTTTTAAAATAAAGTAATTCTGGACTGGGTTTCCCAAACAAGTGTTTCAAAGTTTCAGAGGAAATATAGAAGTTGGTGTAGAGGAGTAAGAGAAGTTGTCACATTCCACATGATCACCGACTTGTTAGAGTTCCCATTGGCTCCAAGAAGAACATCAAAGTCATTAATCGAGTAAATATTTACTGGGTGTCTGGGTGTCTTTTCTGTGCAGGAATTTTGTGAAGTGTTGATATTAAACTGTGGAGGAATTGGCAGAGGGTAACAGTAGGATAAGGAGACAATCTCTTAATTCAAATTAAAAGTTGATTATATTTATATCAGTACCGTTGTGATTCTCAGCAAATAATTGCTCTGAGCTGTAAATTCTTCATCTGTAAAATGGAAATAAAATAATACTTACCTCCAAGGTTGTTAGGATTCAGTACTCGCTTCAATGCTTAACACATGGTAGTTATTCTGTTGAGCATAATACCCCATTTCCATCACCTCTAGGCTCCATACCCTTTCCATAGCTAGGTAAGCTAGATAGCTAGTGGGAACCTAATGTTCTATATAGCACAGGGAGCTCAACTGGGTGCTCTGTATGACCTAGATGGGTGGGATTTGAGGGAGGGAGTCCAGGAAGGAGGGGATGTATGTATGCATATAATTGATTCACTTTGTTGTACAGCAGAAACAAAAACAACATTGTAAAGCAATTTTACTCCATTTTTCAAAAAGAGAGAGAGAGTAGGAAGAAGACATAACTCATTTGTCAAAGGAAAAGAGAGTTGAAATCTGGCATTCTTTCTTTGAGGCACAAAATTGTTTTTTTTTTTCCCCCAATTCTTATTATTACATATGCAATCCTCCATCACGCCTATCACCAACACATTGTTTTCAACTCTGTTCCTAGTCTCAGTCCCATGTACAGTTTGTTTTTAATCAAGTTGCGTCTTGCCAGACTTAACCCTTAAACAGCAAACAAGTGTGATTACGGATAAATGGAGACTTGCCACAGGAACTGCGCACACATTGTGTGCTCTATATTTTGCTTCCATGTGTGCTCAATTGCTGCAGTTGTGTCCAGCTCTCTGGGACCCCATGGACTGTAGCCCACCAAGCTCCTCTGTCCATGGGATTTTCCAAGCAAGAATACAGGAGTGGGTTTCCATTTCCTTTCTCCAGGGGATCTTTCCAACCCAGGGATCAAACTGATGTCTTTTATGTCTCCTGCATTGAAATTGGCAGGCAAGTTCTTAATTTGTTTTGTAAGAAGGAAACACCAACATTAGGATGACATTTAAGAACAATGGATGACAGTCACAAATTTTGTTTCATTTTTTCCCAAAATAAAGGGTAAGAGGATCATTAACTAGATATATCTATATATCTATTAACTCCATATATTAACTCCATTTATATATATGGAGTGCAAGGGTGGGGGCGGTCTTCAAGCTCACAAAGATCAAAGAGACTTCTAGAATATCACTTTAGAAGTTTAAACTGACTTGGTTAAAAAGAGAATGGGGTCCACTCAAGAGGTCTATGAAGATATCCTAGGAAACCTGTGGATTTAACACTTCCCTTCTCTAGCCATCAGTGGGTTATTTTTTTTTAGGACTCTGGCTATCTGCAATATTATTTACAATTCCTCATTGAATCTTAGAAGGAATTTTTGTCAAGAAGCAGGTTAAAAAAGAGGGGGCAGTAGAAAAGAAAGATTCCACACTTCCACTTCCACTAAGCCATCATTGGTGTGTCTATGTGTATATGTTTTTATTGCTATAATTTTTAAAAACTTTCATTAGCTTAAAAAGCTATTGATTGACTTGTCTTAGAGCTGCACAACTTTGGAAATATATGAACATATGGTGAGAAATATTAAAAGTTACTGCTTTTAAAACTGGGGAGGACTCAATATTATCTGTTAAAGTAAATAAATTAAGTAGAGTTTAAATAAGATATGTTAGTGTAGAGGATAATAAAGATGTGATAATAGGCTTGTATTCTTAAAAATTGCATGTATAATCCCTCTGTGCCCATGCTTATATATTATTTCTGTTTTCAGAAGTTGATTTATTTATTGAGAAAACTATATAGCTCTTTGTGTAGCTAACTCCAGTTATAATTATATAATTTCAAATCCAAAAGTAATCTTTTACTCTCTTTCAGTTGTGATTTTCCTCCCTGTTCATTGGCCTAAATAAATTTATTTAGAAGTATTTTTTCTTGTCTGTAAGAAAATGTAAACAGTATCCTAAAATAGCACATGAATAAGTGATGACTATTATGGATAATTTAGGTACAGACAAAGGGACTGACAAGTGTAAGGAATTCTGTTGGCCCAAGGTGACTCTGCTGATTTCTGAAAAACCCTGGGCTGATAGGAACAGCTTCAGGTAATTTACTTATCTTAAAGAGTCAGACATGACTGAAGAGGCTTAGCATGCATACACAACATATTTGCTGTTCTACCACCTCAAATCATCTCTCACATACTCAGGGAACATTCTTATTAGCTTTGATTGTGACATGTCTTCAGTTAGCTAGACCTTGATGCTAAAGCTGAAACTCCAGTACTCTGGGCACCTCATGTGAAGAGTTGACTCATTGGAAAAGATTCTGATGCTGGGAGGGATTGGCGGAGGAGGAGAAGGGGACGACCGAGGATGAGATGGCTGGATGGCATCAAGGACTTGATGGACGTGAGTCTGAGTGAACTCCGGGAGTTGGTGATGGACAGGGAGGCCTGGCGTGCTGCGATTCATGCGGTCGCAAAGAGTTGGACACAACTGAGCGACTGAACTGAACTGAACTGAACTGATAGCAGTCTGACTACTGACAGAACAGTTCTAGGTGTTTTTGTGAATCATTTGAAAAAGTTGAGATGTTAGGGTGATGGTGGCTTCATAGAATGAATTTGGAAGTTACCTTCCTCTGCAAGTTTCTGGAAGAGTTTGAGTAGAATAGATGTTAGCTCTTCTCTAAATTTTTGGTAGAATTCAGCTGTGAAGCCGTCTGGACCTGGGCTTTTGTTTGCTGGAAGATTTCTGATTATGGTTTCAATTTCCGTGCTTAGGATCAGTCTGTTAAGATTTTCTATTTCTTCCTGGTTCAGTTTTGGAAAGTTGTACTTTTCTAAGAATTTGTCTATTTCTTCCATGTTGTCCATGTTATTGGCATATAATTGCTGGTAGTCTCTTATGATCCTTTGTATTTCTGTGTTGCTGTTGTGATCTCTCAATTTTCATTTCTAATTTTATTGATTTGATTTTTTTCACTTTGTTTCTTGATGAGTCTGGCTAATGGTTTGTCAATTTTATTTATCCTTTCAAAGAACCAGCTTTTGGCTTTGTTGATTTTTGCTATGGTCTCTTTTGTTTCTTTTGCATTTATTTCTGCCCTAATTTTTATGATTTCTTTCCTTCTACTAGCTCTGNTTTCTTGATGAGTCTGGCTAATGGTTTGTCAATTTTATTTATCCTTTCAAAGAACCAGCTTTTGGCTTTGTTGATTTTTGCTATGGCCTCTTTTGTTTCTTTTGCATTTATTTCTGCCCTAATTTTTAAGATTTCTTTCCTTCTAGTAACCCTGGGGTTATCCATTTCTTCCTTTTCTAGTTGCTTTAGGTGTAGAGTTAAGTTATTTATTTGACTTTTTTCTTGTTTCTTGAGTTATGCCTGTATTGCTATGAACTTTCCCCTTAGCACTGCTTTTATAGTGTCCCACAGGTTTTGTGTTTTGTGTTTTCATTTTCATTCATTTTTATGGATATTTTGATTTCTTTTTTGATTTTTCTGTGATTTTTTGTTTATTCAGGAGTGTGTTGTTCAGCTTCCATATGCTGGAATTTTTAATAGTTTTTCTCCTGTAATTGATATCTAATATTACTGCATTATGGTCAGAAGATGCTTGGAATGATTTCAATTTTTTTGAATTTATAAAGGCTAGATTTATGGCCCAGGATGTGATCTAACCTGGAGAAGGTTCTGTGACTACTTCAGAAAAAGGTGAAATTCATTGTTTTGGGGTGAAATGTCCTATAGATATCAATTAGGTCCAACTGGTCTATTGTGTCATTTAAAGTTTGTGTCTATGCTACCAAAAAAGAAAACTACAGGCAATATCACTGATGAACATAGATGCAAAAAACCTTAACAAAATTCTACGAATCAGAATCCAACAACACATTAAAAAGATCATACACCATGACCAAGTGGGCTTTATCCCAGGGATGCAAGGATTCTTTGATATCCACAAATCAATCAATGTAATTTACCACATAAACAAATTGAAAAATAAAAGCCATATGATTATCTCAATAGATGCAGAGAAGGCCTTTGACAAAATTCAACATCCATTTATGATAAAAACTCTCCAGAAAGCAGCAATAGAAGGAACACACCTCAACATAATAAAAGCTACATATGACAAACCCACAGCAAACATTATCCTCAATGGTGAAAAATTGAAAGCATTTCCCCTAAAGTCAGGAACAAGACAAGGGTGCCCACTTTCACCACTACTATTCAACATAGTTCTGGAAGTTTTGGCCACAGCAATCAGAGCAGAAAAAGAAATAAAGGGAATCCAAATTGGAAAAGAAGAAGTAAAACTCTCACTGTTTACAGGTGACATGATCCTCTACCTAGAAAACCCGAAAGACTCCACCAGAAAAATACTAGAGCTAATCAATGGATATAATAAAGTTGCAGAATATAAAATCAACACACAGAAATCCCTTGCATTCCTATACACTAATAACGAGAAAGTAGAAAAAGAAATTAAGGAAACAATTCAATTCACCATTGCAATGAAAAGAATAAAATACTTAGGAATATATCTACCTAAAGAAACTAAAGACCTATATATAGAAAACTATAAAACACTGGTGAAAGAAATCAAAGAGGACACTAATAGATGGAGAAACATACCATGTTCATGGATCGGAAGAATCAATATAGTGAAAATGAGTATATTACCCAAAGCAGTCTACAGATTCAATGCAATCCCTATCAAGCTACTAGCGGTATTTTTCACAGAGCTAGAACAAATAATTTCACAAGTTGTATGGAAATACAAAAACCCTCGAAAACTCAAAGCAATCTTGAGAAAGAAGAATGAAACAGGAGGAATCAACCTGCCTGACTTCAGGCTCTACTACAAAGCCACAGTATGGTAATGGCACAAAGACAGAAATATAGATCAAAGGAACAAAATAGAAAGCCCAGAGATAAATCCCCACACCTATGGACACCTTATCTTTGACAAAGGAGGCAAGAATATACAATGGATTAAAGACAACCTCTTTAACAAGTGATGCGGGGAAAACTGGTCCACCACTTGTAAAAGAATGAAACTAGAACATGTCCTAACACCATACACATAAATAAACTCAAAATGGATTAAAGATCTAAATGTAAGACCAGAAACTATAAAACTCCTAGAGGAGAACATAGGCAAAACATTGTCCGACATAAATCACAGCAGGATCCTCTATGACCCACCTCCTAGAACACTGGAAATAAAAGCAAAAATAAACAAATGGGATCTAATCAAAATTAAAAGCTTCTGCACAACAAAGGAAACTATAAGCAAGGTGAGAAGACAGCCTTCAGAATGGGAGAAAATAATAGCAAATGAAGCAACTGACAAACAACTAATCTCAAAAACATACAAGCAACTCCTGCAGCTCAATTCCAGAAAAATAAACGACCCAATCAAAAAATGGGCCAAAGAACTAAATAGACATTTCTCCAAAGAAGACATACAGATGGCTAACAAACACATGAAAAGATGCTCAACATCACTCATTATCAGAGAAATGCAAATCAAGACCACAATGAGGTACCACCAGTCAGAATGGCTACGATCCAAAAGTCTACAAGCAATAAATGCTGGAGAGGGTGTGGAGAAAAGGGAACCCTCTTACACTGTTGGTGGGAATGCAAACTAGTACAGCCACTATGGAGAACAGTGTGGAGATTCCTTAAAAAACTGGAAATAGAATTGCCTTATGACCCAGCAGTCCCACTGCTGGGCACACACACTGAAGAAACCAGAACTGAAAGAGACACGTGTATCCCAATGTTCATCGCAGCACTGTTTATGATAGCCAGGACATGGAAGCAACCTAGATGTCTATCAGCAGACCTATGCATAAGAAAGCTGTGGTACATATACACAATGGAGTATTACTCAGCCATTAAAAAGAATACATTTGAATCAGTTCTAATGAGGTGGATGAAGCTGGAGCCGATTATACAGAGAGAAGTAAGCCAGAAAGAAAAACACCAATACAGTATCAATTCAGTTCAGTCGCTCAGTCGTGTCTGACTCTTTGCAATCCTATGAATCGCAGCACACCAGACCTCCCTGTCCATCACCAACTCCTGGAGTTCACTCAAACTCACGTCCATCGAGTCAGTGATGCCATCTAGCTATCTCATCCTCGGTCATCCCCTTCTCCTCCTGCCCCCAATCCCTCCCAGCATCAGGGTCTTTTCCAATGAGTCAACTCTTCGCATGAGGTGGCCAAAGTACTGGAGCTTCAGTTTGAGCATCATTCCTTCCAAAGAAATCCCAGGGTTGATCTCCTTCAGAATGGACTGGTTGGATCTCCTTGCAGTCCAAGGGACTCTCAAGAGTCTTCTCCAACACCACAGTTCAAAAGCATCAATTCTTCTGCGCTCTGGGGGAGCCTGGTGGGCTGCCGTCTATGGGGTCACCCAGAGTCGGACACGACTGAAGTGACTTAGCAGCAGCAGCAGTTGCACTAAATAGAAACTTAATCACTTAAAATCATACCACAAGTTGCTTAAGGGAAGTGTCTTGAGTGATTTTGTGAACTGGAGTTTAAGACTTTGTATCAGGGTACTTCTAATGCTAATTCAGCTAGAATGGCATTCTTACTGGTTTCTCAGCACCTTGGAGATGACCTTTTGATGACTCTTTAGCTGCATAGCTGAGATTCCTCTAAGGTGCAAAACAATTTACAAAATGTTGTGGAGACTGCAAGAGCAGTGATAAGCGATTTCATTGTCCTTGCAAGATGTCCCCAGTGTGCACGCTCAGTCAGTAGGTCATATCTGATTCTTTGTTATCCTATGCATTGTAGCCCTCCATGCTCCTCTGGTCATTAGATTTCCCAGGCAAGATTACTGGAGTGGGTTACCATTTTCTCCTCCAGGGGATCTTCCCAACTTGGGAATTGAATCCTCATTTCCTGAACCTCCTGTATTGACAGGCAGATTATTCTGGGCCACCTGGAAAGCCCACGAAATCACAGCACTGGCTGTAAAAATGGTCCAGTGGTGCAACATCATTGGCAATGATACAGGACCAGGATACCTATGCAAATGATGTGTATGGCAGTGCTGCTCAAATAGCACATCTTAACTACAGTAACATTCTCTCCATGAGAAGATAAGTCAGAGAGGGTAGAAAGGCTAAGCTCCATTCTGCTACATGATCCAGAAAGTTCTTCTTAACTAGAATTTCAAAAACATCTTGCTGCTGCTGCTGTGGTCACTTCAGTCGTGTCCGACTCTGTGTGACCCCAGAGATGGCAGCCCACCAGGCTCCCCCGTCCCTGGGATTCTCCAGGCAAGAACACTGGAGTGGGTTGCCATTTCCTTCTCTAATGCATGAAAGTGAAAAGTGAAAGTGAAGTCGCTCAGTCGTGTCCGACTCCTAGCGATCCCATGGACTGCAGCCACCAGGCTCCTCTCTCCATGGGATTTGCCAAGCAAGAGCACTGGAGTAGGTTGCCATTGCCTTCTCCCAAAAAAAATCTTAGAAGGACACTTCTAATGCTTTCATCCATTCAATTTAAAATATATTAGTTCAAAAGGGTATTTTATGGAAAAACAACCTCTAGGAAAAAGCCATTCCAGGATTTCAGTCAGTTTATCCAGTTTTCCTTAAGGTTTGTTGACCCATCTTTAATATGCTAAATAGGAAAAATGGCTGATATATTTGAAGGCTGACTTTTGCGTAACCAAAGCTAAAATTATTAACTTTTGAACAAAGACCAAGTTAGACAAGAGCCTTTTTAATTTTGAAAATTTTTGTGGGAAGGTCTGAAAATAAAAAATGACAAGTGAATGAGTTGGAAATTACTACAATAATTATAAAACTTTGAACTTATCATCATAAATTGTAGATACTTGGTAGAATGCATACTACAGTTTCAACAAAGCAATACTAATGGGCATAATAAATCTTAAGCTGGGGCACTCGTGTATTTAAAACTAGCACTAGACAAACCAAAGAAAATATTTTAAATGAGCGATGCTAAATGAATCAAGTCCTTTTCAGGTAGCACAGGTTTCCTGGACCTCACGGTCGAGAGCATACCAGATGGTTTTTGCACGTGTTAAAATCCTATTTGTGAGTACTAGTAATGGAGCAAAAAGTAATAATGAGATAGAACATTAAGGATGTAATAGAAGTTCTAACACTGTTCCAGTCAATGATAGAAGGTAGAAAATTAGCAGGTTGTTTTTAAATGAAATTGTAGAGGAAAAAATGAGTTATAGGACAATGGGAACTTTATTAGAAAGTCATCCAGAAAATGTCTAAAACCTCTTACAGAAATAAATCTAAAAGTTTTAAACTATATGATGGCATGGTCACTAAGTATTAAAAAGTAATAAAATAAACCTAGAGTGTCTATATTATATAAAAATTCTTGGGCCATTAAACAAGAGTCAAATATTTGACATATATAATAGTGGATCATTCCTTCCTTCAGAAGAATACCTTCTGCTGTCGTCCCCTTGCAGTGATCACCAATTGTAAGAGATACAGAGGAATTGTTTCAAAAACATTAAAGTGGAACAATAAAACCTAAAGTCTGCAGAAGTTGTCAGCACCCTATTTTTATAGATGCAAGCAGAGCATGATTACTGGTCTGTTTGCATTTTCCATTTTCTTTCCTCACCAGTACAATGAAATGGCTATTTTAAACTATTTACACCAATTTCAACAATTTCCTCTATCATGCTGTGTGTTTGTGATGAGAAATCCGTCATAGTTCACTGGGGAGGTTTACATAGTTGGCAGACTTAGATGCTCTCTTTAAAGGGTGTCGGGGATGAAGGTGAGTAAGGAGAGAGGGGAGTATGCTGGGGTGGAATTCTGGATGCTGAAATTTTTAGAAGAAAAGGGGAAATGCCTTTGCTAACTCAATCATCTTCTGCTGACAGTAGCCCAGCCTTGGGGAAAAGGAATGCATTTATGTAATCCTTTTCTCTATTAACCTTGAGGCTGACTCAAACTTGGATTTTTCTTTTTTACTGAACTGGATTCAGTGAGTTTGATTTCCCCTTTCTCTCTGGACAACCCTGGCTGTTCCTAAAGCTGATGAATCTATGCAAAACAGCCCTTCAGAATAGTAAGAGGCTATCCGAGAGCTTTCCAACTCAGTTCTTATTTTCAAATGTAGAAAAGGAGAACAAATAGCCTGTTTGTACTTGCAATTTTCCCTTGACTATGGGGGAAGTGCTTGGGATCCAGCTCTGCAATACTGATTCTCTACATTTCTATGAACACAAATAGTGAAGTAAACTTAAATGCCATGAAAATGATCAAAGTTCATCCGTGTCCTTCCTCTGGTTCTTGAGTCTTTTAGTTTTAAAATATTTTATTTTTTAGGATAGTTTTATGTTCATAGCAAAGTTGAAAGGAAGGTACAGAGACCTGGCCTAATCCTCCTACGCCCACACATGAATAACCTTTCTCATTGTCAACATCTTGCCATTACCAACATTTGTTAGAGTCAATGAGCCTACATTGTCACATAATTATTATCCAAAGTCCATAGTTTACAGAAGGGTTCACTCTTGGTGCGGTACAATCTATGGATTTGGACAATGTGTAATGATACATATCTATTACTCTAGTAGCCTATAGAGTATTTTCTCTATCCTAAAATTTCTCTATACTCCAACTATTTGTCTACCTTCTTAGGTTCTTGGGTAAAAAATCTGCCTCCAATGCAGGAGACCTGGTTCAATCCCTGGGTCAGGAAAATCCCCTGGAGAAAGAAATGGCAACCCACTCCAGTATTCTTGCCTGGAGAAACTCCTGGACAGAGAAACCTGGTGGGCTACAGTCCATGGCATCACAAAGAGCAGACACAACTGAGCAACTAACACTTTCACCTTCGCTTTGGTCCTTATACATGAAACTGACATTGCAAGAATGTGCAAAATATATTGTTCATTCATTCAATCACCAGTGCTTGACTTTATTGGAAAATACGCTTATAGACTCTCCACACAATAGCTTTCTCACCTACTGGATACTGTGGCCACAGCCAGAGACTCACTAATCTGAAGAATAAAGCAACTTGTATAAGAAAGAGCTCACCAATGTTTCAGGAGACCATCAATCAGCCTCCTAAAGGAGAAACATAAGAAGTACTCTATCTTGATAAATCTCTGTGCAGAATGTTCTATGTCTACACAATGGAGCAATGAACAGACCACACACTCTGTGTAAGCATCTGAAGCTATCAGTCATGGACTTTTCACCTCATCTATCATTGACAGTTAGCTGCCATGACCAAAAAAAAGCCACATATTCCTCTGTCCATGTACATCAATCCAAATGATTTTGAAGTTCAATTTGTATTTTGGATAAGTTGATTGGAAACATTCTTCACAAGAATAATTTGAAGAACACACACAAGGATTTGGGGGTGGTTCTGGAATGTTCTGAAAGAGATGGGAATACCAGACCACCTGAGCTGCCTCTTGAGAAACCTATATGCAGGTAGGAAGCAACAGTTAGAACTGGACATGGAACAACAGACTGGTTCCAAATAGGAAAAGGAGTACGTCAAGGCTGTATATTGTCACCCTGTTTATTTAACCTCTATGCAGAGTACATCATGAGAAATGCTGGGCTGGAAGAAGCACAAGCTGGAATCAAGATTGCCAGGAGAAATATCAATCACCTCAGATATGCAGATGACACCATCCTTATGGCAGAAAGTGAAGAGGAACTAAAAAGCTTCTTGATGAAAGTGAAAGAGGAGAGTGAAAAAGTTGGCTTAAAGCTCAACATTCAGAAAACGAAGATCATGGCATCTGGTCCCATCAGTTCATGGGAAATAGATGGGGAAACAGTGGAAACAATGTTAGACTTTATTTTTGGGGGCTCCAAAATCACTGCAGATGGTGACTGCAGCCGTGAAATTAAAAGACGCTTACTCTTTGGAAGGAAAGTTATAACCAACCTAGATAGCATATTGAAAAGCAGAGACATTACTTTGCCAACAAAGGTCCATCTAGTCAAGGCTATGAGTAGTCATATATGGATGTGAGAGTTGGACTGTGAAGAAAGCTGAGCACCAAAGAATTGATGGTTTTGTGTTGGAGAAGACTCCTGAGAGTCCCTTGGACTGCAAGGAGATCCAACCAGTCCATTCTAAAGGAGATTTGCCCTGGGATTTCTTTGGAAGGACTGATGCTAAAGCTGGAACTCCAGTACTTTGGCCACCTCATGCGAAGAGTTGACTCACTGGAAAAGACTCTGATGCTGGGAGGGATTGGGGGCAGGAGGAAAAGGGGATGACAGAGGATGAGATGGCTAGATGGCATCACTGACTCAATTGACGTGAGTCTGAGTGAACTCCGGGAGATGGTGATGGACAGGGAGGCCTGGGGTGCTGCGATTCATGGGGTCGAAAAGAGTTGGACATGTCGCTCAGTCATGTCTGACTCTTTGTGACCCCATGGACTGCAGCACGCCAGGCCTCCCTGTCCATCACCAACTCCCTTAGTTTACTCAAACTATGTCCATTGAGTCAGTGATGCCATCCAACCATCCATCCTCTAGAATGTTAGTGGGGGTAATTTGATTTTAACTCATAAGTTATGTGTGTTATAAGAATAAAATTTAAAAGAACAAATTTATAATCCATGCCAACTTTTTCCTTAGATTAAGAACAGATGTTATACTAAAATTATAAAACACAAACATAAGGTTTTTCTATTGATATTGATCAAAAAATCCATTAAAGAAAAATTATTAAAATATAGAAACTCAGTGAGTCATTTTGGAAATATCTGTTATACAGTAGCTGGCAATATGCTTTTAGTACATTAGTGACCCAAACTCTTCAGTTTGCAAGAATATAATAAATAAGAAACTTTGATATTGCAGATTCCATGCTTTAGAAAAAAATTATATATTTATATAAGTTTCTGTGAAAAGGAAAGGATATAATATTGGCTTTAAGAAATTAAGCATGTGATTTATGAGAATAAGTAAAATGTAGACTTGCCAAAAATTCCAGCAAATCTAAGAAATATAGAGTCAAATACAGTTTCATTGGCTCAATTATCATTAAGATAGAAGCTTTTTTTAAACTATTAGGCTGAGAAACTGAAGACGAACTAGAATTACTGGAGTGGGTTGCCATTCCCTTCTCCAAGAGATCTTCTCAACCCAGAGATAGAACCCAAGTCTCCTGCATTTCGGGAAGATTCTTTATAGTCTGAGCCACCGGAGAAGCCTAGAACTACAATATATAATCTGCCAATTTATCTTTCTTTATAATGGCCATTGTCTTCAATTGTAGCAAACTGCCTCACTTGAAAAATTGTTCTGGTAAATATATTTAGCATCCATATAAAGTCCTTTAAGATTTTAGTGATTATCCCAAACACAATTTAACATTCAGCTATGTTTTAAAAACAGGTTAATATAATATTTAATAGATTTATAATATATATATTATATACTATATGTTATATAATAGTTTCATATGACACTTTACATTTTATATAAAATAAACCTCTAAGTGCATATTATTCTGCATTTACTTAGTTTTAGCTTGAGTTATAAGGACTTTAGATCATGAATGTAACTAAAAATTATTCTACAAAAACTATTTTCTAATCTCTATCTTTGTTTAAGTATCTTTCATTACTTTTATATACATTTTAATGCTACATTATGCTTAACAATGGTGGAGAGATTCTTGATTTTTCAGGTATGATTTTAAAACCCAAGCAAACTATAAACCAGACTACAAGGGATTTTGTACCTGGCCAATATGCATTTGTCCTAAATTTCTATATTTCCCCCATCTGTTTTTATAGTCATAGCAAAACAGTTATATGCTATCCAGAACTCTGAGTTATTATAAATATGTATTCATCAAATAAAAATCATTAATATTCAGAATTGTAGTGTTTAATGAATATATGGTATCACATCTTATGTATATTTCAAAAACAAAAATTGAAATCTTTAACTGTGATGCTTTCTTTCCCAATGACCCAAAGAGTTTCAGTTTCAGTTTCAAAGAGTTTCAGTTTCAGTGGATCTTGTCAGGGACACATTCAAAAAAATCTATTCCCCATTTTAAAGAAATACTTATAATGTGATATGTATTATTATTAGAATTTTACCCCTGTTCCTGCCTTAGAGCTTTTATTTTAAGTCAATTTTAATAGACAAAGTCAAGATGATGATGTTTATGGCTTCAGGTTACGGGGAATTTTAATTCCAAAATTCTAATTTAGAAAACACTGTTCACATTATAAATGGATTCATTCATTCAGCAAATATTTCTTGGGCAGCAACTGCCAGGTACTCTTCTACATGCTCATAATACATCAGTGAACACAGCACGTGAAGCCCTTGGCCTCTGAGGTTTACACTGGGGAGTGAAAGACACAGAACAGAATAAATTTAAAATTACATGTATTTTAGAATGTGATAAGGGCTATAAAAAAATTGAAATGTTCAACAACACAAAGGGTGTGGGATAGGATATGCTTTGGTAGAAGAGAAAGCAAAGAAGGACGGATTGGAGTCTTCTGTAGGGTATCAGGGTAAGCCTCGTTGAGAAGGCAAGAAGTGGACAGAGACGGAGGAAGTAAGTGGACAAAGAAGACATCTGGAAGAGTAATGGTCCAGGTAGAGGAAACAGGTGAACTAAATATTTTCCTAGGGCAATTGGAATGTCCCCAGAGGGTAGTCTTTAGGGTTGACACTGCCATTAGGAATCTTATTTTTTTTAATCTCTTTTTCACAGATAAAGAAACCAACTGCAATAAGGTCAGTGATTTCTTCAGGACTCCATATCTAGTTTACAATAGAGAGAGGACTAGAACTTGGGTTTCACTGCCTGAGCATAGTTATCCTAAAATTCCACCATGCAGACTTTCTTTTCATTATCTCCAATAATTAATCTTCAAAATAGTATTCAACTCTTCATTTGTGATGCAATTCCACAAAATATTAAATGCACTTATTCCCATAAATGACTTAAAATCTAGAAATAAGACATAAAAATAAGAGGTAAGACTTGAGAGTAAAATGTTCAACATTAAGCTGTTTAACATAGTTTAGACTTGAAAGAATTTAAAGATGATAACAATCAGCTACTATGGGGGAGATCAAGAATGAGGCATTTGCTGTGCCTTAAAAGATGAATTCAGTATACCAGCAAACATGGGAGGAAGGGGAATTCCAAACAAGGAAAACAAGGTGAATTCATTCATTCGATTAGCCCTTGAACACATGTACTAGGGACTGTGCGAGGTACTGGATTCAAAAGTGCAAGAAACACTGTCCCTGCCCTCAGGAAGACTGCAAGCTCTTAGGATGTACCATGGCAAGTAGAAGGGAAAGATTTCTCTGTAAATAGAAGGGGGCTTGCCTTGATAAGACCTTGACCCCTATAGCTGGAGTGCTGAGTTTCAACAGAAAGTGAGTCATAGATAATGGAGACATAGACAATTTTAGAAGGAAAGGTCCATTACAGAAGCTTGGGAATCGAAAGGAAGAGTTTTCATAGCATGTGTCCCTACAAAGTAGGAGCAATGGCTTAAAGCATTAGGTAACACCCACCAAGATGCTAAAATTTTCCATGTCTAAACTTCCCATTGAAAAATGCCCAAGAGCCTCTGCTGAGCACAGTAATAAAAGTGAGAGATTACTGAGACGTAGGGAAAGACAAGGTTTATATGGGCTACCATTAGTTCAACAGGAAAATCAAACAGTAGTGAATAAAATAAATGTTGAGCAAATCCCAGTTTGAAGCTGGACATTAAACATTAGTAGAAGACCATATCTTCTCTTTGTTCATATTTCTTCAATATCCTGAGGCCGGGAACTGGATTTGCAAAAGCAGACAGCAACAGTTTAGGTATTATGAATCATGAAAAGTCAAGATGGGCATTTTGGTAATATTAGGATATTTGACAATTAAGTTGAGGAGAGATTTTGAAAGGGGGCTAGCCCAGGCTAATCTTATAAAGTCCACAAATATGGGTCAATGAACTAGCTGCGTCAGAATCCCCCGGGGTGGGTGTTTTTCAATAATATAGATCCCTAGAAGCTAGCATCAGCTATTTTGATTACACAGCCAAACTACTGTGGGACCACTGTGGTAGCACTATTCACGACAGTGGGCATAATGGAGTGAAGGCATCAGTCAGACTTAAAAGAGTGGCATAGATCAATGAAGCCTATGATGAGATGTAAGGAAATGGCAGTGCCCATGCCTAGAGTATCCCTCAACTGACTTGAGTGGAACAGAGAAACGTGGAGCTTCTCTGGTAGATGGCAAGCACTACAAAAGAGTGATCTTTCAATTAGGTCAAAGACTCTATAAAGAAGATTTGAGCTTAAGTAAACTTTATAACGGTATTACACAAGGTGACATTCAATGAATCAACAGCATCGGTATTCCTGTTCATATTATTGCTCATGCTTTATTGTGTCTTTATAGTCCCTAAAAACAATCTGGCTTGTACATGTCCATCCCAAACTCTCAAACTATCCCTTCTTCCCATTCTTCCCCTCTGGTAACCATTTAAGTTTGTTCTCTAAGTCTGTGTGTGAGTCTGTTTCTGTTTTGTAAATACAGGTACACACTGCTATATTTAAAATGGATAACCAACAAGGACCTACTGCATAGCCCAGGCAACTCTGCTCAATGCTCTGTGGCAGCCTAGATGGGAAGGGAGTTTCGGGGAGAATGGATACATGTATATGTATCCCTGAGTCACTTTGCTGTGCACCTGAAACTACCACAACATTGTTAATTGACTATACTCTGATACAGACTAAAGAGTTAAAAAATAATTTAAAAAAGAGTCTGGCTTTTACTTCTTTGTAAATCAGTCTCCATGGTAGAACTACCACAGTGACCATCAAATGCATAAAGATGTATGACATTGCTTGTTTTTTACTAAGTAAAAAGCTAAGGAACAATGATTGGGTTGAGTTTCTTTAGGAAAATTCAGCAGCTATCTCCTTTTTATGGGGAGGGAGTCTGTTTAACATTGCCAGTCGAAGAAGAATTAAAAAGAGAAAGGAGGATTTGTCAGGCCAAGATATTGTTAATTGGACATGGAATGTTTGCTTTGAACACTGAAAACTGCCTGAAAGAGATAATGTGTTTTTCTTCGCTCATCAAATCGAATTATGTTATGAGGATCATAATTCTAATCCTAATCCTAGTCATAAATATCATCAGACTTCAGAGAGTACCATTTTGAGAAGTCAAAATTAGGTAAAATTGTTAAGTCAATGAAAAATGGCTACTAGCTAGAATTAAACATAGAAAATTATTTTCTTACGGGTGAAGCACTTATAGGTGAACAGATCCCATCTCTTCACCCTGGTTCTGGTATGACTCCTTATTCTATAGCTGTAATCTCCAAATGGTTCTTAACTTTATGTTTTGGTCTTGATAGGAGATGAAATAAAAGGTATGTGCCCACTGGGTTTCCTTGTTCCCAGTTTGCTTATTCTTTTCTGTAGCAGAGATGCTTGCAAACATCACCTTAATGCCTGCCTATAAACCTCTCCTTACCTAGGGTGGCGTCTATGAGTTCTGTGGGCCAAAGGGCCTGATGGGAGGACATGTGACCAAAGAAGACTTTGTAGAGTTGATGTGATCTGGAGTAAGGTCTGAGAAACTTTCTGGGAGTACTCAAAGTGGGCAGAGAGCTTATACCGCAGAAGAAGCACCACGGGTGTTTGGATCCTATCCCACACATGGGGTGATATAAGTAGAGAGAACTATTCCAAGGCTTCTTGCTGCATACTTAAAAGATTAGGAGGAACATACATCTGTATGAAAGAGCAAGACTGCCTCCTGAGGGGATTCAAAGTCAGTGTGGTGCACAGGTCTAATTATGAAGTTTACAATCTTACTGACTATCCCCACCATGCTTCTTCCATCAAATTATTACAAATGTTTTATAACCCTAATACAGTGGCCATGGAAGGGGCCAGCACAATGTGTTATACATTTGCTTCCTTTCCTTTAAGATTTTTAACACGTGTCAATACTTATAGGTAGAATGATTGTGGCAAGTATTATTTATTGCTTTTTTGAAATAGAAGGACAATTTAAGTAACATTTATTTACATTATACTATGTGTTGAGGGTGATTTGAAATGGCACAAAAATTCTCAAGGGACATAGTTTTTCAATCTATAGCTTAAACACTTGGCATTTACCTCTTGATGTTAGCTTTTCCTGAAAAAAAAAAAAGTGTCTTTTTCAGGCAGACCAGCTGCTTTTAGTCATATTATGTAAAAGAGAATCTAAGGCTATTGCCTTTCACTATTCTTACTTAATCCTTTATTCTCCTACAAATCAAGCCAAGAAGAATCAATGAAGCACCACCAGGCAAAGAGCCAGAGATTCTTCCATGTTGGCTTAGAGACTTCATTTACTCTTGATATGAATAGGCCAGACCTGTAACAAATAAACCTACATGATCTAACTCTTCTGGATGTTTCAAATTTCTCTCTCAGGTTCAAAACAAATAAAGATTCATCATTTTGTATTGCTTTTAAAAATTCATCATTAGACAACCTATCACAAAAAAACTCAGAACTTTGGAAAGAATACGGAATGAGCCTTGCTGGTTAAAATCTAGTGAAAAAAAAAAAAAGTGTCTTTTTCAGGCAGACCAGCTGCTTTTAGTCATATTATGTAAAAGAGAATCTAAGGCTATTGCCTTTCACTATTCTTACTTAATCCTTTATTCTCCTACAAATCAAGCCAAGAAGAATCAATGAAGCACCACCAGGCAAAGAGCCAGAGATTCTTCCATGTTGGCTTAGAGACTTCATTTACTCTTGATATGAATAGGCCAGACCTGTAACAAATAAACCTACATGATCTAACTCTTCTGGATGTTTCAAATTTCTCTCTCAGGTTCAAAACAAATAAAGATTCATCATTTTGTATTGCTTTTAAAAATTCATCATTAGACAACCTATCACAAAAAAACTCAGAACTTTGGAAAGAATACGGAATGAGCCTTGCTGGTTAAAATCTAGGATGCTAGAATAAAAATAAATAATGTTTTAGTCGGAGTATGTCCCCAATATTTCAGGGAAATACACTAAAAACATATTCATTGTTCATCTGAAATACAAATTTAACTGTACTTCCTGTATTTTCATTTGGTAGGTAAACTCCATCATGTGTTTTTCTTTCAACTGGAACAGAATTAAGATCTGGCTTACTTAGTGGTTTTGGAGATGAATTAAAAAATCTGAGTGGAGGCGGCTCACAACGTATCATGATACTTCAAACCAACCTGGACCATGTGGAAAGCTTTCCATCAGATTCTAAACTGATACCGATACCATCTGATGTTCTGTATAAGGCCCTTGTTAGTCATCAGGTTTGAATGCGTCCCAGTTCCAACATCTCCCAGTACTGTTTGGAATAAAATCAGCTACTGTCCTCTGAGTTGAAAGGATGCCTTTTTCTTTATTATTACTCAATCTCTTGAAGCATCCAGCCCCTACTTCCTATTCTTTATGACAGTCAGCCTACAGTACTTTTTGTTCCAACAGGTGTATAATGATGTATCTGATTACTTATCACAAGGCATTTTGTGTTCCAAGACACAAACAGAATGCCAGTGTAAGGGGTCCACTCCTACTTCAACATGGACTGTTTTTAATTCCTAAACTGAGAAAATTTTCTGGTAGATGTGATTTAGTTTATTAGTCATCTTGTGCACCAGCATATTCTCTCTGTCTACGGTAACAGCAGAATCAGCTTAGAGTATTGACTGACACTCTTTGTTTAAGCTTGAATAAGAACTATCAGTTTTCCACTTACTTGGCTAAGCAATAAAGTTATACTTACATTTCATTGTGTGCAAGTGAAAACCAATTACTTCATGACATTATTCTTATAATTCAGAAAAAGAAGCCCTCTCCATCAGAATTTCAGTGTAATAGCAGTAGAAACATTATCTTGGGACAATGCAATTTCTGTACCCTATGTACAAAATTTCAGTAAAAGAAATATCTATAGAAATATTAAATCAAAACTTAGAATAGCACATGAATGGGACGACCCAAACATCTGTCTTCAGAGATGAGATACAATGCCTGATTAGAGACTTTATGTTAATGATCCTACAATATCCACTTTGTGTTTCATCATCATTAAAATGCTGCACTGATCTCTTCCAAATTTCCATCATGTATACAGAATGACATTTGTGGTGTTTTTTTTTTTAAGCAGTAGAGCAATATATTCTATTCACTAATACTTTAAAAAAATGAAGCGTATATTACTTTTAAAATTATAAACATCCATAAATAGCATTGACTCAATTACAGTGCCAAATAGGCTACTTTTGAGAGCATTCACTTACCCATCTACATTAACACTAAAATAACCATTGCTTTTCAAAAGAATGTTTCTTTGTGAAACCCAACAAGTGCTCAGAAACTTTTTCAAAAATATGTTACAAAATTTTTACACAGGAAAATTATATATGAAGCATATGTGTATGTTAAAGTCTGCCACCCTTCTTATGAAGTGAAATATTGCCAACACTTTGAAGTCCCATGCACACCCCTAAAAGATTTCATTGTTATTCTCTTAAATTTTAAAATAATCATTCTTGTGTTATGCTTTTCCACATATGTACGCATCCTCTCCCCAAAATGTCACTGATGTTTTATATATTTATCTCATCTTCCTTTAAATAAACCTGGGTTGGTTTTCAGGCTTTTTTCTTTTTTTTCAGTTTCTACCACTGATAAACAATGTTGATAAGAATTTTACATATGTGATTTCTGTGTATAAGTGAGAGTATTTATCTGGGAGTGGAAATGCTCCCAGAGTATGTACCTTTTAAATTCTATTAGAAAATACCAGATTGTTTTCAAAGCTGTTTCATTTGTTTTCCGCTAGCAGTTTATAAGAGTTGTCATTGCTCCACCAACTCTTGATATTGTCAGACCTTTTAATACTTTGCCATTCTAGTGGTATAAAATGATATCTCAACCTGATTTCCAGAGTACTAATGAAATGAGCATTGATCACTGAAGAAGGCTTTCTTATCTCTTCTTGCAATTCTTTGGAATTCTGCATTCNCATCACTTCATGGGAAATAGATGGGGAAACAGTGGAACAATGTCAGACTTTATATTTTTGGGCTCCAAAATCACTGCAGATGGTGATTGCAGCCATGAAATTAAAAGACGCTTACTCCTTGGAAGGAATGTTATGACCAACCTAGATAGCATATTGAAAAGCAGAGACATTAGTTTGCCAACAAAGGTTTGTCTAGTCAAGGCTATGGTTTTTCCAGTGGTCATGTATGGATGTGAGAGTTGGACTGTGAAGAAAGCTGAGCACCAAAAAATTGATGCATTTGAACTGTGGTGTTGGAGAAGACTCTTGAGAGTCCCTTGGACTGCAAGGAGATCCAACCAGTCCATTCTAAAGGAGATCAGCCCTGGGTGTTCTTTGAAGGACTGATGCTAAAGCTGAAACTCCAGTACTTTGGCCACCTCATGCGAAGAGTTGACTCATTGGAAAAGACCCTGATGCTGGGAAGGATTGGGGGCAGGAGGAGAAGGGGAAGACAGAGGATGAGATGGCTGGATGGCATCACCAGCTTGATGGACATGGGTGTGGGTGAACTCTGGTAGTTGGTGATGGACATGGAGGCCTGGCGTGCTGCAATTCATGGGGTCGCAAGGAGTCAGACATGACTGAGCGACTGAAGTGAACTGAATGAAATGAGCATTTTTTACTAGGTTTATCTTCTGAGTTTCATTTCCTATAAAATATCTATTCAAGTCTTTCCCCTTTACTTGGTTATTTACTTCTTTAAACTTGTAGGAATTCTTTACATTTACATGCTAATTGTTGGCAAATGAAGACAATGTCTACCAATTTATGCAATTATTTTCTACCAATTTGTAGTTTATCTTTCTTCTTTATGTATGGTGTCTTTTGATAATAGAATTTCAGTTTTAATGTTGCTGAATTTATGTCTTTTCCTTTTTAGTTTGTGCCTTACATAAACTATCATCTTATTTAAAGAATTCTTTCATGTGTCAAAGTTGCAAAGATATTCACTCATGTCTTCTAAAAGTCTGAAAAACTTTGTCTTTCGCATATGTTCACTGATCATTTGGAAGTTGGTTTTATTTATGATCTAAATTAGGAATTTTATTTTTTGTTATAGAAAGCCTAGTGGATTTTTTCCGTTAGATGAATCTTTCCCCCTGTGATTTGTTATCCAGTCTAAGTCCTGTGTGAAGTTCCAATGTATTCACAAGCCAACTGAGGTCTCTGTTCAGTGCCATTTGGTAGTGTGTTTATTCTTGCACCTTATCACACTTACTAAATTGTAGTTGCTTTATTATAAGTCATGATATCTCTGCACCCCTATGTTCAGCACTATTCACAATAGCCAAAACATCGAAACAACCTAAATGTCCACTGACAGATGAATGGATAAAGAAAACATGGTAGAGTGGAATTTACTCAGCCATAAAAATGAAATAATTCCATTTTTAACAACACAGATAGACCTAAGGATTATCATACTAAGTGAAGTAAGTCAGAAAGACAAATACTGTATGATATCACTTATATGTGGAATCTAAAATATGAGATAGATAAAGAAAGAAAGTGAAGTCGCTTGTTCATGTCTGACTCTTTGTGACCCCATGGACTGTAGCCTACCAGGCTTCTCCATCCATGGGATTCTCCAGGCAAGAATACTGGAGTGGGTTACCATTTCCTTCTCTGGGGATCTTCCCCACCCAGGGATGGAAACCAGGTCTCCCGCATTGGACGAAGACGCTTTAACCTCTGAGCCACCAGGGAAGCCCCAACACAGATGAACTTATCGACAAAGCAGAAATAGACTCACAGACCCAGGGAACAGGTTTGTGGTTGTCAAGGGGAAGGGAAATAGGGGAGGAATGGATTTTGAGTTTGGGCTTAGCAGTTGCAAGCTATTATATACAAAATGGATAAACAATAAGGTCTTACTATATAACACAGGGGACTACATCAATATTCTATGATAAACCATAATATATATATATATATATAAACTGAATTAATTTGCTATACAGCAGAAATTAGCACAGCATTGCAAATCAACTATACTTTAATAAAGTAAATTTTTTTGGAAGTCATAATAACTGTTAGTTTCTAATTTCAATAATTTTTATCTTTCCCAATTTATTTATTGATATATTTATGCATGCTTGCATGTATGCATCTGCTATCTAGTAGTTTAGAAGTTTTACATTCTGTTTCTATTCTTAGTCCAGAAATTTTAAACCAATAGTTACCTTAATAAAGTCTAGATTTAATCAATTTATTTACTTCTCTCAAGCAAGTCTGGACACTATGAATGAGCTCTAAACACTCTTTCCCTTTATATGTTATTCATTTTTTTTTGGTTCTGCATTTTTCTAACCTCAAAAACCAGTCAATTATCATTTTATATAATCAGATTCTGTATAGAACGTTCTCACATTTATTTTCTTGCTCATCATTCCTATTTAACCTCTGACTTTTCTTTTGGGAGCATATTCATTCTTGAAGTTTGTTCTTCAGGTATTCCTCCAGTGAATGTCCTTGGTTTGGGTGTAAAATATTTTAATAGATGCTTTCATAAAATTCTAAGTTTGCAGGTAATTCTCTCAGGACTTTAAAGCTCTACCATGTTGTCTTATAAATCCTTTTTTTTTTTTCTATTGAGATATCAGTCTAGTTTTCACTTCTTTATAAGTAATTTTTCTCCTCAGTTCTTTTTGTCTTGAAGTTCTATTTATATAATTTGTCCAAATGTGGATTCCTTTTTTATATATGTTGCTTGGGATGCACTGAATTGTCTCAGTCTTAATTATTTTCATCAATTATGGAAAGTTCTTAGACATTACTTCTTCACATATTGCCTTTTCCATATTTTCTCTACTGTCTCATTCTAGAATTCAAAACAGTTTTCATTTTCTTACTCTATCTTACATACTTTTAAACCTATTTTTACTATGTCTCATCTCTTATCTCTCTGTCCTAAAAACTGCATAATTTCATGTATACCTTTCAATCTACCACATCACTCTTCAGCTGTGTCAGATCTCTTATTTAGTCTATTCACTGAGTTCTCATAATAATTATTTCATTTATAGAGATGCTACTGGTTGAGTTCCCTCCCCCACAAAAAATAAATCCCTTCACACCTGGGATAATCTGTTATTCCTTTGTCTTACTCTTCCTACTTTTTTCCCCAAAAATGAATTAAGCATTCATATGTTATTACAAGTGAATCTGTGGTCTTTGTGTATTTTATAATTTTTGAACTAAGATCTTATATTTGTAACACTTATAAGGGTATTTTTTGTGGCCCTGATTTAGTATGTCTTTCCCTACAGAAGATAAATGTTTGCTTCTGCCAGGTGGTTAGAGGCACTAGCAACCCAACATCAATTTAAATTTTCATCTTGGGGTTTTTAGACCACACAAATAGAATGAATTTTGGCCCAAAACCTGAGTAATGCCTTGCTTTGGTTACAAATTCTCAGGAAAGAGTTTTTTTTCTTCTTCTATTGGCAGCCAATTTTTTTAGTTTTTCCTTTTGGTGCGGTACTTTTCCTAGTTCATTCTTTACTAAAGATGTTGTGTTCTGAAGGTTTTGGCATGACAAGGGTTCTACAATTAAATTTCCCAACTTGATTAGTCCATAGGCCTGATCACCTATAGTCCACTTAGTCCACTGAAAGAAAGCTTTGGGCCACCAAGATCTGGCAGATGTTCTGGGCAGCTCTCCAATTTAGTGCTGTAATAGATCTCCAGATTTATGCTTGCTTGTTCTTTTTGGCTTCTGTGAATCTGCCTTCTTCATTTCTTTCCAGAATAGTTAAGCATTTTAAAAGATGGATTTTTAAAAATTTTTATCCAACATTTTTAGGATTTTTAACAAGGTTTTTTTTTTTTTTCAGAAAGACTATCTAATGTACATATTGTCAGAAACTATCCATGCAAATAATTTAATAAGGCTCTATTTATTCTTAAAAACATCTGAAGTCACTTCTATATTATAATTTCAAGAGACTAAAACATTGCTAAATCAGGTTTTCACTTGTGCTATGTTGCTTAAATAATAAATTTGAAGTTTCAGTCTTTTCATGTCTAAAGTTTACTGTAAATATTTTTATCATGTTTCACCATGAATTTGCTTTTTCAGAAGTGTCTCCAGAACACAGAATGAACCTATTACATGTTCTGATTCCCACCAACTTTGATTATGATATCAGACCATATCATCTTATAATGAAAACCAACTCAGTCTTCCATCCAAAATGAGGATTTTCACCTTTCAGCTTACACTTGTGCATGCCGGTAGCACACAGTTCGGTGGGCACGGTGGTGCTGTGGCAGATCTCAGCAGTTATAACTTCACAGTCACTCAAAGCTAGAGGCATCAAATTACTAAGGACATTATTCTCAATCTTTTTGAGTAGGAAGAAAACATTTCCCATTTTTTGGTTTAAGTTATAATTTCCACTGCAACTCTACCTGATAGTTCTATTTAGAAGAATTTCCAACATCATGTATTAGAATTTCCAGCTACATGTGGATTACAGTTGTATACCCCAACTCTTTCTTAAGAAATAAAAAAAAAGTCAGCCAAAAGTATTGAAGATTACTGAAGTGAAAATTAAAGACTTCCCAAAGACCAAGAACAGAGCAATAACTGAATAGGTAGGATAGTACAGAATTTTTTTTTTAATCTGAGTTTTAGGTTTCCATTTACAATAAGAAAACTACTTGCCAGTTGATTTGATCTAATGTAATCAAATACCCTTTACAGTTACTCTTACCTACTAACTCAGGGTTATTTTAACTAAATCTTTTATCACATCAAAATGTTACTTACAAGCTAATTATAAATACTCCCCAACTTTCCAAAGATAGAAATAAATATATTGTGACACTGGTTTTTATGAATTTGGTTCAATGGTCTAGGTAAATATTTCTCACAATCTGGATCATTTCATAATGAATTAAGTTTCTAAATGCATAGTTAGTAATATACTATCTTTGTAAGTTTATAATCACCTGTGAAAACACAAATAAAATATGGTTTTTGAAATGTGTTTTTTTAAAGGGCTACGTAGGAGAAGGCAATGGCACCCCACTCCAATACTTTTGCCTGGAAAATCCCATGGATGGAGGAGCCTGGTAGTCTGCAGTCCATGGGGTCGCTAGAGTCGGACACGACTGAGCAACTTCACTTTCACTTCTCACTTTCATACATTGGAGAAGGAAATGGCAACCCACTCCAGTGTTCTTGCCTGGAGAATCCCAAGGACGGGGGAGCCTGGTGGGCTGCCATCTATGGGGTTGCACAGAGTCGGACACAACTGAAGCGACTTTGCAGCAGCAGCAGCAGGATAATGTAAATAATATCAGAAAAGAGGAAGCTTTATTTAGTGTTTCTTATCTTGCTTTATTCCTGGATTAATGGTAATATTTTGTTTCCTCAATAAATATATACTTTTTATTTCATTAAAGTATCTTTTTAATCCAAAATAAATGTAAAATATATAAATGATTTTGTCAGAGTTTATCAAAACAGTCATGAAGCTTTCCCTTTTTGACTGTTAGTGTTCTGAAGTATTTTAGAAAAAGGTACCTAAATGTAAACCATCAGTGTGTTCTTGGCATAAACATCTTTTGGACCCAACCTTAGCCATTCTCTTCAGCTTCTCTTGTTTGATTTTATCTAAAAAGGACCAGGATAATTACTGCCTCCATGGCATTTCACGTCCTTTATCTCATTTAATTCTCACAACCCCCCTGCAAGTTAAACACAATCATCCTGAAGTTTTAGAATTAGGAAATGAGGTTCAGTGAAAGTAAAGAAGTGGCTTCATCTGTTACAGCTGATAACCCGAAATGTCTGCTGCCAGAATATGGGCTCACCCCATGACTCTGATGGCCCTGCCTGGAATGACATCAGTGGATGTTAATATTTAAAAACTTTTTGGTAAATAATGTAACCGTGTGGTTGGGTATGCTTAGTCCCTTAGTTGTGTCCGACTCTCTGTGGTCCTTTGGACTGTAGCACACCAAAATTCTCTGTCAGTGGGGTCTTCCAGGCAAGAATACTGGGGTGGGTTGCTATTTCCTCCTCCAGGAGATCTTCCTGACCCAGGGATGGAATATGCGTCTTCTGTGTCTGGTGCATGGCAGGCGGATTCTTTACCTGCTGAGCCATCGGGGACACTCCCATGAGCTCCACTGTTTTACTTGTCAGTGGCCAAACTTAGCATTCTGGCTGCACTGAGTGTCCCTCACCAAAGCCTTCACACCCTCACAGGAGAATATCCACAGCGACGGGGAGGAAATAAAGACAAAGCGGACTAATTTTCCCTACGGAGGCTAGATAACTTGCTGTTGAGACTAGATAACTATTTGAGCACCTGACTGAAGCCCACTTTCACTGTTCCTTTTTTTTTTTTTAAGTTCCTTTACTCATGTCACTTGCCTTCTTTTTCTTGCTTCTGCTTCATCTCGGTCATCTGATTCAGCTCTCCAGATCACATCATAGATTGTTCATTCTTATATGTTGGAAGTACCATTGCTGGAAAATACTGACAACCATTAGTTCTCTCCTTTTTCCCCCAATTCTTAAAGTTCTATCATCAAAGTTACCTTAATATGACATGCTAAGTCATATCTGACTCTTGTGACTCCATAGACTGTAGCCAGCCAGGCTCCTCTGTCCATGGGATTTCCCAAGCAAGAATGTTGATTGGAGTGGTTGCCATTTCCTACTCCAAGGGATCTTCCAGACCCAGGAATCAAACCTGGGTCTCCTACTTTGCAAGCAGATTCTTTACCAACTGAACTATAAGGGAAGACAATATGACATACTACCAAATTCCAATTCTGAATTCTAAGATGAATTCTGTAAAACCAGAAGGTGAAGCCAGTGACTAATTTACCCCTAAATTTTGTAATTCTCTAATACTTTTTCAAGTAAATAAAATCTAGAACATAGACAGTTAACTACATGACAAAGTTGTTTTTTTTTTTTTAATTTTAGAGGAGAGGTTATATCTGTAAAAGTCAAAGGTATGCATTATTACATCCATTATGCTCATCAAGTTTGAAAGCCATTCCATGTACCTTTAAAAAAAAATACTTGTGTGTCTACAAGAAAGTGAATAAAAACACTTTTTAACCATTATTATTTAACTCTCTTTGAAAGGCAAAATCAAACATAGAAAATGATACTTCATTATCTGATTTGTACTTTGCATGTATCATCTTGGAATACAATAATCTGATTCCCAAACTTGATAAAATACACTGTATACTAAGTATTCTTTTGTGCATTGAGCTTTTAAGAGATTTTTTCCTATCTTGCAGGGGATGGGGAAGGACGGTGAGAGGTGTGGCCAATGTTGGGATGAAGTGGTGGAATAAAGATCCAGAAAGGTAACAGATCACTGAACAATTAAAATACATGAACAATTCCAGGGAAAAAAGCCAAGTACATACTTCACTTTAGTAACATATAGCCACATTTTCTGTTGCCTTTACATTTTTAGTCATACATGTATAAAGAATATATGGATTGGGTTAACTTTTCAAGGAGACAGGTATTCTAGTCCCAAATTATTTGAAAACATGCATCTTATTCTTCTTATCACAGAGCATAGGCTCTTATTCAACAGATGTTTGATTTCTCTTCACTTGTACTTTTACAATTAGCTATAGCAGAGGCTAAGCGCATAGGATAAAGGGAGATAATTTAGTAACATGCCCAGGACCATGGCAGTTTGAAAGAGTGTCATGTCCGGAACAAGGCTTGAGGGTTGTGGGATTCCACCCACTTTGAGTGAAGATATCAGTAGTGGCACCTTTGACCAGACATCAATCAAAGCTAAATAACAAACAAGGACAAATCAAGCGCTTTCATTCAAAGACTTGTGTCCTAGCAATTATGTTGGAAAAGCAATAAATGTATGAAAATAGATGTATAGAGTCACCCTTGTCCTCTAGGAGTGAACAGACTAGTTTAATTTATAAATCTGTCTCTGTATCTTCAGGTATGGGTGGAAGGAGAAACAACTCATTTCATGAATGGACTCAACAACATTTCATGATGAATTACAGCAATGATAGCAGTTATATCAATGCTGGTCAATTAATCACCAGTATTTTCATCAGAACTCAAATTAAATACATTTTATGCTTTTGTGATTTAAGAGTAATTTATCATTTTGCACGATTGCATTTATAGCTCTATAAGTATTCAAAGAGTCGGAGACCTGTCAGAAAATAAGAAATTCTTATGAATATACTTAATTTAGAGAATATATATCATCAAACAGTGAGGAATACTTAATCTAGTGACTACAAATGTCTTCATATCTTCCAGAATTTAAAATTCTTATATTTTTGAAAAAAAATATTTTTAAAGGGCAAAAGAATGTTAAGATCTGAGGCCCCAAACAAGACAGAACACAGGGTCTAAATAGAGACAGTAGTGAGATAGCACTATTAGTAAGAAGCTCTGTGATCTACGCAAGTCCCTTAGCCTCTCTGGGTCTCCTTGGCCAGAGGAGGTTGGAGTTAGAATCAGTAGGATCTCACTAGCTCTTCTCACTTCTGAAGTATATGACCTGCCAAACATCATGCTATATTATAGAGAAAGCAGGACTCAGAGACAAAGGTCCACGATTCCAATCCTAACACTACCACTAAATTTGTTCTATGACAGTGAATATCGTTAGGCTTCAGTTTCTACAAATATACAATTATAAATTGAAATTAAATTATTTTTAATAATCCTTAACCTTCTGAAATGGTCTATTGATGATGGATATTTAGAAGTGTATTTCAGGGGACATTGTGCAGTCTTGTGAGCCAATAGGGGGAGCTCTCACATAGCTTTTTTTTTTTTTTTTAACATATCCCACAAATAACAGAAATTACTGGATCTTAACTGCAAAATTGGGATGGATTATTCAATTACAATCAGGTATTTATAAACCAGAGGACTCACATTACCCATTACAGCAACATTAAGGTGGGCCATCTACTCAGTGGTGCCTTTTTCATTTTGAGAGGTTTTTAATCATCCATCAAAGCACACATTTGTTAGTCTGTTTAAACCATTTCAGAAGTTGTTTTGTTTTCTGTTTGTCTTCTAGACTCCAGTGCCAGATGAAGTTAAGGTCTCCATTTGATTTGTATTCAAACTTATAAGAGTTAAAAGCAGCAGGAAAGGCTTACGGAGATTAAAAAGCAAGAAACCATTTCGTTAGGTCTGTGCTTCTGTGGGTTGAACTTGCTACACACACAAACTGACATGTGTATTTAAATTATTATCATTCAATTATATATTTCAGGGATTGGCATCTTTGTTCTTTTTTTCCTCCAGTGTGTTACATGTAATTTACTACCCTAATCATGGAATATAAAATCTGTTCATCTCTGAATCTTTAGGAAATGTCCTTTCTTTAATTGAAACAGATCTCTTTTATGTTAATTAGAATATGAAACATGGGTTGTGAACAGTTAGCTTTCAAATGAAACTCAAACATTAATGTTCAGGTAAAATGAAAACGAGACAACACACTTTTAATAGATATTTCTTCAATAAAGTTGTGGTTTATTTTTGGATGGAATTTTATTGCTTACTGTGATTTATACCTACTTTATCTAAAGGTTCATGGTGGCCAGCAAATAACGGCTCATATTTTTTGGCCATTTTTCCCTGAAAACATAACTACATTTTAAAATATGGAAAAGTAATTTATAAGGGAAATGAAAAAAGCTTACATGGAAGATTACATAAAATACATCTGTCTTTTCAAGCCATTGAGATATATAAACAACTCGTTAAAACCTTAAAATGCCAAGAGGAAGGACAAAAGATTCTTTTATTGCAATGAACTTTTGAAAATATGTTCTTTTTTTTTTACTTTAAAGAAGTAAGATTTAACTTCACATCTAAAAAAGATCTTGATTAAATGTGTGTGTATAATTTTTTTAAACCATATCACTTGAAGATTTGTCTTCAAAGGAATCAGTAATAGAGCAAATATATAGGAAAAATAAACATGTTTGGCAGCCAAAAGCTTTTTTTCAACAAAAGTACAGCCTTTTGTTTTCGACTGTAAAGGTTTTTTCTTTTTATGTCAAATGAAATTTTAAGATCACCTATGAGTTTGGAACTAAATCCTTTACTGCCAAATCTGATTCCAATCCTTAAAATCTGTTTTTGTAATACTGCCAGCAATGCACTAACTTTAAATAAGTAGCCAGACATATTGGCAAAAATATACGTAGTTAATCAAATAAAACTATGTAGCAGTTTGGGAACAATCAATCAACTTTCACAATCTTTTAAGTATGAAGCTGCTGTGAAGACATCATGACTTGCAGTGAAATACTACAATCAAACTGCATAAGCAGCTGCATTTGAATTCATCTTCTCCTTTGTTTTTAAGTTTTCATGGACCAACCTCTTAACTACGAATTTTATAAGCTTTTGAAAGAAAAAACCTGGCAGGCTTACTACTTCAACTAACAAAGAAACTAGAACTGGTAGTACAGTTGGAAGCCTAACACTCTGCAAGAACTGCCAACTTGAACTTATCTGGTTAACTATTATGGTATGGATTGCACTTGAAATGGCTCTGATGACTGACATTATTTCACTGAAAAGAACATTTGTAGGAAGAGACTTAAATACTTTATTTTGCTTCATAACTGGATGTTGAAACTTTTCAAATAAAAGATAGCATTACCTAAAAAGAAATCCTGATACTCCAATATTAACATGTTTCATTCTTTGCAAACCACATTTCTGTTATGGGAGAAAAGTAGAGCTATCCTTTTAAACATGTCAATGCCAACCTCACAAGGATTTCACTTCTTTTATTCAATTTTTTTGTTTTAAATCAGAAACCAAAATTGCACTTTACAAATGGATTATTTGTGAAAAAATCCTGAGCCCTATAGTTAAATTAGAATGATTTATGACTTGTTTGTATACACATACTTCTTTTTTTTTGTAATCATAAAGGTAATTAGTTGAACTTTTAAGATTTGAAATGCAATGAGCAATTTGGCTTTTCAAACCCAAATGATGGACAATGCTAAAACAATTTCTAAACACTTGAAAAAATGTCACCTTCTTTCTAGTGTCTAAGGTCCCTTTTGCTGAGTCTCAGTAGTGGCTAATAGCATTAGCTCCTAACACATAAGATTTCTGTGTGTGTGTGTGTGTGTGTGTGCGTGCGCGTGTGTGTGTGTATGAGAGAGAGATAGAGACAGACAGAGAGAGATGAGTTCCCATTTTACTAAACAGCCTTAGAGTATTCTTATTCTCTTACATGTTATCAGATATCCACAGATTTGTTCATAGAGGCAAATCTGAGAATTATTCTGAAGTAAAGATGAATAAGGGTCGGGAAGATCCTCTGGAGGAGGGCATGGTAACCCACTTCAGTATTCTTACCTGGAGAATCCCCGTGGACAGAGAAGCCTGGACGGCTACAGTCCATGGGGTCACAAAGAGTCAGACACGACTGAAGTGACTTAGCATGCACAGAGGTTTGGAAAATGCATAGTTAGCAGTGGTCAAATGTGTTGTTAGCCACACTTATAAAAGCATTTTAATGTTAAGTATACATAACACCGAATTCAAAGCTGGAAAAAAACTCACAGTGAAATAGCTGCTATATAATTTATATATAAACATACCTATATATGGAGTTATCTTTTGCTTAATAAGCTCATCACCCATATGGAAGTCAAAAAAAAGCCCAAACAAAACAAGAATAAGATTCAATCCCTGGCTCATCCTTCCCTGTCACCCACCCACCCTTGGCTGCTCCTAAATCCTTTGTAATCTTGAAGGCCCAGGAAAGATGTCTCTGCCCATATTTGAACATATTCCTGTCTCCCCTCAATCCTGCCCCACGATCCATATCCTGCCTGTGTCAGGTAACCCCCTTCTGCAAACTCTCTTTTCCCTATCTGTATCATTGCACGTGTGCATTTTATTTCCATATTTAATGTGTATCTCTATGTTTTCAACTAAATTGTAATCTTGAAGGTAGAATTGCTTTAGTATCTTTCCACCTCCAGTATTTCATAAAATGCTTGTCTTAAAGTCAAGCACAGAGAATACACAAAATTTCACTTTCCATCTGAAGGTCTAAGGCCCCACAGGGGCAGACTGAGAAGTAATTATGGTCTGTTTGACTACTAAGCAGGTAACCAACCATATGAAGAGATATGAGGGCTAGATAGTGTGGTTATTCTAGGATTGCACACTGGAGGTTCAGGCAAGAAACAGTAATTGAGTCACATAGAAGGCTGTACATGGCCATTCTGCAAGTGATCCCAAGCTCAGGCCCTGGCAGTTCTTACTGAGGGAATGTAGGTACAGTGTTGTCAGAGCTGAAGAGCTCAAGTAATTGAGAAATTCCGATTTTTTTAACACTAAATATCTTAGTTACAAAATTACGACTTGATCTTTTTTAAAGCCCCTGTGAGCAAAGAAAATATATGAACAAACCATGGATGACATAAGGGCCATTGATGTGGAATGTGAGCAGAAAAAAGAGATCATAAACATCTTCCTTGATTTAAAACAGCAATTAAAATAATCAAAAATCTTTCTCCAAAATTGGGAAAACATATATATATATACATATATATATATATTTTACATCATTTATATTTATATGTGAATTTCTCCTCAAGCTTATATATGAACTCCGGGAGATGGTGATGGACAGGGAGGCCTGGCGTGCTGCGATTCATGGGGTCGCAAAGAGTCGGACATGACTGAGTGACTGAACTGAACTGAACTGATACTCATTTATACTTTATATTTATCAGTTCAGTTCAGTTCAGTCGCTCAGTCGTGTCCAACTCTTTATATTTATACTTTTAGTTAAATGGTATGTATGTTTACATTCGTATTTATATAGTCAAATTTGACAAGTTGGGGCTCAGAACGAGGAAACTTAAGGTCAGTGTAGACCTGGATGGCAATAGGAAGAGAACAATTGTAAAAATGCCGACCTTATTACTTGGGTTTGAATCCAAGCGTTCAGGCAGCTTGTTTTTCTGACCTTTAAAACCACCTCTGAATCACTGATAAACACAGAACTAAGCTGAGAAGAAAAGGTATTTACAACACCACCTTTGGATAACTCTAAAGCTGCTCAAGTATTTTTGCAGTGACTGGAGGGGATGGAATGCTGGGAAAATCACAGCACTGGAAACAAAGCTGACTGGTTTTATCTCAACTTTTTATATCCAACTGAAGCACACTTCACCTGTGAATAGTGATTATTAAGTTTCTTTCAAGGGAATGGGGCCTGTAATTCATGAATGCTGCAGGTGTGAACCCCTACAAGTCTTTTTTTCTGAGTGAAAGGACGTTAATCATTATTCATGGGTGAGATAGTCCATTTATTCCACAGCAGAGAAAGAATTCCTTTTTTTCTCTTCTTAAAACATGAGACCTTCAATTTTAATAAGCCTCACAACAATAAAAGATTCCCTCTTAGAATTATGTTTATTAGAGTTGTTTTTTTCTTATACTAGCTTTTTAAATACCTCAGTTTGTGCAGTTAATAAAATGTTGGTTAGAATCTGTGGTTAAACATAGCAATTAATTATTCAATAAAATTTCCAATGACATCAGTTATGCTAGGCCAGTGTTTATACCTATGAGTGCAGAAAAATCCCATCAAACTGAAACCCAAAGGGGGTGGTTGCAATGGATTTTGTTTGTATCATGTTGCTTGAAATAAGCAACTCAATGGGTGGAGCTTAAATGTCTCTTAACTGTGTGGAGATTTTAATTTGTAGTGAAAATCAATTGACAGTGTACATTCACAAATACTATATTAGTGAACAAGAATTTATCTACTTATCATACATGTCACCCTTTTTCTAGGCATTTTCTCAAATACTGAAAATATGTATACACTTTTTTACATACGTATGGCTAATCTTGTTTTTGTTTGTAAGCAGCAGAGTGCACATGCTATGCATTCTTGTAGTTCTTGTGGGTACCAGATTGATGCTGAAGGCAATTCAGACCAGCTCAATGGTTTAAAATCATTCTTCATTTGCTTTTAGTACTGTTTTTTAGTTCATGCAGGTTAAAAAAAAAACTTTACTATTTAACCAGATTATGTTCAGAATATGTGTTGAATAACCAAAATAAAGATTAATTCTTTCTTACTGAGGTACAGGTTATATGTATGAAATAATAGAAAAATATTCATGCCAAATAGCTAATAATTACATAAAATGATGAAAGATGTTGGAAGAGAAACTATAAATATTAAATTAACAAAGGTAACAAGTAAATGGCTGTTTTATTCAATTTAATCAGCTTATCTATTTATATAGCAAAACCAAAGCCTAAAGGGGGGACTAACACCCCTTCTCACTAATGTTCTCACTAATATTCCCTTCTCACTAATGTTTTAAACAAATAAACAAAAAATGCTACAATCCTAAATTTGGCCAGAGGGAAGATACTGAGTTTACAGTTTATGTTCCTCTTGAAAGAGTTAAATAAAGGTTTGTTCTGTAGTTTAAATCTGCAGAGATTTTATCTTGAAACTGATCTCAATAAGTGGGAAACTCATCTAGATTATTTTCTTATTTTTACTTTATTTGGGAATTTTCCCCAATATTAGTCAATGTGCAATTGAAATTTGGGCAAGTTAGTAAGATTACCAGTTCTTTTCAGGGAAAATGGAAAATGTAGCCATCACCAACCGAGGAAAGCACTCATTTTTCAATCACTGGAAAGACCTGAAGCTCAGTCTAATCTGCCATATAGTGGGGTAGACTTTCATTTATTTTCACAGGGGAAAATAGCCTTCTATATTTTATCAATCATCTGGGTGAAGAATAACAAGGTAGAACTTATGGCTATACTGGCTACAAGGACCAAAAGCAAGAGGCAACTCATAATAAACCATCAGCCAATCATTCCAGAATATATTGTATTTGCTAAGAACATGTACCCATTAAAATTTATAGAGAATTGAACCATCCTCTTCAATGGTAAAAACTCTTCAGGCCTACACTTTCATCTGTTGTACCATGAGTACAATAACTTTGAGAGCCATCTTAGCTGACCTCTGGCTGTTCATACGCCAGTGGTTTTTTTGTTGTTCTTACTGGGCTATTGGTTTCTTACCGGGTGGTTTCTTTCTTAGCTGTGAAATGCAGCTTCTCCAATCCATTTTTGGTGACATGAAACATGTTTACTGCCTTTCTCTTGCTTACTCTCCTTGGCTGTGTGAATTGAATCTATTTTTAGGTCCAGTCTATTCTTCACTGTCTCAGCCTTGGCCCATGTGAAAATCACTGTCCTGTCCAGTGTACAGAGCTGTCAGAGAACCCCACCCCCCAAGCTAAGTGTATCTGTATACTTTTCCACCCACTGAGTAATCTTCTTCCCATTAAAAAGCAAATTTTAAAGGGAAAGAGTTTTCCATTGTTATCTCTTTCCACGCTTCATTGGATGAACTGGATTCTTGAATTTAAATACTTGGTCTGTCCTTCTCCAGAAGGCACAGTGCTGAACAACTTCCCCCCAAAACTTTCCCAAAGTGAAGTAGAAATTGCTCTCAAATGCTAGTTATAAACGTGTAATCTGAACTCCAGCCACTCCACAGGGCTGCAGAAGAATTTACGATGTGCTAAATATTTCCTTTGTTCTTCCCAGTGGTAGCCTGCTGTAGCAATTAGAAAGCAACTGCTCCACATGTAAACTGCTGGAGTCTTCTAAAGAATTGTTGATAACTGTTCAACAGGCTCAATGAACAGGATTTTCTTATTGTGCAGAATTCTGACTTTTTAATTTCCTTTCAAGATTGTGTTTTCTGAAAGATTTTCTAAAATGTTCTTCCTTCTTACCTGGTGCCTTTCCATCACCCTTTACAAGGAAGGAGAGGAGGTCAAGATGAGTGCTGTAAGCCAATGGAAGCCCAAGTTCACAGACTCCTAACACTGCAATCCTTTTTAAAGCCATATAAAGGTCCTTTGTGTTGCTATCACAAACACCTCTGACCTCCTCTTTCTCATTTTCAGAGAAAGTGACAGCTCAGTCCCATCCTTCATAAAAAAGAAAAAAAAAAAAAAAAAAATCTGCCAATACCATCCTTCTTCAGAAGCCAGACCCCATTAATCATCAGCAGGAGGCAGTATGGCTTCAATTAACTACATAGTATACAATAAATTCTCAGTTATTCAATGTGTGTGTGCATGCATGTGTGCGTGTGTGTGTGTTTGTGTGTGTGTGTGTGTGTGTGTGTATGTGTGTATGTGTGGTGTTCTTACTCACTGTTGGAAACCATTTTCAATGCTTTACATGTATTGATTCTATGAGGCTGGTACTATCATTATGCCCACTTCAGAACTGAAAAAATTAATGCACAGAGAAATTGAATAACTTTGTTCCAAACCATGTAGCTGGTTAATGGCAGGGCTGGAAATGGTGAAATACAGGACTCTGGTTGAGAAAGCAAACGTTTTTGAGAAACAGTTTGGCAAAGTAAGTCAGAGTTGGATTGTAGCATCTGACAGTGTTACTGTGTAAACTCAGGCAAGTCACTGAGCCTCTCTGTGCTTGATTAACCATCTATAAAATGAGATAATAGTCGTATCCAACTCACTGAGTTTTTGTGAAGATTAAATGAGTTAATATATATTAAGCACTTAGAACAGTGCTAGGCATATAACAAGCATAATGTAGCTGTTACTTTCTGTAATCCACACTATTTAAGAATGAACTTTAAGTAATAGGGGGAAATTACCTATATACTTATCTTTAGCCTTTATTTTATAGCATACACAGGGCTAGTTGCAAAAGAGAGGGGGGTAAATGAGACACTGGATCCAACCTGAAGTATGTCATGATTTCATGGAGAAAAAACTGTACACAAATTAAAAGAAAGTATAATACATGTGATAACACACAAATGTTAACTTTAAAAAAAAAAAGATGGAGTCATGACAGCAGGATTGTGAACTCCACCATTTAGAAGGAGTGTAGCATATTTAGGAAAGACTTCCTGAAGTGCACTGGATATTACTGTGATAATATGATCCTATGTATTATCAACATGATTAAAACATTTGAGGAGAAGAGAATTGAAGGAAGAGTAGGAATGAGTCATAAGTAGGACAGAGAAACCCTGGGAGTGGAAAGAGCATAAGCAAGGGAGGGGAAACTGGGGGGAAGCTATGGTGGATCTAGGGAACATCCTCGTTACTCTCTCTCTGTGTGTGTGTGTGTGTGTGTGTGTGTGTGTGTGTGTGTTTGGATACAAGGGAAAGGAGAAAGGAAGTGTCCAGAGCTTTTCCAAGATCGAGTCACACACTGCTGGCAGGTAACTCTTGCTAAAGGACAATTCTGATCAAAACCTGCTCTTCTTACACAGCTGCCAACATCGCCCTACTATTGAAGAAGGGTTGAATTGCATTCCTCCAGATCTCACATGTTGGACACGTAACCCCTAGCACTTTAGAATGTGGTACTTAACTCTCTATTTGGAAACAGGGTGTTAGCAAAGTTAGGATGATGTCATAATGGAGTAGGTGGGAATCTTAATCCAACATGACTGTGTCCTTCTAAAAAAGGGAAAATTTGGACATATAGACAGTCAGGGAGTATGCCGTGTGAGGGTGAAGGCAGAGGTTGGAATGCTGTATCTAGAAGGGAAGGAAAGCCAAAGATTGCCCGCAAACCATCAGAAGCCAGGGAGAGAGGTGGAGAACAAGGACCTTAGGACCTTTGGAAAAACCAACCCTGTACACTTCTAGATCTTGGACTTCTAGCCTCCAGAACTGTGAAGCAATATGTGTGTGTTACTTAAGCCACCCGGTGTGTGGTACTTTGTAAAGACAGCCCTACCAAATTAATACGTCTACTAGTATAACATAAAGAGTGCATTTCTAATTTATTCCCTGAATTTCTTAAAATAATTGGTAAAGGTAGTAGAAATCAATAGGGAAATAACAGAAAGCCTGGCATGCTGCAGTTCATGGGATCACAGAGTCGGACAAACTTAGCAACTGAACAATAGGATTTCACCTACACTAGCTCCATTGCTGTCTATGGGGTTGCACAGAGTCAGACACGACTGAAGTGACTTAGCAGCAGCAGCAGCAGCTCCATTTCTGAAATTTTCCCTTCTTTCCCAATTGATGTGAAGCACCACAGCACTTTTTACTGTTAAAACATACTCTTTTATTCTCTGGACCCTTGTATTTTTCTTAATCCTTTCCTACAAATTGGCTCAAGAGGTAAAGAATTCACCTGCAATGCAGGAGATGCAAGAGACTCAGGTTCAATCCCTGGGTCGGGAAGATCCCCTGGAGGAGGAAATGGCAGTCCACTCCAGTATTCTTGCCTGGAAAACTCCGTGGACAGAGGAGCCTGATGGGCTACAATCTACAAGATCTCAAAGAGTCAGACATGACTGAGCCACAAAGCAGGCACACGCATCTACAATTTTCTGTGCCTCGTAACTTTGCCTCAGATTTCTACTTACTCTCAAACACCCAGTAGGTGTTTCTCCCACCATGAAACATTTCTTTGTGCCTAGCTCTAAATTTTATTTTTCTTCACAGTACCTCATATATTCTGCCTTGTACCAGATAAATAGCAGAGCTTCTACTTACCTTCTGCACTTAAAGTGTTAGTTACTCAGTTGTGTCTGACTCTTTGCAACCCCATGGACTGGGGCTTGCCAGGCTCTTCTGTCCATGGGATTCTCCAGGCAAGAATACTGGAGCAGGTTGCCATTTCCTTCTCCAGGAATCATCCTGACCCAGGAATCAAATCTGCATCTCCTGTACTGCAGGCAGACCCTTCACCATCTGAGTCACCAGGGAAGCTCTCTGTACCTGAAAAGAATGTGAAGTCCTTGAAAGCAAGGACAGTAGGAAATTTATTCTTCATTTATTATGTAAACTATTATGATATTTGAAACATGGTTAGTGACTAGTATTTGTATATTCACTGCACTTTAAATCAAGACTATTCTGAACATAATTAGTAATTTATAAAATGGATTTAGTCCTGCATTACCGTAGTCAGTCCAATTTACACGTATGTTATTCCACTTGACATTGTCCTTCCTTCATTGATACCTTGTTCCTCTAATTTTGCACCTGTTTTAATGTTCTTATGCAATGATCATATCATTTTTGTCATTGCAGGCTCTGCTTCTATTGGATAGTTTTTCTCCTCATTGGGGGTTGTATTATCTTGCTTCTTTGCCTGACTATTACATTTTGATTGCAAGCTAGACATTGTTCATTTTATATTTGGGGGGATACATTTTTTTAGGAATTTTTGAAAAAAAATTTTAGTTGCTCTAGAATACAGATATTATTTTTTAATAGATCAGTTTTAAGATCTGCTTTTATGCTCTTTTAGGGTAGATCCAGTTCAGCCTTTAGTCTAGGGCTAATTTATCTTCACTACTGATGCAATATCTTTTAAGGATTCAACACACCATGGTACTAGGCATTTAAATTCTTGTTGAAAACATGACCTGTTTCTAGTCCCATATGAGCCTTGGGGAAATTTCCCAATGTATTTCTTTCCAGTGGTTCTTTCTCTGGATTCAGATATTTTCTTCTCAGGAGATGTAAGTGATGTGGGCTCAATCCCTGGGTTGGGAAGATCCCCTGGAGGAGGGCATGGCAACCCACTCCAGTGTTCTTGCCTAGAGAATCCCATGGACAGAGGAGCCTTGTGGGCTACAGACCATTGGGTCACAAAGAGTCAGACACAACTGAAGCAACTGAGCATACATGCACGCATCCATGTTGTTAGCCAAGTGTTTAAGGGAGCTGCTCTGTAGGTCTCTAGAGTTCTCTTTCTTTCCAGATCTTTGCTCTTTTGGTGCCACTGAAATTCTAGCCACTGTGGCTTCCTGAAGCTCCTACCTCTGTGTCCTCGACCCAGCAAGCCCACTGAGCTCTGTTTGGGTTCACCCTTCCTACAGTGTGGCCTTGCACTACACTTCTAGCCCGTCACTGGAGCTCTGACATTTGTTTCCCTTCTCTCAAGAATCTCTGATTTGTGCTGCTGATGTTAAGTGCCTGGAAACCATTGTTTCAGAGATTCTGTTGAGTTGTTGTTTAAAGCAGAAGAGTAAATTCAAACTGGGCTACTCTACAAAAGTTGGCAGAGTATCTGCATGTTGTATATGCGAACATTGACTAGAAAGTACTGTAAAGAGTATAGTGACTGAGCTAAACAAAGTTGCTTCTTTGAATAAGTAGATCGTATTATGTATTGCCTTCAAATCTCTTACTTTTATTTTCTCATGAAAGGACTATTGAAATAACGTTGGGTTAAAGATCTACATGAAATGGATAAATGTGGAGCTTCATATTCACACAAACCTATTTTTTGACCATGATTATACCCCTGTAAGTGGCATAACATAGGGCCACTGACTTAATCCTTCTGCAAATGTAAAACAGAAGCTAATACATTAATCCCACATGGTTATTATGAGGATTAAATATACATCACTTCTCTGCAGCTTTTATGATGAAACTTTATTCTGAGATCCATGCAACATGGTGGATCGAGGGTTACATGTAAAGTTTTTAGTGGAATCATCCACAAAACAGGGAGGACTTCCCTGGTGGCTCAGATGGTAAGGAATCTGCCTGCAATGCAGGAGACCCAGGTTCGAGCCCTGGGTTGGGGAGATCCCCTGGAGAAGAAAATGGCAACCCACTCCAGTATTCTTGCTTGGGAAATCCTTTGGACAGAGGAACCTGGCAGGCTACAGTTCATGGGGTTGCAAAGAGTTGAACACAACTGAGTGACTAACACATGATATATTCCTTTCCACTTTCCCTTCTCCCCAAGCAACAGGAAATTTATTGCATTTGGGAATGCAAGAGAACTGAAGGTCTAATTTCTGAAAACTTCTCAAATTTGGGAATTCCCAAGTATTTTTTTGTTCCAATGAAGAGGCAGATAAACTTTGTTCAATTACTTTATAACTCTGACCCTGGATATGAGACTTCAAAAGTATAACAATGAATTAGCCCATTTTTCATTTTGACAGGCTTTCTTCATAAGATTTCTTCTTCCAGATATCTAGCATATAATTTTGCTTATAGTTGAACCACTATTTCACCGACTTTTTATTTCCTATTTTGCTCTTTCCTCTTCTTCTCACATCCTTCACTGAGCTTCTCCAATTATTTATTTGTGATTCCTGTCCCATATGCTGTGCCATGCTGGGCTTATCTGCTCAGTCGTGTCCGACTCTTTGTGACTCCATGGACTGTAGTCCACCAGGCTCCTCTGTCCATGGAATTTTCCAGGCAAGAACACTGGGGCAGGTAGCCACTCCCTTCTCCAGGGGATCTTCCTGTCCCAAGGATTAAACCTGGGTCTCTTGCATTGCAGGCAGATTCTTTATCAGCTAAGCTACCAGGGAAGCCCGTGCCATATGCCAATAACTGTCAAATATTTGCTTTAACTCTGCCTTTGAAAATCTTCCTAATGCACTAGTTCCCCCTTCTCAGAGCTTTATTCTTCAGTGCTTTATGGCTTTCACCATCATCAGTCACACTCACTGCAGTTACAAAGACTCAGCATCTTCTGATCTTCTGTTACTTAGGTTTTCACATTTGCAAGCCCTGATGATGCTTTCCTTATACGATCTCACTCACAGGAAAAGCTCTCACACAGTTAGTGGTGAAGTGGAAAGAGCATGGAGTGTAAGGACCAAAAATCCAAGTGTGAACCCATGTTTGCGGCACAGCCTGACTTCTGGTGAATTTGTTAAACTCTCTGAGCCTCAGCTTCAATATCTTTTCTAATAATATGGAACTGAAAGAATTATAAAGTTAAAGTTGAATAACCTGTGAAGTACTGTAAAGTACTCAATGACTGTTTGCTTCCAAACTGTATATTTCTAAATCTCCTTCTTGATGCCTGGATTCCGACAAAAAATTTCTGGTATTTTCTTCACTTTTAATTTTATTTTTCATTTTTATTAGCAGGGAAGAGTCATCCTGAATAAGGTTGTGGAGTATCAAATGAGAGATATAAAAATTGCTATACATGTATATTGGTGTATTTGTGTGTGTAAGTCTGTATGCGCACATGTGCTCAGTTGTGTCCAACTCTTTGCAACCCCATAGACTGTAGCCTGCCAAGCTCTTCTGTCCATAGAATTTTCCAGGCAAGAATGCCACTGGAGTGGGATGCCATTCCCTACTCCAGGGGATCTTCCCAACCCAGGGATTGAACCCGCATCTCTTGTGTCTCCTGCGTTGACAGGCGGATTCTTTACCACCACACCATCTGGGAAGCCCTCTAAGATGTATTTGGTTGTCAGTAAAACTATTTAACACAGCATATGTAAGTTAAACCATCATGCTATATGTCTTAAACTTATATAATGATGTATAGCAATCATTTCTCAATAAAACTGGAAAAATATTGAAACTTAAACAGTAAATAAATAAATTCATTCATCTACGAAAAATACCAAAGATAGTGCTGGCTTTTGGGGTGGTTAATTCCGCAGGGTTCTTTATGTATCTCTTTACCTCAAAAACAATGTTGGTTTCATCCAAAGATAACTCCCATTATTTCAGAAATTGAGGTTATATGCGTCGTCTACCTTCTTCCAATAAGAAAGAGATATTGGTTTCCTTTAGCTTTATTAGCCTTCAGCAAACATTTCCTTGATTCTCATTGTCCACAACTGGATCATAAACAGCCACTGACAAGAGGGAATAGATTACCTTTGGACAGACTGGCCTATCCCTTGAATGAGGAAAATTCCTCATGCTGTGTTGCTGCTACTCAGAGGAAGAAGAGTTGAAGGAATATTGAGAGTCATTTGAGTGAATATAAAGTTTGTTGAGTGAATATCTGTTATTGTCAAAGAACAATTTCATATTTCTTGGAATTATATTGCTGCTCATATCAGATCTAATAAATAATTGTCGATTAAATTCCCTACCAAAATCCTCTAATTATGTGCTTCTGATCTTTCTATCTACTAAAGCTCACTTTCTTCTCCATAACTAGCATATCTTCTCTCTTTTCCTATCACATACTAAGATGGACTCTTAATTTGATTGTGAATCTTTCACATTTTGTTTTCTTTCATTTTTCAAAGTTGGAATGATTTTCTTCTCCTCAAAACAGTCTTTCTGCTTGAAGACTTCCAAGATCAAACATTGCCAGTTCTAGTCACAGAATCCAGGCAATCTCAGCATTCTGACACATTTTCTTTAATTTTTGGAATAGTTATAGATGTATTTCAGTCTTTCTTTCCTGTTCAATCAGTAATAAGCCCTGAAAAGCGAAAAGTGAAAGTGAAAGTCACTCAGTCGTGTCTGACTCTTTGTGATCCAGTCCATGGAATTCTCCAGGCCAGAATACTGGAGTGGGTAGCTTTTCCCTTCCCCAGAGGATCTTCCTAACCCAGGGATAACCCATGTCTCCTGCACTGCGGGCAGATTCTTTACCAGCTGAGCCATAGGGGAAGCCCAGGTATATTAGAGTGGGCATCCTATCCCTTCTCCAGGGGATCTTTCCGACCCAGGAATAGAACCAGGGTATCCTGCATTGCAGGCAGATTCTTTACCAACTGAACTATCAGGGAAGCCCTGGAGAATTCTGTTTGTTCTAGGTAATGTGTGTCCAGTGAGGATGCTATGTATGCTAGGCATTGGCAAGATAGTAATGTCTGAGCAGCATAGAAATCACTGAGATTAAACAGATTGCATGATTAATAAAACAAACACTATTGCTTTTAATGTAAAATACATGGAGTACTCAAACTGTATATATATGTGCATTCTCAGTCATATCCAACTCTTTTGCGACCCCATGGACTTATGGCCCACCTGGCTCCATTATTCATGGGATTTTTTAGGCAAGAATACTGGATTGGGGTGCCATGCCCTCTTCCAGGGGATCTTCCTGACCCAGGAAGTGAACCCATGTGTCTCCTGTGTCTCCTGCATTGAAGGCAGATTCTTTATGCACTGAGCCACCAAATAGACATGAGTAACTTACTTAAGCATCAGATTTTTTTATTCCATTTCCAAACATTCTGATTCAGGTCTGGGGTGGTGTAAAAAAAAAAAAAATCAGCATTTTAAAGAAATGTTCCCAAAACTCCTGTTAAGAACTGGAAAAACATTTGGCTGAACGGGTAGCATTCAACCAATTTCTTCTCTTTATATCAATATAAGAATACAGAAGTAAGGCTTCATGCTGCTGCTGCTGCTGCTGCTAAGTCGCTTCAGTCGTGTCTGACTCTGTGAGACCCCATAGACAGCAGCCCACCAGGCTCCACTGTCCTTGGGATTCTCCAGGCAAGAATACCGGAGTGGGTTGCCATTTCCTTCTCCAATGCCTGAAAGTGAAAAGTGAAAGTGAAGTCACTCAGTCGTGTCCGACTCTTGGCGACCCCATGGACTGCAGCCTACCAGGCCCCTCCGTCCGTGGGATTTTCCAGGCAAGAGTACTGGAGTGGGGTGCCATTGCCTTCTCCATAGGCAATGCTAAATGCTCCTGAGTGATGAATACCCCTGATCCCATGAGTAACTGGTAAAGAGAATTATCGGGTATTTTAAAATATATTTAAAGGAGGAGCAGGGATAGACATGGGAGGGCAGGGGCAAGGCTAGAAAGTATCAGATAGGAAGATTGAATTCTGACTGTGAAGGGCCTTGAATGCTATGTTAATTTTGTACTCTCCTGAAATCAGTAGGAAGTCTTGGAAGGTTTCTGAGTAGGGAATAACACTATATAATTTGTGTGGTAGAAAGCCAACTTTATCCAAATGTGATGGATTGACCAGAAAGGGAAACTGGATGCAGAGGAGAATGACATGTGATCAAAACCACAAATGGTTTCTTCGGGCCACAGGGACAGGTGAGGCCTCCGTGGTGCGAAGGCCGCTGTGCCATGAATCAACATAAGACAAGGTTGTGAGTGGTTAGCTATGATTTCCTTTTGGAGCCAAAAGTGATTCATCTCCATGAGGCCAGTGACCACTAGTGGCTACTCAGTCCAGAAAAATGTTTCTCAAAGCTGAGACACTCTGTGCCAAAATCTAAAACACAAGAGTCAGCCCAAGAAAACCTTTTTTTTTCCTACTTATGAATAATAATGAAAATTGAAGTTTAAACCTAGCAACTTATAGGGAGTAACAAATATTTTACATTAACAATGTATAATTAGCCTCAAGAAAGAAAAAAAGCTAATATGTTGAAAGATTGGCTGAGGCATATTGTTTACAGGTAGTTTAAATTAGAGTGGAGATTCAGTCTCCCAGAGCTGGCAACATCAGGGTCAGGTGTGAGGAAAGCCCTGGTGTTCTATACTTAGAGCAGAGGAAATAGGTCATTGCCGGTGGCCAGGGAAACAGGCTTTCCCCCTATAACAAAAATATTCTCTGCCTTTGCCACATATCTCCACTGACATTTCTCTTTTAACATCTTTCCAAGGAGTCCAGTTGCTGGACAAAATGCTAGATGGTAATACTGGAGATACAGGAGTTAATTCTTTCCTTTGGAAAGGGACCAAGGAATGAGGGAAACTGATTCTGTGCCCAGAAAGAAGTCAAGTTGAAGAGCCAAAAGTTATCAGCAAGACAGAGAATATTAAATGGGTAATTAGCTAATTTTCCTAGTCTCTTAAATGCTAAAGGCAGTCTTTTAAAATCGGTATAACTCAAACTGGTATCTGTTGTTCCCTAATCTTTTTGGAGCTTCCATCCAATGCCCGCCAGCCTCCACCCCATTTTAATCATTATCCTAGCCCCAGGTTTTCTCACATATGCAAATCCACTTCCATGGATTAGCAAGAAACTAGATTTCATGTTAAGATGAAGGTAAGAGAGAATTTCATCATAAAACCAACAAGCACCATTTGAAGCATCTCCTTTAGACTTTTCTGCAATGTCTCTATTTATTGAACTGCCTGGGAATACTTCTCCCCTTCTGTAGAGCTGCAAGTCCCTCCTGTCCCCTGCTTTCCACTCTCCTCCCTTCCCCTCCCCTTTCCCCCTTCTCCTCTCCTTCCTGCAAGCAAGCAGAGCAATTCCGTTCAACCCCCAACCTAGCAATGACTCCCGGTTCTTAGCAAGGCAACAGGCCTCAAATTTAAAAGAAGAGAATAGTTCTCCCCCTCTTATTATCATTTCTGATTAATTCTGTTGTTTTACCTACTTTTCCTTTATTTTTGCTATAGGGGGGGAAAAAAAGTAGAAGATAGCTAAATGAGGAGGACAGGATTTTCATAGCTATCTCTGCTGCATGTTGGGGACTAAGGGAAGCCCAACATTTATTTCTCAGGTGGTCCTCAATGAATTTACTCTGTGTTGGCCACTGAGTTGAGTACTGGCATCTCTGATCTCAAGAAATGAAGCCCAGCCTGGTGTCTATCTATCTCATATTCTGAACTTTGGTATTTCAATTCAGTGTCTCATAGGTGGTCCTCAGGCAAATTTCACCATAGTCCAAACAGCTGTTACATGAATATATTACCTTTAAAAATTGTTGAAAAGATGATAAATTAGAAGAGCTTTTCTCAGGGGCTGAACCACTCATTTGGCTTTCCACCAGCCATGATTATGACTACATCCCAACTGTGGGAGAAAGGGAGTAAGCAGTTCATACCTCAGGTGGTCCTAGAACTGATTCTTTAAGCCACAAGGTAGAGAAGAATCTATCAAGTGACTTTTTTACTTGAAGTTTGAGTAATAAACTCATCTCAATTATGGTATCCAAAATGGGAATTGGAGGTAAGGAAGTGGAAGGGCCAGATATAGAATTTGTGGGGCCTGGGGTGGGGGCTTGTTCAAAAAGCAAGAAAATGTGCTAAATGTGTGTGCATTAACAATTAAAATATTTTTTGTTTCTTCTCTCTTCTCTCAACTTTCCATGTTTTTTAAAAGTGGATTTTAATTATATAAGCGAAAACATAAAACTTTAACTATTAATATGATGTTTGTCATTCATTTATACAGTACAGTGCTACTTTAAGATGCAAATACAGAAGCATTTGACTGATGTGGAACCACCAAAATTACACAACTCATATTTCATAGCTCACATATGCATTCTTGGTAGAATGTATGAGAAAACACTACACAAAACACAACTGTTTTCGTTTGTCCAAAGAAGGGCACATTTTTTTTTTAACTTTTATTTTTTATTGTAGTAGAGTTGATTTATAATGTTTGAGGTGTACACCAAAGTGACTCAGTTATACATATATATATATATATATATATCCTTTTCTACTATGTGTTATTATAAGATATGAATATGGTTGGTTCCCTGGCTATACAGTAGTTATTATTTATTTATTTTATATATAGTAGTCTGCATTGGTTAATTTGAAATTCTACATTTATCCTTCCTTCCCCTTTGGTAACCATAAGTTTGTTTTCTATGTCTGTGAGTTTATTTCTATTTTTATATAAGTTCATTTGTATCAATTTTTTTCAGTTCCATATGTAAGTTATACCATATTATATATGTTTCTCTCTGTCTTACTTCACTTATGATAATTTCTACATTCACCCATGTTGCAACAAATGGGATTATTTCATTCATTTTTATGGCTGAGTAAATAGTATACTTTTATACTGAGTAAATAGTAAATATACCACATGGTATATATGTGGTAGATATATATATATATATACCACATCTTCTTTATCCAGTTGTCCATTGATGGACATTCAGGCTTATCAATAGTCTTGACTTTGGCTTAAGGAAAAACTGAAAGGAAAATGACCTGTGAATTGCCACACATTGTCCTTTGCTTCTATGTCGTCATTTCTAGCAAAAGTCGTTGATTAATTCAGGAAAGTAACATCAGTAAGAAAAGATACAAAGAGTCCTCTGGTTATTGTGTTTCTTAGAACATCATTTCTTTCTGAATATGAAGCATGCTCTTGTTCTAAAGGAAAGCATGGCCTCTTTGCAGCTGTCAGCACTCCTGCCCACTCACATCTAGACATAACACGTTTAGCTTGTACTCACTTAGAGTCTCAGTGAACTCTCACACACTGTAAGTCCACCTGAATTCTGTGCTTACGAGGTGGAAAGGAACAGTGGACCCACATACTGAGCATCCCTCTGCTCTCAAGTTGCTCAAATGTCTCATTAGATTTAACTTGTAAAACACAAGTTCAAAAATAAAATTATCAAGAATTTTAGATGGTGATTGCAAAACATTAAATCAAGAATGAGGCTCTTCTGAGTGTGGGACCCAGTGCAAATGGGTTACAAGCCCAAAAGGAAAGTTCAGTAAGTGACCATTCTGTCTTATCCCTCTCACTCCTGCCCCCAGTTACCTTGGGCATCTGCAAGGCCATCTTCTTGGAATTAGATGAGGAATTTTCTTCCTCATTTTCATAGCTTTTGCATTCTTTAATCTTTAATCTTTTTTGTCCTTCTCCCCCAAATCAGGCTCTCATACTCATTGGCAATATTTAGTTCCATTTTCCCTGCAAAAATGAGTTGAAGTGGTTTAATAAAAAGATCTCCACTCTGGTTGACCTTCTTCAGGAGGTATTTTAGAAAAAGCAAGTCTAGTATGTTGAAGGGAAAGCGTATTTTATAATTTTTTTGGAGTGTATGCTGTCTTTGGAATCACTCATTGATGTAGGTAATGAAGAGCTATGAAGATTTAAAATAGAAAAGGAAATTGAAAAAAATAGGAAATATTTCAATTTAAGAAAGTCATATATAGCATGGGCTTAAATTGGAGGAATACAAAATAAATCATGGAGGCTAATTAAAAGGAAGCCATTCTACAGTTTTAGTAAAATGACAGTTGTCCAAGATTCTAGAATGATACTGTGTTTCCTTGATTTTGCTTATGTTATAGGAATAGAAGAGTCAAGAATTATTTAGTTGACAGCTTCAGGACTGGAGAAATATCTCTCCCAACCAGATAAACCGACGGCAAAAAGGAGACAGAGGTATGTGAAAGAAGGCAGGTAGCTCTCTCTGAAGCGTGAGAGAAGAGGCTGTTTGAATAGAATAACTTCAGTAGAATAACTTCACAATTTCTGTTGGAAGCTGCAGCCCCTTGTGAGGTTATACACGCTTGAGGGTGCCTTGAAGCCTATTGTATTGAACAACACTGAAAATCCCCTGGGATATACGTTTTTCAAGTTAAAGCCCCTCTCTGCCCACTTTCAGATTGAGTTCTTTCTTCTGCAGTGTTTTCACACTTCTTCTTAATGGCTCAATCTAAGGATGTGAGAAAATAGGAAGAGAAAGTCATTACCATTCCCTATGCTTTGTTCTTGAAAGCCTGCTTTCCTGCCCAGGCAGCCAAATTAAAGGAATTCTTTGTTCTATCCGATGAAACAGAATTTTAACAGAAACGGTCCGATGTGAGTTCTGACCTTACCTGGGTATTTTGGTTTGGGGTTTCCCGATTTGTTCTGGGTCTACCTTCATATCATGATACAGGAAATTCAGGGGAATTTTTTGAGATAGTTACCTGTATTTGGCTTATAAAATTGCTTCTTACTTCAATTAGAGTCACATGAGGAAGACTAAAAGCACTGTTGGGCTCTTTTATCACACATTTGGATTTTAAGAAAGTTTAGATAGTTTGTTTTATATAACAATGTCAGGATAAATGGAAACAAAACTGTGAATACTTAGTGTTTTCTTTTAGAATAACAACTTTTTTTTTTTTTTTTTTTATTGTTAGCATGGTATAAAAACTGCTGGAGAAGAATCATATCATATGCCTGCTCCTCGTTTGGAAATCCCCAGGCACAAATTCCAAGTTAACATTTTTCACTAATAAATACAAATAAATCAAGTTCTAAAAGTTAGTATGTTTTCTAATTCGACTCTTAAATGTAGAAAGGAATCCAAGCCTCTTCTGACAGTTTGATGACCTGAGACACTTTTAAAAGTTATATTAGGGAGTTAAAGCAGTTTGAAAGGCTATGAGCCTTCCTCCAGAGGTTTGATATTCTCAAATCTAAAAGTAAAGCCAGAATTTCAGCAAAATAAAATTTTATTATTATTGTCAATTTTACAGGAATAAAAAATGAAATGTATTCATTCTTATGAAAATTTTCCCAAACCATATCCCAAAGATGCAGATACTCCAACTACAGATTGATAATAGAGATTAGACAGTATGTGATATAGTGTTCATTGGTCACTCATGTCTGACTCTTTGCAACCCCATGGACTTGACCCTTGCTGCTCCCTGCCCCCTGCCCTCCCTACCCACAGCTCCTCCATCCATGGAATTCTCCAGGCAAGAATACTGTACTGGAGTGGGTAGCCATTTTCTTCTCCAAGGGAATCTTCCTGACCAAGGGATCAAACCCCAGTCTCCTGCACTGCAGGCAGATTATCATTGAACCAACAGGGAAGCCCAGAGATTCGATAGTACTTATCTTTTTACAGAGTCAGTTACATTCAAATATTTCAAAATTCTTGCAAAACTGCTTTACAAACTAAGATGTTCTTTTGACCATAATATACTTAAATCAACATATTTCTAAAGTCCTATTATAGTTGGAAAGCAACACAACAGTCAGAGGTAGAGCAGAGGACCTCACTTGTGCCACCCAGGCATCCGTAGCTGGCAATGCTAGACTCTGATTATATTTATCGTTTGTTTGCCAGACCCTTCTGAAAGTGTCTCACTGTTTTACATCATCAGCACAACCACTAGCACAGTTCTTCTTTAAAGACTGCTGAACTGATAGGCACTTACTCGCCCCATCTCTATAAAATTCCTACAGTATAATTGACAAAGAAACTACCTCTGTCTCTCTCTTTCTCACTCACTCTGTTACTTTTTCTTTTTCTGTACAAAGTAACTGCCCTGTAAACTTGATCCCATCTGTTCTTATTCAAGAAAAGAAGGGGAAAATAATTAAAATCAGGTCCCACTAATTAGAGGAAAATTGTATGTAAATAACTGAAAAGTCTTTTCATTTTTATGGTTAACTTTGCTACCAAGGCTTTAACCGACTGTTGAGTCTAAAGGGTTACGTGCTTTTTTTAAGTGACATGTGCTCCTGGCCAAGTACTGGCTGGGACATGCTGTGAGTAGTTTTAGATCATCACAACTCTGGCTATTTTAGTCTGTGTCACTGCTTGGAGTTGTAATTAATTTGCATGATCCTAAAAATCATAATTATGAAAATTTTGGTATTTGATAAGAATAACTTATATTCAGTCTTACCAAGAAAGTCATGGAACATTTAGCAGAAGGGCAAAAAAAATCTATACAGTGCCAGCAAATATCTCACATAGAAGCAGACAGCTGAAGCCTCCACAGGGCTTAACTTGTCCTTGTAAGTAATTTGTGGAATATTATGTGCTTGCTAATTAACTGTGTTCTGTACTTTAATTATATCTCTATCAGTAAAATATGTGTTGCATTTGTTTTTGGTTTTAATCTAAAAGTTCTTTCATGGACAACATTTTTAGCCAATGGTAATTTTAGCTCATTTTTGTATAAATAATATTTATAGAAGACATATACAAATGATATTTTCACCCATTTAGTACAGTATTTCATTATTTCTCTCTAGTAAATCAACATGATTTTTTTTTAGAACGCCTAATACCATTGTTAGATTTCTTTCTCTCTTTTGGGCCTGATTTCTTTTCTTCTTTTAATTCAGTTTGTCTTATAACAGCTAAATTTCTTAACAGGTCTTCTCATTCTTCAAATCATAAAAAGAAAAAAATGTATAAAGAAAAGGATTAAGAAATGTATAATTAATGTCTAAGATGTTGAAGTATGATCTTTTTATTTTGGGGATCATTCAAATTATAAATATTGAAAAATAGTATGTTGCATATGTAAACAATGATCTTCAGTGCACTGATATATTTTTGTAAGATCTCTGAAAATTACTCAAGAACTGTATTTTTAGTCTGTGTCCCTATTGAGTTGATAACAGGTTTAACAATAATGAATTATGTTTTAGAAAAGGAGTTATGTTGATTAGAGTTATAGGTGCATAATTAAAGGAAATTAAGTGTAATTTAGAGTCAGAAGTTCTGTATTTAAATATTAATTATAGTCTGTTCAGCAGCTTGAATTTTTTTGTTTTTTATTTTATATAGGAGTATAGCCGATTAACAATATGATAGTTTCAGGTGGACAGCAAAGAGACTCAGTCATACGCATGCATGTATTCCTTCTCCTCCAAACTCTCCTACCATCCAGGCTGTGACATAACACTAAGGAGAAATATATGACATCTCTTGTATGGGGACTGTAAAAAGAAATGATACAAACGAACTTATCTACAAAACAGAAACATACTCACAGGCTTAGAGAATGAAATTTTATGGTTGCTAGGGGGAGAAATGGGAAGAAAGAGTAGTTAGGGAGTTTAGGATCAACATGTACACACTGCCATATACTTAAAAGTGGATACCAACAAGAGTCTACTCTATAACATAGGGAACTCAGCAGTTTGAATTTCGATCAGTTATTTTCTTCAAACTGCATGCTATCTCTAAAATGAGGATAATTAATAATAATAACAATCTGCTTTTACAGAGTTTTAATGAGGACAAATATTAAAGTTTCTATTTACAGTTTGTATAAGCAATTTGTCAAGAATTAGTATGCTAGTCTATAAAAATTCTTGCTTGTTTAATAGTGTTCAGGGGGATATGACAGAGGGAGAAAAGTAAAAACTAATTCCTTTTTGCCTTTTTACTGGTTTTTCATTAATTTCTCGTATTTATTTTAGAAAAGTTGGTAAGCAGTGATACTACTTTATTATGCCTTTAACAAGTAAGCAGCAGTTGTGAGGAAGTCATGCGTTCTGAATTTAGAAGTCTCTGTTCTATTTTCACCTATTGCTAACTCGGTGAAGTCAGAGGTCCCTGTGCTCTTCATAACTCTGGTTGTTCCTTTAGAAAATGGGAGCAGGAAGGGTGGAAACTCTAACCATCCACCTTTACTGCTCCTAGCGCTCCTCAACCACAGATGGGCAGCTTGTCCAAGTGACTGGAAGGCTACAGGACTGTGGGGAGCGCCCCTCCGTCCCTTCTCAAACTGGTACTCTTCACCCTAAGAGCTGATCCTGGGAGTCTGGGGGCCACAGTTCACTTTCTCAGAGCTGCAGGATTGGGAGAAGAAGAAACTTACTGGTAGCCCTCCCCTCTGGCATGGAATAGCAACTCTCCTAGAAGCATTTTAAGGTGTAAAGATACCAGAATCTATTCTTCATATTGAGACTACAGAACATGATCCATGGGGCCTTGGGTTTGCTGCTCCTCCTTGGAGAGAAGTAGCTATAATATGATATAGGGGAGTCCCTTCTCAAACTGGTACTCTTCACCCTAAGAGCTGATCCTGGGAGTCTGGGGGCCACAGTTCACTTTCTCAGAGCTGCAGGATTGGGAGAAGAAGAAACTTACTGGTAGCCCTCCCCTCTGGCATGGAATAGCAACTCTCCTAGAAGCATTTTAAGGTGTAAAGATACCAGAATCTATTCTTCATATTGAGACTACAGAACATGATCCATGGGGCCTTGGGTTTGCTGCTCCTCCTTGGAGAGAAGTAGCTATAATATGATATAGGGGTTTTGTTTTATTTGAAATTGCGTGGTTTTTTTTTCCTTTTTCCTCTTGGAGAAATTGTTTACTTGCTTCTTGTTCCATGACTTTTTTTTTCTCAGTAATGTGAGTAGATTTGTGCTCCTAGGAAGAGAGAGAGAGAGACAGGGATGGAAAGAAGGAAGTGGAGGAAGGGAAGGAGAGAGAAAGGGAGAGAAAATAGAAAAAGAAAAAAAATAAGAGTTGGACCAATATAATATGTACATAATAGGCTCAAAATAAGGAAATTTTGCATTTGTTCTATGGACTTTTATCAAGCATACTTTAGAACCTGATGTTTCTTTCCCCAAAATGAATTTCTATGTAATATCAACTTGAATTTGTTAAAAAAAGCTACACATACTTGAAAGTAATATTTTTATTTAGATGAATGTGTCATCTTTTATTTCTCCTTTAGAAAACTAATAAAACCCTCTTAGCTACAATTTGATATATTTTAGTGGTAAAATGTTATTCTAAAATGTACTTTTGAAGTAATACTTCTTCAAAATACTCTTCAGAATATAAGCAGCCCATAGTTGTAGGAAAAAATCTGATGTTTCTTTCCCCAAAATGAATTTCTATGTAATATCAACTTGAATTTGTTAAAAAAAAGCTACACATACTTGAAAGTAATATTTTTATTTAGATGAATGTGTCATCTTTTATTTCTCCTTTAGAAAACTAATAAAACCCTCTTAGCTACAATTTGATATATTTTAGTGGTAAAATGTTATTCTAAAATGTACTTTTGAAGTAATACTTCTTCAAAATACTCTTCAGAATATAAGCAGCCCATAGTTGTAGGAAAAAAGAGAAGCTAAAATGCCCTGGATTTAGGATTTTAGTTGACATTTTAGTTCTTACTCCCCAAGCCCTGTTACATTGTTTTATAAACATCTAATTTAGAAATGTTATATGAGTTAGTATGAGTTAGTATGAGTTGCCTAGATATTAGTTATGTTGTATTTTTCATATGTTCCATAATGAATGCCTTGAATATTCTTAAGTAAACATTAACATTTAAACATTTAAAAAACACTTTATCATTAACAATATACCAGGTAAATATTTCAATAATTTCCTTTCTTAAGAGTATAATCCTTGCTTCTAAATTCAGTTTGCTTTCTCTCTGTGTTCCATTTGTATTTCCTTCAAATCATATTGCCTTGTATGCTTTCTCTCAAGCATACCTACAATAAAGCCATCTGTTGTCTAACGGTCATTCCTACATGAATCATGCTCTGTCAAAATTTTGAGGTTTATAAATGTTCAGTTAATTGAGCAGCCTGACCAGCTGAATACTTGTAAGTGCTTTATAATATCTTTCAACACTTCAAAACTTTGGCCCACTTAAAACTCCAGAATTCCAAAGCAAATGGGAGAAGTCATTCATATGGATTCTTGCTGATAAAACTAAAACCATGCTTTTGCATTTCTCAGAATTTGGAATAAAGTAAATGTAGTTCTGCTCTTAAATGTTTATTTTTGAATGTGTCTCTGTTTTCCCATAGCTGGTGATTGGGAAGTGAAAAAATTATCCAATCAGCCAATTATTTTGACAGCCTTATACTAAACACTAGCTTGACCTTTTTTTGTCATTAATTGGGTGTTTTGGCATCATGAATGCTTATAGTTTCTAAGAATGTAGTCAATCTCTCTCTTTTTCTCTCTCTTCTAGTTTTTTTCATAGCTATGAGATAGTGAACATCAATGCACAAGTAAATAATTATAATTTATATGGCAGCCACCCACCCCAATTGCCTTCCGAGGATTTCTGTGCATTTCTGGGGGACATATGTTTTCATGGTCTTTCCTGGCCTCAAGTTCCAGAATTTACAGATTTTGAGTCTCTCTCTTATATTATTAGCTCCACCCTTTCTGCTCTGCATTAAACATGGAATTGAGCCCTTTTCCTTCATTTCTTCAAAAACACACACACACAAATCTGCTCATAAAATGTTATCTTTCAGTATAGCTGATTTACTGAGAGCTTGTTGAGACTAAGTTTACGTAACAATCATACAATTCTGCATATTTGTGATTTCTCTACTTAAATGTATGTTGACCCCAAGTCATACATCACATGGACTAAAAACCCTCTTTTCCTTTATAGGATAATATCTCTTTTCTCTAACCAACCCCCAACTCAGCTCTGAGTTTCCAGGGCATATGTAAAGATTCACTAAGTCTTCTGAACATCTACTTCAGTTATTACCCTTTTTCTGTCCTTCACCAATATACACAAGGGGAAGTTAGGAGTATAGAAAAGTTTTACTTCACCCTTAAGGAATAATCATGGCCAAACATACACACACACACACACACACACACACACTCAAAACACAAATGCATGCCACTCACCCTACACTCACACCCCACAGAAAGCAAATGTATCTAGTCAGTTTCATTCTTTCTGTATGATTTTTGTACCTTCCTATCTCTGTGCTTCTTATCATAACTGATTTATCATGATGTGTGCTTTAGAAAAAATTTCTCCTTTTATAAATGACCTTCAATATACAGCAACATCGTCTCACTCCACAGTAAATCACCCAAATTCTTTGTAAAAATTACTTTTATTTCTTTGCAAGAAATTATCACCCTCTGAGATTATCTTTCTTTATAAATATTCTCAATTGTGTATCCTTGAGGAGAGGGTCCACTTTTATACTGCTTACTTCTGTATCACTAGGACCAAGAAATGTGAGTGATACTCAGTAAGTGTTCAATATATTTTAAAAAATAAATAGTTGTGTCTATTGTTAAAATGAAAAAAATGAATTTGCTTAATAATTTTAAAAAGTATGACTTATCTAATACATTTTAAAGGGCACATCATATTATCTGTCCCATAATAGCATGAATTGAGTAACAATTATAATTGTAACCAGGACTTCCTGAGGTTTACTTGTTGGTAAAGACCACCATTTACTATGCTGATATTTAGAATTCAATGTTCAGAAGAAATAGTATTAGCTTGGGAATTAAAACAGCCTCAATAAAGATTAGCATCATGGAAATCTAACCCAATCCCCACATTTAACATTTGTGGCAACTGAGACAGAGAAAAACTGTCTTGCCCAATATTAATGGTAAATTTAAGTCTGGAATTCAGGTTTCTTGAGTCTCAAATGACTAATTTTCCCTGTAAACCATGTCCAAAGTCCTAATCTAAGAGTAATCAGTTACTTCATGTTTTCATTTGTAGAATAAGCAGGTGAAATTAGATGATCTCTCAGCATTTGCAGTTCAATTACTCTCTTTTTTCCTTCCCCTATGTGCATCAATTATTCCACAACTTGACTGGAATCCATCTCCTTACATTCTCATTCATATTGTCAAAATCTTACCCAGTGATACCTTGAGGCCCTTAACAGCTCTACATGTCTATTCCTTACATTGAGGGAGACCTGGGTTCGATCCCTGGGTCGAGAAGATACCCTGGAAAAGGAAATAGCAACCCACTCCAGTATTCATGCCTGGAAAATCCCATGGACCGAGGAGTCTGTGGGGCTACTGTCTATGGGGTCACAGGTCGGACATGACTGAGTGACTTCACCTTCATTTTCACTTAGGGGTATTGGTGCCTTTGACTGGCTGCTGCTGATACACAGCACAACAGAATTTAAAACTACTGAATCTACACAAGTAGAAAAATAAGGATGCTCTGACCATTTACAAGTACTTCTTTGAAGGACTTCCTGAGCATCGAAGAACAAGGCATAGCCAATCAAATATAATGTAATACAGTCAGTTCAGTTCAGTCGTTCAGGCATGTCCAACTCTTTGTGATCCCATGAACCGCCTCATTGCAGGCCTCCCTGTCCATCACCAACTCCCGGAGTCCACCAAAACCAAGCTCCATGGAGTCAGTGATGCCATCCAAGCATCTCATCCTCTGTTGTCCCTTCTTCTCCTGCCCTCAATCTTTCCCAGAATCAGGGTCTTTTCAAGTGAGTCAGCTCTTCACATCAGGTGGCCAAAGTATTGGAGTTTCAGCTTCAACATCAGTCCTTCCATTGAACATCCAGGACTGATTTCCTTTAGGATGGACTGGTTGGATCTTCTTGTAGTCCAAGGGACTCTCAAGAGTCTTCTCCAACACCACAGGTCAAAAGCATCAATACTTCAGTGCTCAGCTTTCTTTATCGTCCAACTCTCACATCCATACATGACCACCGAAAAAACCATAGCCCTGACTAGATGGACCTTCGTTGGCAAAGTAATGTCTCTGTTTTTAGTATGCTGTCTAGGTTGCTCATAACTTTCCTTCCAAGGAGTAAGCGTCTTTTAATTTCATGGCTGCAGTCACCATCTGCAGTGATTTTGGAGCCCCAAAAAATAAAGTCTGACACTGTTTCCCCATCTATTTCCCATGAAGTGAATAATGTCTCTGCTTTTGAATATACTATCTAGGTTGGTCATAACTTTTCTTCCAAGGAGTAAGCGTCTTTTAATTTCATGGCTGCAGTCACCATCTGCAGTGATTTTGGAGCCCCAAAAAATAAAGTCTGACACTGTTTCCCCATCTATTTCCCATGAAGTGATGGGACCAGATGCCATGATCTTCGTTTTCTGAATGTTGAGCTTTAAGCCAACTTTTTCACTCTCCTCTTTCACTTTCAACAAGAGGCTTTTTAGCTCCTCCTCACTTTCTGCCATAAGGGTGGTGTCATCTGCATATCTGAGGTTATTGATATTTTTCCCAGCAACCTTGATTCCAGCTTGTGTTTCTTCCAGTCCAGCGTTTCTCATGATGTACTCTGCATAGAAGTTAAATAAGCAGGGTGACAATATACAGCCTTGAAGTACTCCTTTTCCTATTTGGAACCAGTCTGTTGTTCCATGTCCAGTTTAACTGTTCCTTCCTGACCTGCATACAGATTTCTCAAGAGGCAGGTTAGGTGGTCTGGTATCCCCATCTCCTTCAGAATTTTCCACAGTTTATTGTGATCCACACAGTCAAAGACTTTGATATAGTCAATAAAGCAGAAATAGATGTTTTTCTGGATCTCTCTTGCACCACAACAAGGAAGGTTATTATCAAAGTACCATAATCAGTTGAGTGGAACTCATTTTTAAAATTTTTATTGTGATGAAAATATACACTTCTTGAATCTTCTCATAACAAGAATTTTTACTTGCATCTTATAGTCTCATAAAGATAATTCCATTGTTGAGAAGAGTCCTCTCTCTTCATTGAAACTATAAAAGGAGTAGAATTTTTTTCTCTTTTCTTATTTTTTCTTTCTTTCTTCTGCCTTCTTCCTCCTCTTTTCCTTTTCTCCTTCCTTTTCTTAACTTCCTTCCTACATTTCTTTCTTTCTAAACTCAATGGTATATTTATAATTACAAAACTGGCTTCTGTTTTATCTCTACTAAGATTGCTTTGACAAAAACTCTATCACTTTGCTACTTATCCAATACCAATTTATCTTACCAAAGCCCTGTTGATAAAAGGCTGTATTTTACTTATTTCACTTTTATTATTAAAAAATAGTTTAGACAAAAAATGTTGGCCGAGACAAATGGGTGTAAATTTTAAAGAATAATAATATGGGAATTATTACTTACTCAAAGAGGCTTCTCTACCTTTCCCTTCCTCTGCAGAGAATCAAATTTTGAGATCATTTTCTTGCATTTCTTTGTAGTTTCTAACACCAACATTTGTCCCATGTGTTTGAAAACTATATGGATGGGGCTATTGTGTATATGTTCTCTTTCTTTCTTTCTTCAATTATGTCGTGGACATTCATTCAAGTTAGAATTTATTAATTCATTCTCACTATTGCACTAAGATTGATGGAAATATTTATTCTTTCATTGATATTCATTTGAAATATCATCTCCATTTTACCATTGAGAATAATGCTGCTTCTGGAAATACAGAAAGAAGCAAGGAGCTAGAACCAACAACTAGCTCAGCTGTATGAGTCACTGCTGACATGATGCTGAAAAGAATAGCAAGCAGGAAGAAGGGAGGAAAGCTTTCATTTCTTTTCCTGCCTCCTGTCTACCCTAGCACCCCCCACTGACAAAATCTAACAGGAAACCAGATGAGCGATGATAAATATTTTATCAGTTTTCCACCCCCATAAGTCACAAAAATGATTATCGAAAAGTGAATTTATAGCTGAAAAACAAAATTGCATAACCAACAAATTAGCTAAAATAATTAATAAAAATTCTTATTAAAAGTCTGAAGGCTGTACCAGTAGAAGAGAAAAAAAACCAATGCTGGAGACTAGAACTTAACTGAAAGAATAAAGACAGTATATGAAACAGAAATGATGCAATGAAGCATCTGGTAGAGAAAATGGGCAGAGTTTCAGGGGGATTTGAATCCAGGTCTATCTGAGTTCATAGCCCACATCTTTTCAGTTCTGTTTTGCAATCTGCCACAAAGGACACTGAATTGTTTATTAAGATTTCTGCATTTAATTAGACAACCACACTGTGTATTTTTGAAATAATGGGAAGACCAATTGTGCACCAAACTTAGGAAAACACATCGCTTCTCAGAGATTTTCAGATTAAATTATCTAAAATCTGTTTTAGGGAAGGAAAATAGCAGAAGTATAAATGTTATCATTAATATTTGTAAAGAGGTAATAAAATTACAGCTCCCATGAATAAGAATGTAAAGAGGTTTATATAAAAAATAAATTTATATTAAAAAAAGAGATAAATCCCAAAAGGAACAGACATTTTCAACATGTGAACAGAGAGGTGAATGGGAAACAAATCCCTAATAACTGACAAAACTTCAATTACTGTAATTGGACTTTTTAAAATAAATTAAATAATTAATGAATCAGCATTGTAAAGAGTGATGCTGTGCCTTAGTTTTTATTTTGCAATATTTTCCCTTTATGAATGAGACATGCTTTTCTGTCCACTCATTTTTATAAAGGCAACAAAAGCTTATATTGATCATGCTTAATTTTCTTCATTCCATTCCTGCCTAATGTTTTTGTCCTTCTTTGGGGTTCAAATTCATTCTTCCTAAATTGGATTCTGTAGAATTTCAAGTGAGGATCTATCATTAATAATTTTTTTTTTTTTGCTTTAAAGTGCATTTCACATGCTGACAAATTTGTTTTGTACTCTATGTACAATTCTTATTTAAACGTTTTTTTCTCTCACTTTGTACACTTTTAATCCATTATCTTTTACTTTTGCTATTGAGACATCTAGTGTTTATCATTCATAGTCTTATTAATATTTTTATCTTTCTCTGAGTATTTTATAGTATTGTTGTAGTATTACCAAGAGCAGACCTTGTAATTTATCTTGCTTGGGTTCTTGCTGACAGTGTGAAGTCATTACTTTATTAACTTTTTTTAATTTTATTTATTTTAATTGGAGGCTAATTACTTTACAATATTGTAGTGTTTTTTGCCATACATTGACATGAATCAGCCATGGGTGTACACGTGTTCCCCATCCTGAAATCCCCTCCCACTTCCCTCCTCATCCCATCCCTCTGGGTCATCCCAGTGCATCAGCCATGAGCTGGTGCATGAGCACCCAGTGCATGAGCACTCTGTCTCATGCATCAAACCTGGACTGGCGAGCAATTTCACATATTATAATATACATGTTTCAATAACATTCTCTCAAATCATTCCACCCTCACCCTCTCCCAGAGTCCAAAAGACTGTTCTAACATCTGTGTCTCTTTTGCTGTCTCACATATAGGATCATTGTTACCATCTGCCTAAATTCCATGTATATGCATTAGTATATTATATTGGTGTTTTTCTTTCTGGATTACTTCTCTCTGTATAATAGGCTCCAGTTTCATCCATCTCATTAGAAAAGATTCAAATGCATTCTTTTTACTGGCTGAGTAATATTCCATTGTGTATATGTACCACTGCTTTCTTATCCATTCATCTGCTGATGGATATCTAGGTTGCTTCCATGTCCTGGCTATTGTTAACAGTGTTGCGATGAACATTGGGGTACACATGTCTCTTTCAATTCTGGTTTCCTTGGTGTGCATGCCGAGCAGTGGGATTGCTGGATTGTATGGCAGTTCTATTTCCAGTTTTTTAAGGAAGCTCCACACTGTTCTCCATAGTGGCTGTCCTAGTTTTCATTCTCACCAACAGTGTAAGAAGGTTCCCTTTTCTCCACACTCTCTCCATCATTTATTGTTTGTAGACTTTTGATAGCAGCCATTCTGACTGACGTGAGATAGTACCTCATTGTGGTTTTGATTTGCATTTCTCTGATAGTGAGTGATGTTGAGCATCTTTTCATGTGTTTCTAAGCCATCTGTATGTCTTCTTTGGAGAACTGTCTGTTTAGTTCTTTGGCCCATTTTTTGATTGGGTCTTTTTTTTTTTTTCTGGAATTGAGCTGCAGGAGTTGCTTGTACATTTTTGAGATTAATTCTTTGTCAGTTGCTTCATTTGCTATTATTTTCTCCCATTCTGAAAGCTGTCTTTTTCACCTTGCTTATAGTTTCCTTCATTGTGAAAAAGCTTTTAAGTTTAATTAGGTCCCATGTGTTTATTTTTGCTTTTATTTCTATTACTCTGAGAGGTGAGTCATAGAGTATCCTGCTGTGATTTATGTCAGAGAGTGTTTTGCCTATGTTTTTCTCTAGGAGTTTTATAGTTTCTGGTCTTACATTTAGATGTTTAATCCATTTTGAGTTTATCTTTATGTATCACCATAGACACTAGAAAGTGTTCTAGTTTCATTCTTTTATAAGTGGTTGACCAGTTTTCCCAGTACAAATTTTTAAAGAGATTGTCTTTCTCCATTGTATATTCTTGCCTCCTTTGTCAAAGATAAGGTGTCCATAGGTGCATGGATTTATCTCTTAGCTTTCTATTTTGTTCCATTGATCTATATTTCTGTCTTTGTGCCAGTACCATACTGTCTTAATGACTGTAGCTTTGTAGTATAGCTTGAAGTCAGGCAGATTGATTCCTTAAGTTCCATTCTTTCTCAAGTTTGCTTTGTCTACTTGAGGTTTTTTGTATTTCCATACAAATTGTGAAATTATTTGTTCTAGTTCTGTGCAAAATACGGTTGGTAGCTTGATAGGGATTGCATTGAATCTATAGATTGCTTTGGTAGTATACGCATTATCACTATATTGATTCTTCCAATCCATGAACATGATATATTTCTCTATCTATTAGTGTCCCTTTTGATTTTTTTCATCAGACTTTTTATAGTTTTCTATATATAATCTTTTGTTTCTTTAGGTAGATATATTCCTAAGTATTTTATTCTTTTCATTGCAATGGTGAATGAAATTGTTTCCTTAATTTCTCTTTCTGCTTTCTCATTGTTAGTGTATAGGAATGCAAGGGATTTCTCTGTGTTAATTTCATATCCTGAATCTTTACTATAATTATTGATTAGCTCTAGTAATTTTCTGGTGGAGACTTTCGGGTTTTCTATGTAGAAGATCATGTCATCTGCAAACAGTGAGAGCTTTACTTCTTCTTTTCCAATCTGGATTCCTTTTATTTATTTTTCTGCTCTGATTGCTGTGGCCAAAACTTCCAAAACTATGTTGAACAGTAGTGGTGAGAGTGGGCACCCTTGTCTTGTTCCTGACTTTAGGGGAAATGCTTTCAATTTTTCACCATTGAGGATAATGTTTGCTGTGGGTTTGTCATATATAGCTTATATTATGTTAAGGTATGTTCCTTCTATTCCTGTTTTCTGGAGGGCTTTTTATCATAACGGATGTTGAATTTTGTCAAAGGCTTTATCTGCATCTGTTGAGATAATGACATGGTTTTTATCTTTCAATTTGTTAATGTGGTGTATTACATTGATTGATTTGCAGATATTGAAAAATCCTCACATCCTTGGGATAAAGCCCACTTGGTCATGATGTATGATCTTTTAAATATGTTGTTGGATTCTGTTTGCTAGAACTTTGTTAAGGATTTTTGCATCTATGTTCATCAGTGATATTGGCCTATAGTTTTCTTTTTTGTGGCATCTTTGTCTGGTTTTGGTAGCCTCATAGAAGGAGAAAGCAATGGCAACCCACTCCAATACTCTTGCCTGGAAAATCCCATGGACAGAGGAGCCTGGTGGACTGCAGTCCATGGGGTCGCTAGGAGTTGGACACAACTGAGCGACTTCATTTTCACTTTTCACTTTCATGCATTGGAGAAGGAAATGGCAACCCACTTCAGTGTTCTTGCTTGGAGAATCCCAGGGATGAGGGAGCCTGGTGAGCTACTATCTGGTGTCACACAGAGTCACACACGACTGAAGTGACTTAGCAGCAGCAGCCTGATAGAATGAGTTTGAAAGTTTACCTTCCTCTGCAATTTTCTTGAAGAGTTTGAGTAGGATAGGTGTTAGTTCTTCTCTAAATTTTTGGTAGCTTTCAGCTGTGAAGCTGTCTGGTCCTGGGCTTTTGTTTGCTGGAATATTTCTGGTTACAGTTTCGATATCCGTGCTTGTGATGGGTCTGTTAACTTTAGAAATTTCTGTTAATACATCTTCATAAAGTATATTTTCCCTTATTCTTTGTATTTTCTTCTTCTGGAATTCCATTTATATCTATGTTACAGAATTTCTGTCACATCTCTCAGCTTTATATTTTCTACCTTAACCTTATGTTTCACTATAGGGAATTTTCAAGTATTCAGTTTATTGACTGGCTTGTCACCTGCATAGAGCTTATTGTTTCACCTAATCATTTGAGTTACGTTAATAATTGTTATTCTTCCACGTTGAACATTAACCTTTTAATTGAATTAACAGTCATTAATGCAGTACTTCATTTTTAATACTGTAATAGTATTCATTTTTATATTTACCTTCTTTACTTTTGGGACTGTTTTTAAAAATATTGATTTCTTCTTTATTTCATTACATATTTTCTTTCTTTTAATATTATAAATGGAATTAATATGTGATCTTAATTCTGAAGAAGGAAATCGCAACCAGCTCCGTATTCTTGCCTGGAGAATTCTATAAACAGAGAACCCTGGCGAGATATAGTCCATAGGGTCAGAAAGAATTGGACAAAACTCAAACTACCGCACAATTGCACTCATCTCACATGCTAGTAAAGTAATGCTCAAAATTCTCCAAGCCAGGCTTTAGCAATACATGAACCATGAACTTCCAGATGTTCAAGCTGGTTTTAGAAAAGGCAGAGGAACCAGAGATCAAATTGCCAACATCCGCTGGATCATGGAAAAAGCAAGAGAGTTCCAGGAAAACATCTACTCTGCTTTATTGACTATGCCAAAGCCTTTGCCTGTGTGGATCACAATAAACTGTGGAAAATTCTAAAAGAAATGGGAATACGAGACCACCTAACCTGTCTCTTGAGAAATCTGTATGCAGGTCAGGAAGCAACAGTTCGAACTGGACATGGAACAACAGACTGTTTCCAAATAGGAAAAGGAGTACATTAAGGCTGTATATTGTCACCCTGCTTAAACTTATATGCAGTATACATCATGAGAAACGCTGGACTGGAAGAAACACAAGCTGGAATCAAGATTGCTAGGAGAAATATCAATAACCTCGGATATGCAGATGACACCACCCTTAGGGCAGAAAGTGAAGAGGAGCTAAAAAGCCTCTTGATGAAAGTAAAAGAGGAGAGTGAAAAAGTTGGCTTAAAACTCAACATTCAGAAAATGAAGATCATGGCATCTGGTCCCATCACTTCATGGGAAATAGATGGGGAAACAGTGGGAACAGTGTCAGACTTTATTTTGGGGCGCTCCAAAATCACTGCAGATGGTGACTGCAGCCATGAAATTAAAAGATGCTTACTCCTTGGAAGAAAAGTTATGACCAACTTAGATAGTATATTCAAAAGTAGAGACATTACTTTGCCAACAAAGGTCCATCTAGTCAAGACTATGGTTTTTCAAGTAGTCATGTATGGATGTGAGAGTTGGACTGTGAAGAAGGCTGAGTGCCGAAGAATTTATGCTTTTGAACTGTGGTGTTGGAGAAGACTCTTGAGAGTCCCTTGGACTGCAAGGAGATCCAACCAGTCCATTCTGAAGGAGATCAGCCCTGGGATTTCTTTGGAAGGAATGATGCTAAAGCTGAAACTCCAGTACTTTGGCCACCTCATGCGAAGAGTTGACTCATTGGAAAAGACTCTGATGCTGGGAGGGATTGGGCGCAGGAGGAGAAGGGGATGACCGAGGATGAGATGGCTGGATGGCATCACTGACTCGATGGGCCTGAGTCTGAGTGAACTCCGGGAGCTGGTGATGGACAGGAAGGCTTGGCGTGCTGCGATTTATTGGATCTCAGAGTCGGACACAACTAAGTGATTGAACTGAACTGAAGTAATAGAATGTTTATTTGATAATTCTAACATCTGAATTAGTTTTTATTCCGTGTTCTTTGTTATTTCCTTACTCTGATTTATGGTGGCTTGTTGTCTCAAGTGTTTCGTGATTTTATGTTATAAATTTGAGTTGATAAGGCTTTTTCTATAGGCTAATGTGCAAACTTAGCTTTTAGTAGATTACTAGGTATTCCAGGGGATCTTCCCAACCCAGGGATCGAACGCGAGTCTCCCTCATTACAGGCAAACGCTTTACCATCTAAGTCACCAGGGAAATGCCATCTATAGGATTCTGGGCAAACTTAGCTTTTAGCAGATCATGTTAACGTTAATCCCCGACTCCGTGAAAGGACAGGGCTAGTCATAAATTCTCATAATAAAAGTTCTTCTTTCCATCCAGACTCAATCCAAGACAGAAAAAAATATCCTTATTTGTTTCTTTCATTTATCAGGCACATATAAGATGTTTAATTTGGGAAATTAAGAGACTTTTGGATATAAATACAAATTTGTATATTTAAATGGAAAAAATAAAATTAATATATAATTCTTAAAAATTATATCAGAATAAAGGATTCAAATCAAGGCAAAAATAATTTTTCATTTTCATTTATATGTTTTTCTTTTGCCCATGTTAATGTCCTAATGTCCTAATAATGTCCTTTATGCTTTGAGATTTAATCCCAGAACTTTAGGTATTAATATGGCCATTAGTAGCCAAATAAAGCAGATATTTCATTCTCTACATATCCAGAATATATGAACCAGTTAGCAGACTGAAATTTGATATTTATACAAATATTTTAAGAGAATCTCTTTGTTGTTTCAGCCACAAAGTTTAACTGTGATGCATTGTAGAGGCTCCTGGCAACATAGTGACCTATAGATTCATACCAGAAGAGCTCTTCCTTAACACACAGCAGTTCCATTCAACTTCAGAAATGTTTTTTAACGAGATCAGGAATATTGTGTTATAATAATTTGCTTTGGTTTTCACAAGACTGGAAATATTTTTTCACACTTATTCTTCTTGTGACAGAGAAACCTGACTTAGCTACTATGGCAACTTCTTGCTTCTTTGAATAATCTGTGAAAATAGCTTTTGAAGTTATAGACCTGACATTATTCCTAAGAAATAAAAGAAAACTGCTAAAATAAGAGAGATGTGCTTGTGTTGCACCAGAGCCTAATGACAGCTCTAGGTGATGTGTATTATTTTCACAGAAATCAAGATGATACAATTAGAAAATATGAATCCACAGAGGGACTCTACTGTTCTCAAAGAGAATGGTTACAAGAATCTACATTTTTCTTAGCTGCACATGATGCTTCTCTAGGATTACAAGTCTTAATTTTGTGTGTGTGATCCCAATGTAATTTCTGTCAATTACAATGCCCTAAAAAAAGCATAACACCCACCAAAATAGCCGTATGTCTAAGCTGAATACGATGTGTGGTGATAAAATGATCACTTTATCTTCACATCACTTTTACATGTCTAAACTACCTCCAGAGATCTCATCAGAACAAAACAAGTCTTAACTTGAAAACAAAACAAAGATGCATGCCCTTAATTGGAAGTAGAATAGGCTACTTTATTTTGAAAGAAATGGGTGTTTGAAAGCCAAATGAGTAAAGACAGTTGCATTTTTCCAAAATAAAGTTTGTATGTGACTTTCCTTTTCTGAAACTATGTGTTATTTTCCTTGGCTAAAATCTTGGGCTATGAATCCAAGGGACATGATTTTGAAGTCTTGCCCTGTTACTTTTTAGTTACCTTGAGCATGTTATTTTTATCTCTATATTTGCATATTTATGTAAAATGTAACACAGTTTCTCTTTGAAGGTGTTTATAGTTAAGGAAGATAATACTTGTAAAGTGCCTGTTGTTTGTACTAAATTGGCATTACTGATTATTGCATTATTGTTATTCAAATGCAGTGTTATTAATAGCAAGAGATAATTTTCCATTTAAGTTACTGTGCAAGACAGTTTGGTGGGAAATGAACCATTGTCATGATTCTCAGGTGGTAACAGATTCCCTGACCATGGGAGAGCTCTTAAAGGTAGAGATTTGATTAAAAGAAAAAAGTGCCATTTACTGATTTAGTTCCAGAATTCTAAACATCCTCAATTATTGTAATCTTGGCTTACACAAAATAGGGTTTCCCCAATAATACCAGAGTGGTTCTTCCATTACTAGTTGTCTTTCGATAGGGTCCTTTATGTTTCAGCACTTATGAGGATGTTGAGCTCAATTGTGATTTGTGCCTCATTTTATCTCAAATGAGATAAAATTTTCACCTCCTTGTTGAATGTACCTTCTTAATGAATGGCTTATGTTTTGCTTATCAGTTTATTTCTTTAAAAATGTACTATGCTCTTCATCAAGTGGCCAGTCTACTATTAATTTCATATATGTTGTATTATCTACATGTAAGAAATTCCAGATTGAAATGTTTTAAGTAGAAAAGCTAATTGCAATTACTTTAATGTATCTGGAACATCACTCAAAAGTTGTTGACAAAAAATTCATCAAAAATCATAAATTATCAGACTGAGATTATGAAATAGATATAAAAGGTAATTTTGAAAAAAAAAGTTGTGAAAATTGTTAAAAAAAAAACAAAGAAAGACTGATAAAATATTTTTACAAACTCTATAGTTTTTCCAAATATTTATAAACTTTAATACATTATTAAATTGAAGTAATGTACACACCATGAAAATTGACTTTTTTTTCTTTTAAATACATCTTTACTTGACAATATACTTGAAAACATAGTCTTGATGTATATTTTGCAAATATTTGATAACTATCAACTGTATATTGGGAATAAGACTTAGAGCATAAACCCTGACCAAGCAGCTTTTTATCTGGTGGAGAAGACATATAAGAGGACAAATTGAAACTGTACAAATGCACATAATGAGACATGCATAAAGTGGCACTGGAAACATCTATAGGGAATTCAAACCATTCTAAGATATAGGAGAATCTCCTCAAAAGACTGGAAATTGTTCCATATTGAAGAAGCAACATGCATGAAGGACAGAAAGGCAGAAGACTGGGGAAATAGGGCCTGAAAACAGACAAGGGAAGCAGCTCATTATCACAAACACTTAGAGGCCAGGTCTGAAGAGTATGGAGAGGAAAGCAAATCCCAGGTGATGAAGGGCTGCACAGGACATGCTAATCAATTTCATTTTCCATCATGAGAGATACAGGAAACTATTGAGGGTTTTGAGAAAGGATTGTAGAATGCAAGGGGATCAGAAGTAGAAGCTTCTGATTCTGCCTCATTGACTACATCTACTTCTGTTTCATTACTTATGCTAAAGCTTTTGAATGTGTGGATCACAACAAACTGTGGAAAATTCTTAAGAGATGGGAATACCAAACCACCTTACCTGTCTCCTGAGAAACCAACATGCAAGTCAAGAAGCAAAAGTTAGGACCAGATATGAAACAATGGGCTGGTTCCAAATTGGAAAAGGAGTAAGTCAAGGCTAAATATTGTTACCCTGCTTATTTAACTTGTATGCAGAGTACATCATGCCAAATGCCGCCGGGATAAATATCAATAACCTCAAATATGCAGATGACACCACTCTTATGGCTGAAAGCAAAGAGGAATTAAAGAGCCACTTGATAAGGGTGAAAGAGGAGAGTGAAACAAAATGAAGATCATGGCAAATAGATGGGGAAACAATGGAAACAGTCACAGACTTTATTTTCTTGAGCTCCAAAATTGCTGCAGATGGTGACTGCTGCCGTAAATTAAAAAAAAAAAAAATTTGTTCCTTGGAAGGAAGCAATGACAAACCTAGACAGCATATTAAAAAGCAGAGACAGTACTTTGCCAACAAAGGTCTGTATGCATGTGAGAGCAGGACAATAAAAAAGACTGAGCACCAAAGAACTGATGCCTTCAAACTGTGGTGCTGGAGAAGACTCTTGAGAGTCCCTTGGATGGCATGGAGATTAAATCAGTCGATCCTAAAGTAAATAAACCCTTAATATTCACTGGAAGGGCTGATGCTGAAGCTGAAGCTCCAATACTTTGCCAACCTGATCGGAAGAGCTGACTCATTAGAAAAGACCCTGATGCTGGGAAAGACTGAAGGCAGGAGGATATGGAGACAATAAAGGATGAGTTGTTTGGATGACATCACCTGATTCCATGGACATGAGTTTGAGCAAACTCCGGGAGATGGTGAAGGACAGGGAAGCCTAAGTACATGCTGCAGTCCCTGGGGTCACAAAGAGTTGGACACAACTGAGCAACTGAACAACAGCAACAAGGGGATCGTAGACGAACACAGGGAAGCAGGGAAAAATGAAAGTGTTTAAAGCAGAGTGACTATGTGAATGGTGATGACAGTTCGAGAAATTCATGCAAAGTACCGACAAGATTAAGGATCTATCTCCTCCTGTTACTTTTAGGTCACTTTTATCTTTCTGTTTCAGTTTGTGATTATGAACACTTTGGTGGGTTAAGAGGAACTTTCAGCGCAAGAACTTCTTACTTTGCTGTCAGTGTGTCACTTTTGCCTGAAAACGTAACATAAGCCATCAGGTGAACTGTCATGTCCCTGCCTAACTCTACATGGAGTAGGGAAAAGTCAGTTGATGCAAGAATAATTTCATTGTTGGAAAATGTTAATCTCATCTAGACAAGATTTATTAAAGAGGGTGGAAAAAAAATCTGAAGTATCTCAAAGCTAAATATTTCACTTATGGGTGAAATCATAGTTCACTGCTGTCAGCATTATTAAGTAAAAATTGTCATTAAACTGCACCTCTTACAAGCTGTAAATTGAGAATCATTATGTAATAACTCTAATAATCTTTACTAACATTTGTGAGGATTTTACCACTTACAAAATATTTCCTAATCCATTATCTCATCATGAGAAACTTTTCTTATGATATAAATATCTTCTATGTGGTATTAACAATATATTTTTATGAAGTTGGGAGATCACTCAAACTTTCTACATATGGGTAAGCAAAGCTGTGCTCTTTCCAAAACATATTTTCTGTTGAATATGTAGCCAGCCACATCCTTACAGGAATTCATCTGTTTGAACATATTACCCTTTAATTGAAAATCTCTTCATTGGCTTCCCATAAAAATCTCTATTGATTCTGAAGTTTTGTTTCTCACTTATAAGGCACTTAACAGTCATAGACCAATTTGTGTGCAGGATCTATTGTCTCTGTAGGTCCCTTGTTGCCCATTGAGGTCACAATGAGCAGGCTATTTAGTCCTTCCAAAGCATAAACTCAAATCCCTTGAAGCTGAAGCTTTTAGAAAATATGTTCCCTGTTTGTGGAATGTAGTTGCAATTTCAATTTGTTATAGTCCATCTGTTAGCATGCAAAAAAGAAACAGTTGTGTTTGGTTACATCTCAAAATGCTCAAGATATTATTTTTGGCTGTCATAGTTCCTATCTTAGAAGGTACATGTGTATCTTTAATGAAGTAGACTGATAAGCTTTATCCAGACTATTCAGAATAAAACTTATTTTCTGGGTCCACATTCAGACATCAAATTTCCTTCTACCGTGATTTCCTATTGAAGATATGCATGGGTTTTTCTGGAGTCTGGATTCTAATAGATCAGATAAGAAAATACATTTTAAAGACAATATAAATTCTTTACTCCCATTCACTTCAGGTTCTCAGAAAAAAAAAAAAAGAAAGAAAGAATTATGGGTCATCCAGTTAAGTTTAAAATTAGAAAATTAGAATCATAGAAGAAAATGTAAATGGTATACAATAGTGAAATTGCTACATCTTAAATAAAAAATAAATAATTGAGACAAACCTCTCTCACAGAAGAATTCAAAATAAATCTGTTAGATATTGTTCTTTCCAGAAATTAGTGCTTGATTCTCTTCTACTTGAGTATGGGCTGAAAGAGTCACTTACTTCCTAGGATTAAGTATGAAAGGAGGAAATGACAGTGGAGGCATCTGGAGAACATTAATTTCATCAAGGTTAACATCACCAAGAATATGTCATTGATATCACGTAATCTCTGATATGATGCATTAAGAAGGTCACTTCAACCCTGTGGTATTCTTCTCTAAACCCTCTAACTCCAATCTAAGCATGAAAAATCATCAGACCAATCAAAATTCAAGGATATTCCACATTACACCTAGCTACTTTCCTTCAAAACAAACAATGTTGTTTGAAATAAAGACATAGGAACTGCCAGAGACCAGAGGAGAATAGACACAACAATTAAAAGCAATGTGGTGCCCTGGGTTGGATTCTAGAACAGAAAAAGATATTTATGAAGAAATTAATGAAACCTTCAGTTAAAAGTAATTCATCTATGTAAGTTTCTTTGCTTTGATGAAAGCACCATGGTTATTAAAATGTTAACATTAGGGGAAACTTTCTAGAGGCTACCATATATCTAAAACTTCACAAAATTTGTTTAATTTAAAAATATTTATTGAGCATCTACAGTTCTTTAAAGATTCTTAAATATAGTTACATCTACTTCAGGATTCTTACCTGGGAAATTCCATGGAAAGAGGAGCCTAGCAGGCTACAGTCCCTGGGGCCACAAAGAGTCAGACAGAATTTAATGATTAAAACAACAAACAACAAACACTATATTTAATATAATTTTCTTTTCAACATTTATTTTAATTTACAATAACCATAAATATTTCAAGGAGCTTAAACTTGAAGCTTAAACTAAACTTGATGCTTAATTTGAAGAAATAAAAAGGTCAAGATGATAATTATTCATTAGTCAAGAAACTTGATTTTTTAAAGAAATGTTTTGTAGTACTCATCTAAATGGTGAATAATTTCAACACAGAAATCGAGTTTCTGTCATTGAAAGTTAAATATAAAATATATCTTCATTTTGTTTTTTACCTTTCATGCTTTACATTTGGTCCTATGATATTTTGGATTTTTTTTGTATACTAAATATAGAAGCCAAATAAATAAACCAGAATATAATATGTCATCCAATAGAAATCACCAGCCTGGAATGCAGAGAAGGCAATGGCACCCCACTCCAGTACTCTTGCCTGGAAAATCCCATGGATGGAGGAGCCTGGTACGCTGCAGTTCATGGGATCGCTAAGAGTCGGACACGACTGAGCAACTTCCCTTTCACTTTTCACTTTCATGCATTGGAGAAGGAAATGGCAACCCACTCCAGTGTTCTTGCCTGGAGAATCCCAGGGACGGGGGGAGCCTGGTGGGCTGCCATCTATGGGGTCGCACAGAATCAGACAGGACTGAAGCGACTTAGCAGCAGCAGCAGCAGCAGCCTAGAATGAGGCAAAGTCCTCTCCATACTAACTGCATATGAGGAATTTTGACCAATTTTTAGCTGTTTATCTCTGTCTAAAAACAAAGAGAGAGGTGATATTTAATAGAGCTTTTAGAATTCTAAATTTTGCAATTCTTGATAATATAATGAGGAGAGAAAATCTTTCTAAAAGAATAGTCAAATAGCAGTTTTAAACATTTTTAAAATGTTTAGATATGGTTAAAATTTTTGGTCCCATAATATACTATTAAAATAAAATCACATAATAAATCAAACCATATCTATGGACTGTTTATGCATATCTCCTTTGTACTATTTACAGTGGTATATCAAATCAGTTTTTTCAACTATATGAATGCATGACAATTGACTAAAAGGCAACCTATAGTACAACACACTCAGTCTTCTATATAGCAAAATTTCTGTCCTCTTTTTGGCAACAGCTCTTCTCAAGAATTTTCCCTGTCAATTTTTACCTTTAGTTCTCAAAGTGAACAATGGAAAAGGGTCATTCTTCAATCCCAGATATTTTTTCCCAAAGCATGTAAAGTTTAATACACTGTCAGTGAGTCCGGAAATCTCATAAGATGGAACTTTCTTACATAACCTTGAGTATTTGCATTTTATCTGTATTATAAATTTATAAGAATTATGCATTTTTGTAGTTTTATAATGTCTTAGGTTTTCTGACATCAAGTGCTAATAGGATTAAGGAAGCAGAGAGAAAAAAAGTATGGAAAATAAGAGGCTGATGTAGCAGAAGAGGCTCTTTGGGAAAAAGAGGGTAACATTCAATGAGATGTTTCCTTCTCAAGGCTAGGTACCTTCACCCAATCAGGGTGCAGTATTTGTGAAACAAATACAATGGATCACTGAGACACAGACCACGGCCTGTCAAGACCTTGGGCCATACTGACAGAGCAAGTCACTCAGTTCCTTTTCCTTTTCAGAAAATCTTTCTCAGCAAGAGGCAGCTAGATTTTTTTGCACAGCAAGCAAGACTCAGCATGTGAAGCTTTGAACAATCCTGCACTGCAGGGAATGTTTTGCAGAAACTGCATGACAAGATTGCCAAAAGGATTACCTCTTGATTTCTTTTGTCCTTGGGTTTATTTCATCTAATAATGGGGCAAAGATGGTGCCTTCTACAATGAAGAGAGAATTTATTCATGACTCATGTGTGGCAAAATTGTTTTCAAATCCTTGTTGTTCATAAGTTTCTAAGAAAACAACACTTCATTGAATATAAGATGTATATTTTTCCTTTTAAAAGTGTTTATTATACAATCAATTGTAAGCATAGAACAATTTGTTCTTGCAACAGCTTGAAGCCTGAATCCTAACAAGAAGATTTTTCTTCCTCTCTTTACTAAAAAGTTGTGAACTACCATCAGGAACATAATACAAGGTCAAGTTAAATGAAAATCAGGCCATTTAACTACAACAAAAAATTCTATAAACAAAATAGTACTATAAATTCTAAGGATGTTAGTTTTATCTGTTCACTTTGATGTTTGGCCCTGGTGGCTCAGATGGTAAAGAATCTACCAGCAATGTAGGAATGATCCCTGAGTACAAAGAGCCCCTGGAGAAAGGAATGGCTAACCACTCCAGTATTCTTGCCTGGAGAATTCCATGGACAGAAAAGCCTGGTGAACTTCAGTTCATGGGGTTGCAGAGTCTAAAATGATGGAGTAAAACTAACACACACACACACACACACACACACACACACACACACATATTTATATATCAATTATGACTACACTAACCCACATGATTGTCCAGGCCTAAAAAAAGTACCATGAGATCAGTGTCAGGGCACATAGCTTCAGGCATTGCTTCTGTCATTCAGCCTTTGAAATCTGAATTGCAGTTTCCATACATGTGAAATCAGATTGATTATATTCTTTGCAGCCAAAGATGGAGAAGCTGTATACAGTCAGCAAAAATAAGACCAGGAGCTGACTGTGGCTCAGATCATGAACTCCTTATTGCCAAATTCGGACTTAAATTGACAAAAGTAGGGAAAACCACTCAACCATTCAGGCATGAGCTAAATCAAATCCCTTATGATTATACAGTGGAAGTGAGAAATAGATTTAAGGGCCTAGATCTGATAGAGTGCCTGATGAACTATGGACAGAGGTTCATGACATTGTACAGGAGACAGGGATAAAGACTATCCCCATGGCAAAGAAATGCAAAAAAGCAAAATGGCTGTCTGGGGAGGCCTTACAAATAGCTGTGAAAAGAAGAGAGGCGAAAAGCAAAGGAGAAAAGGAAAGATATAAGCATCTGAATGCAGAGTTCCAAAGAATAGCAAGAAGAGATAAGAAAGCCTTCCTCAGTGATCAATGCAAAGAAATAGAGGAAAAGGAAAACAACAGAATGGGGAAGACTAGAGATCTCTTCAAGAAAATTAGAGATACAAAGGGAACATTTCATGAAAAGATGGGCTCAATAAAGGACAGAAATGGCGTGGACTTAATAGAAGCAGAAGATATTACGAAGAGGTGGCAAGAATACACAGAAGAACTGTACAAAAAAGATCTTCACAAATCACATAATAATGATGGTGTGATCACTCACCTAGGCCAGACATCTTGGAATGTGAAGTCAAGTGGCCCTTAGAAAGCATCACTATGAACAAAGCTAGTGGAGGTGATGGAATTCCAGTTGAGCTGTTTCAAATCTTGAAAGATGATGCTGTGAAAGTGCTGCACTCAATATACCAGCAAATTTGGAAAACTCAGCAGTGGCCACAGGACTGGAAAAGGTCAGTTTTCATTCCAATCCCAAAGAAAGGCAATGCCAAAGAATGCTTAAACTACCGCACAATTGCACTCATCTCACATGCTAGTAAAGTAATGCTCAAAATTCTCCAAGCCAGGCTTCAGCAATACATGAACCGTGAACTTCCTGTTGTTCAAGCTGGTTTTAGAAAAGGCAGAGGAACCAGAGATCAAATTGCCAACATCTGCTGGATCACGGAAAAAGCAAGAGAGCTCCAGAAAATCATCTATTTCTGCTTTATTGACTATGCCAAAGCCTTTGACTGTGCGGATCACAATTAACTGTGGAAAATTCTTAGAGAGATGGGAATACCAGACCACCTAACCTGCCTCTTGAGAAATCTATATGCAGGTCAAGAAGGAATAGTTAGAACTGGACATGGAACAACAGACTGGTTCCAAATAGGAAAAGGAATAAATATGTCAAGGCTGTATATTGTCACCATGCTTATTTAACTTATATGCAGAGTACATCATGAGAAATGCTGGGCTGGAAGAAGCACAAGCTGGAATCAAGACTGCTTGGAGAAATATGTATAAACTCAGATATGCAGATGACACCACCCTTATGGCACAAAGTGAAGAGGAACTAAAAAGCTTCTTGATGAAAGTGAAAGTGGAGAGTTAAAAGTTAGCTTAAAGCTCAACATTCAGAAAAGAAAGATCACGGCATCCAGTCCTATCACTTCATGGGAAATAGATGGGGAAACAGTGGAAACAGACTTTATTTTTGGGGGCTCCAAAATCACTGCAGATGGTGACTGCAGCCATGAAATTAAAAGACACTCACTCCTTGGAAGAAAAGTTATGACCAACCTAGATAGCATATTTAAAAGCAGAGACATTAACAACAAAGGTCCATCTAGTCAAGACTATGGTTTTTCCAGTGGTCATGTATGGATGTGAAAGTTGGACTGTGAAGAAAGCTGAGTGCTAAAAAATTGATGCTTTAGAACTGTGGTGTTGGAGAAGATTCTTGAGAGTCCCTTGGACTGCAAGGAGATCCAACCAGTCCATTCTGAAGGAGATCAACCCTGGGATTTCTTTGGAAGGAATGATGCTGAAGCTGAAGCTCCAGTACTTTGGCCACCTCATGCAAAGAGTTAACTCATTGGAAAAGATTCTGATGCTGGGAGGGATTGGGAGCAGGAGGAGAAGGGGACAACAGAGGATGAGATGGCTGGATGGCATCACTGACTCAATGGACATAAGTCTGGGCAATCTCCGGGAGTTGGTGATGGACAGGGAGGCCTGGCGTGCTGCAATTCACAGGGTCGCAAAGAGTCGGACACGACTGAGCAACTGAACTGAACTGAACTGAAGAATAATAGGAAGCAAGCCAACTTAGGACAATTTTTAGGAGACAGAGTACAGTAAGTATAAAATTGCTAAGTTTGGCATTCTTTAGGTGCATTTCAGAAAAAGGAAGAACATTCAACAAGATGTAGGTAGGAATTTTTAAGTAAGTTGATGAAGTAGACTTATCTGAAAACTCTTCCTTCTTCAGTGAACTGTTAGGTAATATAATCAAGAGTCACTGAGGATAGGAGAAGGAATTTTTATATTTGTGGAGACGTATGATATGAATCGTGAACTTCCAGATGTTCAAGCTGGTTTTAGAAAAGGCAGAGGAACCAGAGATCAAATTGCCAACATCTGCTGGATCATGGAAAAAGCAAGAGAGTTCCAGAAAAATATCTATTTCTGCTTTATTGAATATGCCAAATCCTTTGACTGTGTGGATCACAATAAACTGTGGAAAATTCTGAGAGAGATGGGAATACCAGACCATCTGACCTGCCTCCTGAGAAACCTATATGCAGGTCAGGAGGCAACAGTTAGAACTGGACATGGAACAACAGACTGGTTCCAAATAGGAAAAGGAGTATGTCAAGGCTGTATATTGTCACCCTGCTTATTTAACTTCTATGTAGAGTACATCATGAGAAATGCTGGGCTGGAAGAAGCACAAGCTGGAATCAAGATTGCCAAGAGTAATATCAATCACCTCAGATATGCAGATGGCACCACCCTTATGGCAGAATGTGAAGAGGAACTAAAAAGACTCTTGATGAAGGTGAGAGAGGAGAGTGAAAAAGCTGGCTCAACATTCAGAAAGCTAAGATCACAGCATCTGGTCCCATCACTTCATGTGAAATAGATGGGGAAACAGTGGAAACAGTGTCAGACTTTGTTTTTTTGAGCTCCAAAATCACTTCAAATGGTGACTGCAGCCATGAAATTAAAAGACTTTACTCCTTGGAAGGAAAGTTATGACCAACCTAGATGGCATATTGAAAAGCAGAGATATTACTTTGCCAACAAAAGTCCGTCTAGTCAGGACTATGGTTTTTCCAGTGGTCATGTATGGATGTGAGAGTTGGACTGTGAAGAAGGCTGAGCACCAAAAAATTGGTGCTTTTGAACTGTGGTGTTGGAGAAGACTCTTGAGAGTCCCTTGGACTGCAAGGAGATCCAACCAGTCCATCCTAAAGGAGATCAGCCCTGGATGTTCTTTGGAAGGAATTACGCTGAAGCTGAAACTCCAGTACTTTGACCACCTCATGCGAAGAGTTGACTCATTGGAAAAGACTTTGATGCTGGGAGGGATTGGGGGCAGGAGGAAAAAGGGATGACAGAGGATGAGATGTCTGGATGGCATCACTGACTTGATGGATGTGAGTTTGAGTGAACTCCAGGAGTTGGTGATGGACAGGGAGGCCTGGCGTGCTTCGATTCATGGAGTTAAAAAGAGTTGGACACAACTGAGTGACTGAACTAAACTAAACTAAACTAATGACATGAACTGATCACCTGACTAGCAGGAGCATGAACAATAATAAAGGCATAATAAGATTATTTTGAAAGTGTAGAATAATACACGGTCTTAAATTTAAAGGGAAAGAGGTCAGCACATCTGTGTGTTTTTGTTTTCCTTCCAGTCCATTTAATGAGTCTTCTTTTCATATGAAATTTACAATAAATTGGTTTAGATATTGTAGTACTTGCTGAGTCTGATCAAATATTTAAGCAAAGTTTTAAATTATAGGAGCTGGACTGATGGACCAAGAGTAGAATGCTTTACATTGTGATGTTGTACTTTATACATTTATAGTAATGTCAAGGTCCACACTTCACTTTCCAATATGATAGCCATAAGCCACTGGGGATATCTCAATTTACATGTTGAGTAATTAAACTTAAACAAAACTAAAAATACAGTCCCACAGTTGCATTAGCCACAAATCATTAAGACATATAACTAATGATTATAAAGTGGGAAGTGCAGAATTAAGAAAACTCTATCAGTGCAGAAAGTTCTGTTGGGTAATATCAGTCCAGACACCCATCTTTGGAATGTGTGGTAGAGGCAGAGGAAAATAAATATCAAAATATATGAGGAAGAGAGAAAGAAGTTATCATGTTGATTGACACTTTAATGACTATAGGTTCAGGAGGCCTAAGAGAAAGCATGATCTTTTTTAAAATAAATAAATTTTTATTGGAATAGAATAAATTTCAGATGACTGGGAAAATGAGGTATGGACTGCCCAAACAGACTCATACGTGATTTCTGTTTCATTGACAAGTCCACCAATAGCACCTCTGTGGAGGCTTGCTAGGAGACTTTCTAATGTCCTGATATTTGGTTCTGTGTTGTTTCTATAGTTTACCATTCAAAGAATGCCACATATAAAGTTTACCATTAAAAGAGTGCCACATATAAAGATAACTCATTGCTATGTCATCAGCTTCTCACCTATCTGCTTGTGTTGCTCTCATTGCCAACTATGTATATGTTTATAAATAACCGTATATATGTTTATACACATATAACATGCATGTAATACTATATATGTATGAAAAGTGAGAAGTGAGTGTGTTAGTCGCTCAGTTGTGTCCAACGCTGCAACTTCATGGCAGTAGCTGGCAAGGCTACTCTCCCCATGGAATTCTCCAGGCAAGAATACTGGAGTGAGTTTCCATTCTCTTCTCCATGGGATCCTCTTAATTCAGGAATTGAAACCAGGTCTATTGCATTGCAGGTAGATGCTTTACTGCCTGAGCCACCAGGGAAACCCACTATACACACACACACACACACACACACACACACACACACATAGTGACTTGCTGACTGGGATTCTTTTATCTCTACTTTATTTGATATATGTAATATTTTCCTGATTGGGAATTTTTATCTCTATTGGATTTGATATATGTAATGGTTGTTGTTTAGCCACTAAGTCATGGTGTCTGCAGTGAGCTACCATTTCCTTCGGCAGGGGATTTTCCAACTCAGGGATAAAACCAGTGTCTCTTGCATTGGCAGGAGGGTGCTTTACCACTGAGCCACCAGAGAAGCCCATATGCGTAAAAGTACACATATACATGTACACACAAAATATACATTATTGTGTGTTTGTATCCCTACAACTTCATTCTTTGGAGGGAATAAGTTAACTAGTCAACAAAGACAAGACCGGGAGCTGAATGTGGCTCAGATCATGAAATCCTTAGTACCAAATTCAGACTGAAATTGAAGAAAGTGGGCAACACCACTAGACCATTCAGGTATGACCTAAATCAAATCCCTTGTGATTATACAGTGGAAGTGAGAAATAGATTAAAGGGTCTAGATCTGAGAGATAGAGTGCCTGATGAACTATGGAATGAGGTTCATGACATTGTAGAGGAGACAGGGGTCAAGACCATCCCCATGGAAAAGAAATGCAAAAAAGCTGTCTGGGGAGGCCTTACAAATAGCTGTGAAAAAAAGAGAGGCAAAAAGCAAAGAAGGAAAGGAAAGATATAAGCATCTGAATGCAGAGTTCCAAAGAATAGCAAGAAGAGATAAGAAAGCCTTCTTCAGCGATCAATGCAAAGAAATAGAGGAAAAGAACAGAAGGGGAAAGACTAGAGATCTCTTCAAGAAAATTAGAGATACCAAGGGAACATTTCATGCAAAGATGGGCTCGATAAAGGACAGAAATGGTCTGGATCTAACAGAAGCAGAAGATATTAAGAAGAGGTGGCAAGAATACATGGAAGAACTGTACAAAAAAGATCTTCACGACCCAGATAATCATGATGATGTGATGATTAATCTAGAACTAGACATCTTGGGATGTGAAGTCAAGTGGGCCTTAGAAAGCATCACTATGAACAAAGCTAGTGGAGGTGATGGAATTCCAGTGGAGCTGTTTCAAATCCTGAAAGATGATGCTGTGGAAGTGCTGCACTCAATATACCAGCAAATCTGGAAAACTCAGCAGTGGCCACAGGACTGGAAAAGGTCAGTTTTCATTCCAATCCCAAGAAAGGCAATGCCAAAGAATGCTCCAACTACCGCACAATTGCACTCATCTCACATGCTAGTAAAGTAATGCTCAAAATTCTCCAAGCCAGACTTCAGCAATACGTGAACCATGAACTCCCTGATGTTCAAGCTGGTTTTAGAAAAGGCAGAGGAACCAGAGATCAAATTGCCAACAACTTCTGGATCACAGAAAAAGCAAGAGAGTTCCAGAAAAACATCTATTTATGCTTTATTGACTATGCCAAAGCCTTTGACTGTGTGGATCACAATAAACTGTGGAAAATTCTGAAAGAGATGGGGATACCAGACCACCTAACCTGCCTCTTGAGAAATCTGTATGCAGGTCAGGAAGGAACAGTTAGAACTGGACATGGAACAACAGACTGGTTCCAAATAGGAAAAGGAGTACTTCAAGGCTGTATATTGTCACCCTGCTTATTTAACTTCTATGCAGAGTACATCATGAGAAATGCTAGACTGGAAGAAGCACAAGCTGGACTCAGGATTGCCGGGAGAAATATCAATCACCTCAGATATGCAGATGACACCACCCTTAGGGCAGAAAGTGAAGAGGAGCTAAAAAGCCTCTTGTTGAAAGTGAAAGAGGAGAGTGGTAAAGTAGGCTTAAAGCTCAACATTCAGAAAACGAAGATCATGGCATCTGGTCCCATCACTTCATGGGAAATAGATGCGGAAACAGTAGAAACAGTGTCAGACTTTATTTTTGGGGGGCTCCAAAATCACTGCAGATGGTGACTGCAGCCATGAAATTAAAAGATGCTTACTCCTTGGAAGAAAAGTTATGACCAACCTAGACAGTATATTCAAAAGCAGAGACATTACTTTGCCGACTAAGGTCCGTCTAGTCAAGGTTATGGTTTTTCTTGTGGTCATGTATGGATGTGAGAGCTGTGAAGAAGGCTGAGCGCCTAAGAATTGATGCTTTTGAACTGTGGTGTTGGAGAAGACTCTTGAGAGTCCCTTGGACTGCAAGGAGATCCAACCGGTCCATTCTGAAGGATCAACCCTGGGATTTCTTTGGAAGGAATGATGCTAAAACTGAAGCTCCAGTACTTTGGCCACCTTATGTGAAGGGTTGACTCATTGGAAAAGACCCTGATGCTGCGAGAGATTGGGGGCAGGAGGAGAAGGGGACGACCGAGGATGAGATGGCTGGATGGCATCACGGACTCAATGGACATGAGTCTGAGTGAACTCCGGGAGTTGGTGATGGACAGGGAGGCTTGGCGTGCTGGGATTCATCGGGTCGCAAAGAGTCAGACATGACTAAGCGACTGAACTGAACTGAACTATTTATTAAATATCTCAGATATAATGCAAAAAAAAAAAAAAGATTTTTTGAGCAAAATGGCAATAGGAAAAAATATTTGGAAAAGTATGAGGAATTTTTCTATTTTATTTCTTCTCACATAAAATTCCATGAAAAAGAAGCAATTATCAAGATCATTTAATGATCAGTTCAGTTCAATTGCTCAGTAGTGTCTCACTCTTTGCAACCCCATGACTAAGCATACCAGGCTTTCCTGTCCATCACCAACTCCCGGGGCTTGAACAAACTCATGTCCATCGAATCAGTGATTCCATCCAACCATCTCATCCTCTGTCATCCCTTTCTCTTCCTGCCTTCAGTCCTTCCCAGCATCAAGAGTCTTTTCAAGTAAGTCAGCTCTTTGCATCAAGTGACCAAAGGATTGGAGCTTTGGCCTCAGCATCAGTCCTTCCAGTGAATATTCAGGATTGGTTTCCTTTAGGATGTACTGGTTGGATCGCCTTGCAGTCCAAGGGACTATCAGGAGTCTTCTCCAACATCGCAGTTCAAAAGCATTAATTGCATTGAATCTGTAGATTGCTTTGGGTAAAGGCGGCCTTGGATTGGCCCATCCAGCGAGAGGGGGCGGGGGCAGGCGCGGCCTTCCGGATCGTGATTGGCTAGGCCGCCCCTAGGGTAAACGCCACACGTGCGGGGCCAGGTGAGAAGCAGGGCCGCAGGCCCCGCCCCGTCCTCCTCACTGTCACCTGATTGGCGCCTGCCGAGGCCTGGGTCTAGGGGGCCCTTTCCGGCGACAGCCACTGCCCCTCAACCCGGGCTTTCGCCTTCGCCGTAACCCCTGCCCTTCTCTCGGACCACTATAACCGCTCTCCCTTCCCTCGCATCCCAGTCTCGCCACCTTCCGGACGCACCACCCAGAGGAGGCGGGGCTGGCAGCGGCGATGCTGGTGGGGGGTAGCCTATCAGAGAGACCCCTGGGGTCCCCGCGGCCGTTTCCCCCTCCTCGCCCCCCTCCCCTTTGCGGGTCACGTGGAGCCGCAGCCGAGTCCCGCCGCGTGGGGAGCGCGGGGAAGAGGGGAAGGCGCGGAGCAGCCAATGGAGGGCGGGGGGCGGGGCCTGGGGCGGTGCACGAGGCGCAGCAGTGCGGGGCTGCGGCGGGGAGGGAAGGGGCGGGTGTTTCTGATCTGGGGACTCTGCCCAGGGTCGCGGCTCCGGGGCTCACAGCGCAGCCTCTACCCCGCCTCTCCCCCGCCCCGCGACCTAGAGGTTGGCTGAGGAAAGGGTCGGGGACGGCGACTTGCCCGCCCGTAGGGACGTAGCAGGCTTGGCTGCCGCTGAAGATGGTGTCAGATTCTACCCCCTAATCCCGGGTTTCTGGTGCGGGCGTGGCGGCCAGATAAACACTAGCGTGGAGGGCGCATTCTTGAGACCGCGGGTGGAGAGAGAGGGCCTGGGCCCTGAGCCAGGGCGGGAGTTCGCGCTTCCGTCCTCGCGCTTAACTAGCTGTGACCTTGGGAAAATCCAGTTGCTTCACCAGAGCCTGTTTCCTCGTCCATAAAATGTAGGGGTTGGGCTGGATAAATCTCAAGTCCTGAACAGCTCTGAAATTCTGTTCCTCTCTAGGACATTCCCTTCTTTTTCCTGGGGGGGGGAACCCACAAAATTCCTCCCTTTCAAAATATATGCAAATGCTTCCTAGGAGTTCATCAGGAAACGGCGCGTACAAATGTCAAACGTGAGGTTGGGTGGCGGACACATGCCGAGCCCTTCTAGGAACCTGCTCCTACAGGTCACCCAAACTTTGTACCTCTTGATAGCAGGAATCATACCCTGCTTTGAACCCAAACAATACTAGGTACTCCCTGCCTGAGAGGGCAGGGACTTTGGCTAATTTGTCCCTATGAGACCAGTGACTTTTATTTGTTCCTGTGAGACCAGTGACTCTCGCCTTCCAGGAGCGAGGTTGCGAGATGCAGGCACAGTCCTTGATTCATAGAGTAGGTGTGTGACCGCGACACCCAGCTGATACAGTCAGTGCTGGGAGTTGAAGGAGGAGGCTGGGTGCCTGAGCAAGCCTGGAAAGCAGTCACCCAAACTTTGTACCTCTTGATAGCAGGAATCATACCCTGCTTTGAACCCAAACAATACTAGGTACTCCCTGCCTGAGAGGGCAGGGACTTTGGCTAATTTGTCCCTATGAGACCAGTGACTTTTATTTGTTCCTGTGAGACCAGTGACTCTCGCCTTCCAGGAGCGAGGTTGCGAGATGCAGGCACAGTCCTTGATTCATAGAGTAGGTGTGTGACCGCGACACCCAGCTGATACAGTCAGTGCTGGGAGTTGAAGGAGGAGGCTGGGTGCCTGAGCAAGCCTGGAAAGCAAAAGATTTGAAGGAACTCTCGATGGTCGCAGAGGACAGGTGATGGAGCCTGACTCCAAAATTCAAGTTCTCATAGCCTCACTGCTACTGCTGCTAAGTCACTTCAGTCGTGTCCGACTCTGTGTGACCCCATAGACGGCAGCCCACCAGGCTCCCCCGTCCCTGGGATTCTCCAGGCAAGAGTGCTGGAGTGGGTTGCCATTCTCCAATGCATGAAAGGGAAAAGTGAAAGTGAAGTCACTCAGTTGTGTCTGACTCTTCACGACCCCATGGACTGCAGTCTACCAGGCTCCTCTGTCCATGGGATTTTCTAGGCAAGAGTACTGGAGTGGGGTGCCATTGCCTTCTCCACATAGCCTCACTACTTAGACTATAATCACTTTCTGATATCTCCAGCCTATTGCTTCATCTCTCCAGGCCACCTTTCCTATTTTTTGTCTGAGAGAGATGGGGAAGGGCTGACCTTGTGAGGCTAGTGTAAGCCAGTTATGTAAAATACACAATTGTATTTGTTTTGTTGTTTTGTGGCTAAGTGGTGTCCAACTTTTGTGACCCCATGGACTGTAGCAAGCCAGGCTCCTCTGTCCATGGGGTTTCCCAGGCAAGAATCTTTCTCCAGGGGATCTTCCCGACCCGGGATTGAACAGATGTCTCCTGCATTGGCAGGTGGATTCTTTACCACTGAGCCACTAGGGAAGCCCTAAAATGCACAATTGCAAACATGCAGTAAACAAATTTTCATAGCTTTGCTACTCTTGTGGGTAGAGATCCACTGCTTGATGTATCAATTATCCTAGAGGCAGGTACAGTGCCCATGTCACTCTCTATTTAGTGAAAGTACTAAATTATGTACAGAACATCTGTTGTGTTGCAGAGTTGTTATTAGTGGGAATTCTCTATGTGGCTAAACTAAGATATCTTTAGGATAAACTGACCTAGAGGTTTTTAGAAACAAATTTCAAAGGACAGTCCAGGGAAATCGATTAAAAAACAAAGTATGGGGGAAGAAAGGTATGAGTTTAAAAAAGACAGTGGCTAGTTTGGCCAGGGAGAGATTTACTGGATTACTGTTAAATGTATATTTTCATAGCTAATATGACACTTATTGAAGGGGAAAAAATTCTAAAGGTATTAGAGGAGGATTTATAGTAACAAAACAGTGGAAAGTTGTAACATTTGTTTATGACAAAGGTGGTACGTAGTGTGAGATTTTAGATTTAGGGGTTTTTTTAAGATTAAAAAAAGTTTAAAACATTTTTTTAAATCTTCAGTTATTCAAAAGGGATAATACCCACTTCATTTACCACCCAGCCTGGAGCACCTGATCTAACAGGCAAGTGGCACTGGTAAGCAGGTTAAGAAGCTGGGTAAACAGGTTAGGGCTTTAAAACTTTGTTCTGATTTAGTCCTCTGTTCACTTACTGACACTCCCCAAAGAGGTTTTTTGCCCCTGGATAACCACAGGGTAAATGGTGTGTCACAAACACCGCAGGAACGTCATAAACATGTTCTCTCTCGTGCTTACTTGCAGGCTGGGGGGTTAGCCACAGTGCCGACTGGCAGCATTCAATAGCACCATCCGGGAGGCGGGCGCCATTATGTTCTTGTCTTCATTCTCCGGCGGATCCGAGAAGACCCACAGCATCCTCTCTCTGCCTTTTCTCTTATCAGTAAAGTGGGAGTAACATTGCAGCCCCTCCTCTTAGTGGAAGAAAACCTGTGAGAAGCAGTTAGCTAATTTCCAGTGTTTCATAGTGTTCCATAGTGTAATTTCCATAGACAGCCCTGACAAAGAAATAAACTCTATGAAAAGAACATGTTGTTACATGATTAAGATGTTAAAACTGTGAAGTAGCACCTTTGTATTCTAAAGTATTAGGGTTTCAGTGCAGCAGCTTCTTGAGGAAGGTGAGGGTCCTGGGGCAGTGCTGACTTTGTGGGGATGAGATGCAGGCCTGGGTAGAGACCCTCCTCAGTGGCTGCCTGACCTCTTGTCCGAACAAGTGACTTCTGCTGCCTAAGTCTCACGTATTTTTCTCTTGGAAACAGAAATGGATCTGCCTACCTCACAGGGTGGCTGTGAGGATTACATGTGGGAAGCAATGTCAAGTGCCAGCCTGAATGGTGTATGGCATGGATTGTGTGGGCCTCCACCCTTCCGCTTCATTCAGGTTGTGTTGGGTGAGGAGCAGGATTCTTTGAGGTGGGGGGACAAGGTGGATTCTAGAGTCAAGAAGGGATGTGAAATGTCCATTTTCCAGAGCTGATCTGGCTTTAAATTCTACTCTTTAGTGTTCCAGAAACTTGCTAACCAACCCAAGTTAAAAATTTAATTCAATTGAACATATGCAGAACAAGGGCCTTACATGAAACCATTATGCCAATTTGGGTTATTTAAACTTGAAGCTCAGAGGAGCTAAAACTCCAGCATGGGAGCCTTTGGCCAGATACCCCATAATGACCTCTTTGGCCTCATAGTCAGCATCTTGCAGGACAGTATGACCCTCTCTCCTGACTTACTGCAAAATGTGACATGAGCCTGGTGTCTGCAAGAGCAGGACGATGAGAAGGCTTCCACTGAGCACTAACAAAGGCCAGTTATCTGTGTGGTTTGTGATCCCAAATGCAAGAGAGCACAAAGCTTTGTTCAGGGTAGTCACCCAGTAAATATTTGTTGGCTCATTTGTTGTTGGTGCCAGTAGGAGGGCTAACAAATCTTTCCAGAGCTAGGTCATACACATTTGGAACATTATTAACACTAAATAACACTCGTTGTGTTTAATTCACAATCAAACCTAGAATAGTAAATAAAAGCCACCCTTACGGTGAGTCCTCCACCACTGGCCTTGCCAATGACTGCCTCCTCTTGAGCCCACATACCTGTGGCTGCATAGTTCTGGGCCGCGGTTTGTACTGTGGTCTCAGTGTGTTCTAGGGGAAAGGTGGTGGGTGGAGGCCCTTCACCAATTCTTGCCCATCTCTCAGTACTCTCAAGAGTACTTAGTTTCCTGTTTGGCTTGCATTTTGTCCACTGCCCAGCTTAGAAATATAGAATGATATCCACCCTAAGAGTACTATTTCCAAAGAGAAGCCCTTACCTCCAGGCTCTGCCATGTCTCAACAGCCACTTTCTGACAGCTAAGGGTTCTTCAGTGGAGGCGGTGTTGGTAGGGAGTAGACTCTGGAGCTGGAACATGTAGGTCTGATTTCTGCTTGGACTACTTCCTGTGTGACCTTGGGCAAGTTACTTAACCTCTCTGAGCCTGAGATGGAAAGGAGCATTTCAGGCACACTGCTGAGAATAGCACTTGGGAGCATAACATGCACTCACCTGAAGTTTATCTCTGACTACAGTTGCATGTTGGGTTGTCCTGGCAACACCCCATTCCCCCCAACTGGCCACTTCCCCAAGAATAGTTGGGGGGAGGGTGGGACCTTGTAGTCAGGGAGAAGATGGCCTCACTCTTCTTTATGACCTTCAAGGCCCTGCAGTCTTTCCCCTTGCAGGTCTCTCTAACCTCACTCTTCCTTCTTTCCCACTTATTCACCTTCTGCAGCCACAGTGGCCTTTTATTCCTCAGACATGTGTCGTTCTTGACCCAGACAGGGCCTTTGCAGGTGCTGTTCCCCCAGCCTGAAAGTTCTTGGTGTAACTGGCCCTTCCTCACCCTCCAGGCCTTGGCTCAGATGTCCCCTTCTCAGAGGGTTGGCCCTGACCCTCCTGATTGCTGTCTCTCTCCCCACTGGAATGCAAACAGTAGGCGAGCAGGGCAGTGTTTGTCTCACTCACTCCCATGCCACACGTTAGCAAGCGCTCAGCATGATGAATGTTTGGATGACTGGGGAGGTGCCGCCCTGAGATGTGGTTCTGGAGACCCCAGGGAAGCCTGCGGGTAGGGAGGAGCCTGGAAGCAGACCAAGCTGGGTTGGAACCCCTCGACAGCTGTGTGGCCTTCCCATCTCTGAGCGTCAGTCTCCTGGTCTGTAGGATGGATAATCACACCTCTCTTGCAAAGCCGTTTCACAGATGGTAATGTAAAAGCACTGAGCATAGTTCCCAGCCACACCTGGGAAACAGGGGCCATTAGAGCCAGGATTCATTCCCTTAACAACCTAGCCCTGGGACAGGCCCATTAGGATGCAAAAGTCATCTGGATTGCTGGACACTGCTGTCAGAGTCTGGCACTAGGTGAGAATGAGTTTCTCACATTTCTCTGATTGGTGATGGGTGTTGGGTAGGGGGACAGGTAGAGAAGAAAGGGAAGCCCCTGACACAGGAGGTGGAGAAGAAGCTGGCCTGCATACTAGCCCTGAGGGTAGCCCGTCCTCTGAGCCAGTCCTCCTTACCATTAGGAGATGGTAGCAAGGGTTAGGGGCTTCCCAAGTGGCATGGTGGTAAAGAATCTGCCTGCCGATGTAGAAGACACAAGGGACACGGGTTTGATCCCTGAGCTGGAAAGATCCCCTGGGGAAAGAAACGGCAACCCATTCCAGCATTCTTGCCTGGAAAATTCCACGGACAGAGGAGCCTGCTGGGCCACAGTCCATCGGGTCGCCAAGAGTCAGACACAACTGAGCGACTGAGCACAGCACAGAACAACCAGGATTAGAGATAACATGTGCAGTACATGTAAGGCCACTTCTCCAGGCTCCTTTTCCATGGAAGCACATTTCATGACTTCTTGCTCTGGTTCCCCCAGGCTGGGAGTGGAGGCGACTGCATAGACATCACTGAGGCCAAGCCCAGGACAGGTCAGGCTGCTGTGAGTCCACCCTCTCTCCTGCTCACCTCAATTCCCCAAAGGGAGGTTACCCAGACCCCTGCTTCTGCCCCAGCAGGTCCCACCGAGCCAGCTCAGCTGGGCTCTCCTGCTTGGCACAGGGCTGATGGCACTATGACCCTAGGAACCTCAGCATGTGTTTCCATGGAGACAGCCCTGCATGTGTGCCCACAGCCTTGCCACATCCACTTCTTTCCAGGAGAATATCCACGGAAAGGAGGGAGTGAGGGTCAGATGACAGATGTGATGTCCGTGGAAGGAGCCCAACCAGGCCCAGCTGCTGTTTGTCTTTTGTAGAGAAAACAGCACGGCACTTCACAGTTTGCAAACGCTTTCATCTGGGATATGTCACTTAATCCTGGCCACAAGCCTGTGAAGCAGGTATTTTTTTCACAGATTGGGGATGGAGAGAGGCATGTCAGGGATACCTGCTGGGTAGCCCATAGTGATTCCAGTTAGGAGCTCCTGACCTGGGGACCCCACCTGCCCAGCTCAAGTGAAGGCCTTGTTCCACCTCTGGTGTGCTTTCACGTTCCGTGGTTCCCTGAGAAGGAGGCCTGAGTGACCAAAGCTGGCAGAAAGATGAGGTGCTGGCCTCTGAGCACAGCCAAGGAGTTGGGGAGTAAAAGCGCTAACCATGTGGTTTGAGAAGCCGCATCTTTCTGTAAACTGGAGAAGAAAGTGGAGGGTGAGCAGTCTGGAACGGAATGCCTCCTGGGAGAGGATCCACAGGAGAAAAGGCAGGCAGGGGAACAGTAAGGAACGGTCCTTAGGGATGAGGGCCCACAGACAGAGGGGAAACTGAGTCAAGGCTTGGGGCCCAGATCCACTCTCTTGCTAGGCAGAAATCTCTGCCTACAAGAAGGCTGGTTGCCTGGGTGACCCAGAGTGACAGGCCATGGGGTGGTGGTTGTAGCCTGAAGACAAGGAGTCTGGAGCCGGGTCAACTTTGTTGGAGAAAGTCTGCCCCCCAGGAAGTTGGGGAGGTGGAAGGGAGGCCCAGGGGCAGCAAGAGCCAGAGGCCCTAGGTCGGGGTTCAAGGAGCATCGTTGAACACAGTCTGCAGGGCGAGCAGGGTCTTGTGAGGGCATGGTCTCACCATCCCCAGGACTCTCCTCAGATGTCTCCTCCCTCTGGACCCCAGGTGTGCTCTGCACGTGACCCATGACCCCCATGTGAGCTGAAGCACAGGAGGCAACCAGACCTCTGTCATCCTCCTCCCGGGGGGGAATTGAAGTCAGCATGAGGAACACACACGGGGAGAGAAGCCCCTTCGTCAAGAACTTTTAAAGCACAGGTTGTTCCTCAAACAACTCGGATTTGAACCACACGGGTTCCACTTATACGTGAATTTTTTTCACTAAACACATACAGTACTACCCAATCTGTGGTTGGTTGAATATGAGGATGTGGAACCATGGATCTGGGGGTGACCATAAGCAGGTTTTCAACTCGGGCCCTAACCCCTGAGCTGTGCCAGGGTCAAGGACACTTCTTCCATGCTGGCTGCGAATTCTAGCTTTGGTGGCCTGTGCCCTGCCTTCACCAAGGTACATTCACTGCCTTCAGGTGGATACTTTCATGAAAGATCTGGGGAGTCTGGGAGCTTTGGAAAGTGGCGACAGCAGATGGAGGGCAGTGTTAAGAGTGAGGTCTTTGTGGGGTGTACTGGCTCCCTCGAGTCTCCAACCCTCACTCCGTCGTTTTATCCACCTGTCGGCAGCTCTCAATCTGTCAGGGTCTCATGCCTCGGACCCTCAGTGAGAGGCCACACAGAGAAGAGACAGGAGGTGGCCTGAGACTGGTCTGTCTCCCATGGATCAGCCCGGCTGCACCAGGCCCACTGTCCTCTGTCAGTTTGCCAGCTCTTGACAAAGCTCTGCCTGAGACCCTGGCGAGGGGGGACGGGTTTCTGGGCCTGGACTGTGCCGTCCACAGTGACTGATGGGGACGTTCCCCGGGGCTCTGGGGACCCGGTCGGATCCAGCACCAGCAGCTGCTGCCACACTTCATAAGCCTTGCTGTCCTGGTCTGAGGAGCTGCACCCTGAGTCGCCCCCGAGAACCCTTCTCTGCCCAGGTGGGAGCTGTCCCCACAGACCCACCAGCAGCCCAGCTGCCCCCTGTGCCCACCCTGGAGCACAGGCCCACCCTGCCTTCTCTAGAGCTCAGACCAAGAAGGGAGCCCTTCTCATCCAGACGTCCCGCCTTGCCTCCCCACACAGGACATTCAGGGATGGCAAGAACAAGTCAGCCGTGGTTCTTTTCCAGCCCAAGCCATGAGTTTCTGGAGGGGATGGGCTTTCCAGCGAGCAGCCAGGACCCTAAGTGCCCAGAGGGCACAGACTGTCCACGAGTGAAGTCCAAGGGGCCCGGACCTCCACGGGACAGAGCCCACAGGGGACCCTGCCATGCCTTCCTCCCTCAGGTGGCGTCTCCATGCTCAGAGCCTGCCACCCTCCTTTCCTGAGCCGGCTCCCTGAGAGGCGTGTCCAGGCAGGGGCTGTGGTGTGCATTCTCAGGCCTCAGAATTTGAGAGTGGGCTAAGGGTCCCGGGGAAGGGGGGGCCTGCGGCCCAGCCGGGGCTACCTGGTGATGGGGTGGATCAGGTACCCGCAGGGGAGGTGAGGTGTGGGGAGGGGAGGGAGAGGCCTGAGAAAGGTCCCCTGAGGGCCCACCTGGCACTCAGGTCAGGCTCTGGCAGCCAGGAGGAGCTGGGCTCCATTAAAGGCACCCCTGAGGTTTGAGCGATGAGGACCTGACATCTCAGAACAGAAGAGATGAGGGGAAATATTTGTTGGGAGGGAGCGCCCCGAGCAGGCTGGCCCCCAGAGTTCTCGTGGCCCCGGGGTTTCTCAGGCAGGAGTCAGGAGACACCTGGTGCCGGCTGCCGGCTCTGCCCCTCGTCCACACCCTCCTCCACAGGCTCCCTCACCCCGTGTTTGCCTGTGGTATCCTAGGAACCAGGGCTTCCAGCCTGTGGTCCTGTTACATAACAGCCTCCATCCCATCCCGGGTGCAGCACCTCCGGCAAGCGGGAGCTGAAGCCGGCGCCTGGAGGCCAGCCTCTCCTGCGGGACACAGGCAGCTGGCCGCCCAAAGCCACAGCTTCTGCTGGTCCCCTGCACCCCCACACGCAGAGGGGGGAATGTATAAGCCGTCAGCATCCAGTGTGTTCCTTCAGCAGGGCCTTCTGGTCCTGTCCTGGTCCCGCGTGAGCCCCGCACCTGTCAGTGGCCGCATGCTGGCCGCAGCTTCCCAGGGCGAGCAGGCCTGGGGGGGCAGCCCCGGAGAGGCAGAGGCCCTCCCCACCGTGACCCTCTCTGTACCCCGGCCCTTCCTTGCCCAGGGAAGAAGCCAAGGGCAGACTCTTGCTGAGGACCCTCCCTAGCCTGGAGATGCCTGTCCAGCCACAGTGCCTGCGGCGGCCCCCACCCCTCGGGCACCTGGGTGGCTGGCCATTGCAGGCCACCTCCGCGCCTACCTGTCCTCTTCTCTGGCCAAGGCAAAGAGTGCTCGAGCAGGGACTTGAGGACCTCCGGCATGTCCATGGCAGGGGCCACTCCGATCCGGTCACAGCTCGACATGGCCCGGCGGGAGGTGCTCGCTGGGGGAGTTTAGAAGCAGCTGGAGAGGCAGGCTCTGGCCCAGGGAGAGCTGCAGGCTCTGGAGGCAGGCGGGGCGGGAGCCCGAGGCAGCCAATGGGCAGCACGGGCCCCGGCCCGCCCGTCCACCCCCGGCTCGGCCACCTGCCAGCTCTGGCTGCAGCCAGGCCTTCCCTTCCCGCTGCCTGGCAAGGCGGGCCTGGCCGGGTGCCAGCATCAGCACGTGGAGCCACAGCGCCAATCCTCTGACAGAGAGCCTGGTGTTATCTAACTTTGCAAAGGGAAGTTCTCCCCCAGGCTGGGAGTCAGAGCCGGGCCTGCCAGGTGAGAACAGTGAGCTGGCTGCCCGCTCACAGCTAGCGTGCACCGCACACTCAGGCCCACTCGGCAGAGAAGCTCCAGAGAGCAGGCCCCACGGGGACCCGTGACCCGGCCGCAGGCAGCTGGGCACAGAGGATGTACTGTGTTGGCGAGCACAGGCCCGCAAGTGGGCGTCACGCACTTTCCTGGGAGTTTGTGAGTCTCGAGGGGGCGTTGGCGTGTTTTGATGCTGGTCTATAGGCTGTGTACATGCACACGTGCCCTGCAAGGCACACGGTGTGCGTGTGGCATGGGTAATTGGGGCTTTACGCTATCTGCAGAGCCTGAAGCCTGCTCTTCTAAGGGGAGGGACAAACCTGCAGCCTGAGATCCCTTTGGCTTTCGGGGACGGGGGGAAGGGGAGATGAGGCAGGTGCCCAGCGGACAGGTACTGGCAGGCAGGCAGAGTAGACACCACCGAAGGGGAGTGGCCCCGCAGATTGGTTGAGACTCTTTCTGGAGCACCGTCCTGCTTCTCGGCCTCTGCCCCAGCCTGGGGGCCTGGGCAGCAATTGGCTGTTTGCAGCAGTGCCCTCCCTGGCCCTCTCACCAGGACGCTGGCCTCTGGGGTCCGTGGGCCACTTACTTGAACGTGAGGTTGAAGCCATGATTCCGTTTGGCAGTCTCCACAAAGACTGACGCCAGCCTTGCCCGAGCGGGAAGGTTGGTGGGTGGGGTCATCGGGCTCCTCCCCTCCACACACTGATGTAGCATCTTGAACAAGCTGTGCTGCTCTTTGGAGTCTCAACTCCAAAACCGCCAAATGTGGCGACCTTCACGGCTCCTTTCAGCTCTGGTTCTGTCTCTGACACTCTGGTTTGGGTACAATAAGCCTTTGGTTCCCTGCACTTGTAGCTGATTTCTATGTCATCCTTCCCCACTTTCCAAAATCCCGTTTTGCCCAAACAGCAGATACGTCAGGATGCCTTCGAGCTTCTCCTTTTCCCAACAGTCCCCAGCTTATTCCCCAGTTACCCTCTTTTCCACCCTAACATGTGTGTGCATGCCTGGTGCTCAGCTGCGTTCAACTCACGTGACTCCATGGACTGTAATCCGCCAGGCTCCTCTGTCCATGGGATTTCCCAGGCAAGAAACTGGATTGGGTTGCCATTTCCTCCTCCAGGGGATCTTCCTGATCCAGAGATCGAACCCACATCTCCTGTACTGGCAGATTCTTTACTGTTGAGCCACCTGGAAAGCCCTTTCCACCCTAATAGCCCTCCCCAACCCATTTGTTCTTTCCCCAAATTAAAAATTAATTTCCATTATTGAATACAAAAGACAGTATGTAGCTCAAAGCTCAAAGCTTTTGATAAAGGTGCACTTCAGGAATCTCGTTTCCCTCCCTGTTCCCCTTCCTCACAACAGATTTAATTTATTTATCCTCCCAGTTCCCTTTACCTCTGTGACCCTGGAGGGGTGGGGGCAAAGAGTGTGGAGGACCTGGTGTGCAGGTTGCCTCAGTTTGACCTGTGACTCTCAGGCTGGGGCTGGAGCTAAGTCAGTGCATTAACCATCTCTTGGCCCGCGAACATGTTCATGTGCCAGACTGGCTTTACCCCAACGGTGAGTGGGCAGGTGCCCACAGAGTGTGATTTGGGAGGTAGCGGGAAGTCCCTACGCATCTCAAATGTTCCTGCCTGCCACGTGATATTTCATTCTCAGAAGTTCACTCCTGTCAGACCCCTTCCAGTGCACAAATGTACGAAGCCTCTAAGACTGTGAATGATTGCTCACTGCATACCTGGCACCAGCCTAGACCTTGTAAGGAATTCAAAGCTAAATAACAGACCGGGCCAGGCAAGGCCCTGCCATTAGGGAATTTTCATGCCATGGAAAGTCAGTCTACGTGGCACCCCCACTCACAGTCAGTGTGTCCAGCTGGCAGCATCACCCATGGCTCACACAGGGGCCACATCAGCAGGACGCTGGGTCAGGCGGCTGGAGTAGGGGGACAGAGGCAGGGGAGGGGTGGCACACGGAAACCTGGACATGCCCAGAGGGGCCCACATGGCAGGCGTGCTGGGATTGTCCGCATGCCTTGGGTCTCCTGGCTCAGAGGTCTGGTGGCTGTGCCAGTGGGGGCTCTATGTGCATGCAGTTTGGGCAGAGTCCCTAGGTGCCCAGGGAGCCTCTCACATGCAGCTTCCCCGAAGGCAGGAAGAAGGAGCTGGGGAACCATGGTGATGGCGGTACGCACAGCGGTGGCCCCTAATCACAGGACCAAAGGCCAGACATGGGCCTACATTCAATATCTGGGTTAGTTAGCTCAAGCCAGCTCGGGCACCTTGATGGATGAAGCCACTGACCGTAAACATCTAGGTTACATTGGGCATTTCTAGGCTACATGTCACACTTGGAGATGCATGTGTGAAATGCAACCAAGAAAAGGGAAGATGCAGAGTAATAAGCACACGCTGATTACGATGATACAATCTTTTTGAGGCTCAAGTCCAGGCTCACTTCCCCCCAGGAAGCCCTCCCCAGCTCCCCAGCGTGGGTGTGGTACTTTCCGTGTCTCCCACCACTGTGTCTGTCACATCATCCTACACGCCTCCCTACAGGCCCATCTCCACCCCACAGGCTGGATTCCCGGAAGGCCACGTTTTGTCTATCATCTTGTATCTGTAAGATCCGAGATGGGATGAGTGTTCAGCTAATGCCTACCAACCCGAGCTAAGAGAAAACTGGATGAGAATCTAGGGGAATTTTTGAGAATTTAGTCCACTCGGTTCACTGAAGTACTGCTTATCTTATCTTTGACTTTCTAAGTTTAACAGCAGTTCTGACGCACGTTAATGATCTCTTCAGTCTGAGGATGGGTCTGCATTTTCTCCTGGGAGCTGGACCTTGCCATACCCCTCTGGTTTTTCACAGTGCAGCCAGGGGTACTGAGAACACCAGAACCAGTGCTGAAGTGACCTTGCTGATCACCCAGATGCCACTGGTCCTCCATCTTTTTTGTCTCTTTTCTGAGGGTCCTTGGAACCCTTCACAGAACCTCTGTGAGCTGAGATGTGGACTCCAAATGTTCAGGTTGCTATAGAGACAGACTTGCTATATCCACAGTGCCTGGCATGCAGAAGGTGCTCCATCAAGTCAGCTGCTCCTGTTATTCATCTGGTCATTTATCAACATCTGAGCCCCTACTGAGTACCCAGCCCAGATGATTCCCTGTCCTCAGAGGACTCACAGACCTTCGACCTCTGTCCCTGGAGCCGCTGCACCCTGTAGTTTGGAACTGTCTGGCAGGAGCTTACTCTCATTTATAGCTGCTCCCGTCAGGACCACTTCCGTCACCTGCAGCCACACACAATCCAGGAGATTTGCAAAAGGGCCTCCAGCAGATACAGGGGTCCCCAACTGAGAATCCTTGATCCAGTTTGCTGTCTCTTAAAGATAAGGAAGCTGGTCCTATGTGACTCAGACCTCCCTCAGGCACCGAGGAGTCCAGGCTGCACACAGGCTCACGTTCCAAAGCGTGTCAGAGCCCCTTACCTTTCTGGAATAAGCCACCCCAGAAAGGGCAAAGAGATAGCACAGGGTAAAAGCAGGAGAGTGTGGGTACTGCTGGAGTCCCCACACAGAGGCCATGAGCAGACAGGCTGCAGAAGAGCCAGCAAAGGGTGGCCCGTGGGGCCACTGAAGCCGAGCATAGTTTGTCCCCGCCAGCGAGGCTCTGTGTGAGGCAGGGTCAGCCGGGCCGCCTTGTTTGCACGAGGACACAGACCTTCTGCCCCTCACCCCTCGGAATTTCTGCCTTGGGGCATGCCCTGTGCCAGCCAGCCCGCCAGCTCCACCCCACATGGCCCCCCTGGCACAAGAGCTAGGAAGGGAGGAACAGGAGTGACACCTCGGGGACAGAGGTCAAAGTGCATGTGTTTATTTTCTAGAACAAAGGCTAAAAGAAGCAAGTTTCTTTCATTTTATTTTAAGAAGGACAAAAATTGTTATTAAAACATCTACATTATTATCAAGATACTAGACCTTATGAATATTTAATATTAAAGTGTGGTATTCTTAAATTTTTAATACACAGACATTTTTAAAGGACCATTAAGTTGATTACTGCCCACCTGAGAAACGCAGCCTCCCTCCTGGCCCCATCCCTAAGGGACCCTCACATCAGGGGTGCCTGTCCCCCCTTTGCCATATCTCCGTGATGTCTAGACCCTGCCTGCCGGCGGAGGGGACATAGGCCTGCTCCAACTCTCTGAGCCTCTTGGTCGGGTTCAAATGGAAATAAACATACTCATCATTCAGAGTACATGCCTGTCTCCCACCCCACCTCCTGCTCCCTGCCTGCCTCTGGCTCGCTTCCAACCCCATGGGGGGATCCAGGGTGCCCCAACATCCCAGGGGCCTCTGCATGGATAATAGGTTGGAAAAGAAGAAAAATCTGGATTCTCACCCTATTCCTTCAAGTGGTAGACAGACACCAAGTCCTTGTCTTTCCCTGAGCACAGTGCTCCCTCCCCACTCAGCTGGGGTGGTCTGGAAGCTCTGAGGCAGAGCTGAGCCCAGGGACCACTTCTGCCCCTGCTGCCCAAATTACCTGCCCCCCCAGCCCCGCTTCAGTCCCTCAATCCTTGCAAAAGGCTTGCTGACCCCGAAAAATCCTCCTCATTATGCCAGGATGGCTGCGTTTTCTGGCCAAATGTTTTATCTTTAGCCCTCATTCTTTATCATTAGAAGTGATTCCTCGGATACCACACACATATATAATATAATATAGAGCGATATATTTAATACCTGTGTATATATGCATCACGGGGGCGACATATATACACACTAAAAACAAGGCTGGTGACAACAGACTGCAACGGCACGGATCAGGGAAAACAAGTGTCATCAGCATTCACGGCCACGGCCCCCACCGCGGGTCTCTCCGCCCCCTCCAGCCGCACCACCAGCACCCAGACTCCTCAGTGCTGGCCCGTCAGGGGGGAAGGGCGGGGAGAGGAAAGATGCATGCCACAATTATCAGGAAGAGGTCGGGCAGCGGCGGTGAGAACGGGGTTCTCTGTGGCCCAGGGTGCCCGTCATCATATCGTCGCACACTCGAAATTCTTGTTTGAGGAGAAATAAAGGATATTCCATTCTCTCTGTCTCACCTCCCAACCCCCACCACTGACTCCAGCCTTGGTCCTTGGCTCCTTCTGGGGGACCCCACCTCTTGGCCAATGGTGTGGGGCGTTCTGGAATGTCTAGGCAACTGGGGGAGGCTGGGTCTGCCCACAGTGGGTGGGATGGAGAGGAGGAGGTGCACGCAGACACATCAGACAGAGGGATGGGAGAGGGCTTGGTTTGGGGGGGAGGCGGGTGGGAGTTGGGGGTCAGCTGGGGTCCCAGGCAGCTGGTAGGGCTGGGATCAGGGAGGGGCTGGGATGGATGGTCCTAACTGTATGTCTGGGTTGAGGAGAGAAAGTGGAAGGACTCTGCTGAGTCCCTAAGAAAGAGGGGCTGTGTCCGATCCTGGAGCAGCCCATGGTGCCCACGGTCAAGTCTCCCTTTTCCCCACGTCCCATGACTGCCCACCCTCCCAGTCCCCTCCCCCCAGGACCTTGTGCAGAACGTGAGCCCATGAGCGCCCTGCCAGCTTCCTCCTCTTGGGAGCAGGCCATAGGGAAGTGACCTCCACTGCTATACTCCTTCCGACCATCCTCAGAGGGAACTGTCCCTCTACAGGGTGTGGACATGACCCACCCCTGGGTGGGGCTGCCTGGGATCCCAGCTGCTGATTCAGAGACTGTCACATCCCTGCTGAGAGCCTGGAGGCTCCAGCTGGTAACTGGCCCTGAGTCTTGTGACCACATATGCGCCCCAGTTGTGCCATGCTGTGTGCTGGGGATGCTGGGCAGATCACTCCCCTTTCCTAGGCCTCAGTTTTTCTATCTGCAAAATGGGGGTTGGGGATGTATTATCTCTGAAGGCTCCGATGATCTACAATGTACATTCGGTGGCCCACAGAGAAGAAGGGCTGGGCAGATGGCCTCAGCAGAGAGCCAGGCTCCCCAGTCAGGCTGCAGAGACCATGAAGTCCAGCAGCTCCCATTCATCCAACCAGAGGGGAAACTGAGGCCCCAGAGGGTTAAGTGACCTGTGCAGTGTCTCCAGTCCTGTCCTGGGGCTGTGTTTTAAAGCTAGTTGGGGGCCTTCTGCCCTTGTTGTGTCCTGATCTGCCCCCAGGGGCGGGGAGGG